>OY292388.1:10067500-10072500 GCA_958496215.1 Verbena officinalis
TCCACCTTTGGGAGCTCGGGGTGAGGCCGGAGTGGCAGCCCTTTGAGTACCTGAGCTTGTTTATGTATGATCTGTGTAGTTAGGGGTTGCTCCCTGATTACAATTGGAGGAATAAGGTGGGTTTCTCTTTTTATGATTTGACTGGTGGTTCAGAACTCTTCTCGCTGAGTTATACGCTTTGTTATGTTTCATTTTGAGCTAGTTCACCAATCGTTTGCGAAAACCTTTACTTCTGTTGTTTTCTTTCTATTAAACTGGTGATCTACTTTCGTTTATTCTTATGTACTGTCTTTTTCCCCCTCAGTTAGTCATTTGACTAACCCCATTCGTTTCACCCTTTGGTTTCAGGATTCTAGGCGGGATTCATAGTATTGGGTCTTGTCGTTCGAGTTACAAGCTTTTGTCTTATGTAAACTCTTATTTCTTGTTGACTTGATATTTGTTATGTAGGATTATACTTATGAAAATCCGGGAATAATATTGTAGAACCCGTTGTAAACATTTGTTAATATTTATTGGAATTTGCTAGCCTTGGTGGGCTTTACCTATCTGCGCAATCATTATGGGTTTTATGTTTTGTTTTATATTGCTTCCGTTTTTGGGTTTGTCTCTATTTTCAAACTCCCGCCTAGTAGTAAATGTCCGGTTTGCCGTTCGCCGGGTTTTGGTTCGGGTCGGACTCCTTTCGATTCCGGGTCAGGATCCGGTGCGGGGCGTGCGTCTGCCCGTTTGGCGGCGCCCGCTACAGTTGGTATCAGAGCCCTATGGGTTCAATGGCCTATGCTCTGAAGAGTCGAGTCTGTCTAGATCCGTACGGCTTAGGAAGTATGTGAATTGCGTGATTGTGCTTAAGTGATTGTGTGAATTCGACTTCCTTACGTGTTAATGCTTTACATGATCACTTACCGTCATGCATAATTGTACAGTTTTACAGGATGCGTTGTGGTAGAGGTCCTCCTCCGCCTCCTCCCCCGCCAGAGGGACCTACGCCAGCCCAATTTATGGCGGCGTTACAGCAGTATGCTCTTCATGCACCTCAGGAGACGCCGGAACAGACGGCTATGAAGGCAATGAATCAGTTTCTCAATCATAATCCGCCACAGTTTGAGGGAGCACCGGATGATGTGGCTGCAGAGGCCTGGATATCGGCCTTGGACAAGATATTCAGACTAATGCACACTACGGATCCACAGAGGGTCGAGTATGCTGCCTACCTGATGATTGGGGCAGCACAGGACTGGTGGACACGGATTGATCAGCGTTGGACGCGTGATCGGGTGGTTCCGACATGGGCTCAGTTTTTGATGGAGTTCAGGGCTAAGTACATACCGTTGGTAGTCAGACAACAGCGGGAAAGGGAGTTTTTGAACTTGAAGCAGGGCACGTCCTCGGTAGATCAGTATGAGGCACATTTCTCTCGCCTCATTGTTCACTGTTCCTATATGGTTGAGGACGAGGAGAGGAAGACACGCTAGTTCGTGGAGGGTTTGTCTCACAGCATTCGACTGCATATGATGGCTGTCCGCCCCCGATTTTATTCCGATGCAGTTGACATGGCTCTTGCTATAGAGTCAGAGATGAGACAGATGAGGCCTACGTCAGCACCTGCCCCCGCAGCCGCTAAGGGTTTTCTGTCGGGTCCGAAGAGGTCTTTTCCTTCTGTAGGACCATCTTCTTCTTCAGCTGGGAAGAAACCGTTTCAGCAGGCTCCGAAGCCGAACGTTCCTCCCCAAGGTCAGGGTTTTCCACGACCAGTTTGTGGAGTGGAGGTCCACATTTGGAGTCTAAGTGTCGAAGGAAGTTAGGGCTTTGTTTTGGATGTGGTAGCTCCGATCATCTTATGAATGCATGCCCGATGAAGAGAGGTCAGAAGCAGCCAGCTCAGCCTCAAGCCCAGGCTAGACTTTACGCCTTGGAAGGCGATGCTGAAGATGTCGCGCCGGATGCGAATGCCGTGGTGGAAGGTACGATATATATACATGGCATTCCCATTCATGCATTGTACGACCCGGGTGCTTCTCACTCCTTTATTGCTCCTGCCGTTGCTTTATCTGTGCATGTGCCTGTTGAGTTGCTTGAGTATGTGTTAGTTGTTAGCTCGCCGATGGGTTCTAGAGTAGCTGCGAACCGAGTTCTCAAGCGTTGTCCGATGATGATTGAGGGTACCGAATACCTCGGGGATTTGATCGTGCTGCCGATGAAGGATTATGGGGTTATTCTTGGGATGGATTGGTTATTTGAACACCGAGCGAAGATCGACTGCTATGAGAAGAAAGTTGTACTTGGTTACAGTGAAGTTAGAGGTTTCAGAACGGGTGAAGGCCCGTATATCTCTATGATGGAAGCCAAGAAGCTTATCCAGAAGGGAGAAGCAACTGGTTTTTTAGCTTATCTTCTCAACCGTCCGAAAGAGCAGACGAAGATCGAGGATACCGATGTGGTTAAGGAATTCATGGATGTGTTTCCCGAGAACTTGGAGTTTCTGCCCCCTGATAGGGACATTGAGTTCGTTATTGATCTAGTCCCGGGTGCCGAGCCGTGCTCGAAGTCTCCGTACCGTATGGCTCCTGCCGAGTGGAAGGAATTGAAGAATCAGCTCGACGAACTCCTTTCGATTGGATATATCCGCCCGAGTACCTCGCCTTGGGGTGCTCCAGTCTTGTTCGTGAGGAAGAAGGACGGTACACTCCGTATGTGTATCGATTATCGCGAGTTGAACAGGATGACGGTGAAGAATAAGTATCCTTTGCCGCATATCGAGGAGTTGTTTGATTTACTCCAGGGATCGAGAGTTTATTCTAAGCTTGATCTCAGACAAGGGTATTACCAGCTCCGTATCCGAGCCGAGGATATTCCGAAGACAGCGTTCAACTCCAGATACGGTCACTTTGAGTTCGTGGTCATACCGTTTGGACTCACGAATGCTCCTGCCGCTTGTATGGATATGATGCACAGGATCTTTCGTTCGTACCTCGATAAGTTCGTTGTGATCTTTATCGATGACATTCTAGTGTTCTCGAAGTCAGAGGAAGAGCACGCAGAACACCTCAGGATTGTTCTTCAGGCTTTGAGAGAGCATCAATTATTTGCTAAGTTTAGCAAATGCGAATTCTGGATCGACAGAGTGACTTTTCTAGGTCATGTCATATCCGGAACGGGAGTTGAGGTAGATCCTTCGAAGATCGAGACTGTGTTGGATTGGGAGAAACCTAAGACTCCTACAGAGATTCGCAGTTTCTTGGGATTAGCAGGATACTATAGACGTTTTGTCAAGGACTTTTCCAAGCTTGCTAGTCCGTTGACTGCGTTGACAAAGAAGGATGCCAAGTTTGAGTGGTCAGACAAATGCAAAGCAAGTTTCCAAGAGCTCAAGAAGAGATTAACTACAGCCCCAGTGTTAGCTATGCCTAATGGATTGGAGGGACTCGTTGTGTACACAGATGCGTCACACGAGGGATTGGGTTGTGTGTTGATGCAAAATGGGAGAGTTATAGCTTACGCCTCGAGGAAGCTAAAGCCAGCCGAAGAGAACTATCCCACACATGATCTTGAGCTAGCAGCCGTTGTGTTTGCTTTGCTAAAGTGGCGTCATTATCTATATGGCACTACGTTCGATATCTTCACTGATCACAAGAGTCTTCAGTATTTGTTTACTCAGAAGGATTTGAACAAGAGACAGTGTCGATGGATGGAATTGTTTGAGGATTATGATTGCAAGATTCAATACCATCCTGGAAAGGCGAATGTGGTAGCCGATGCATTGAGTCGTAAGGCGAGTGTAGCTCAGCTAGATGCTAAGTTTGAGCGAGTTCATATCACCTCGCAGGCTCACGTTCACAGTATATCGATTCAATCAGAATTGGGTCGTAAGATTCGAGATGTTCAGGCTACTGATGAGTGGACTCAGAGGCAGATAGTTCATATTTCAGATGATCTAGAGTCCCAGTTTCGTGTTGATGATTCTGGAATTCTCTGCTTCGAGACTCGAGTCTGTGTTCCTGAGAGTCTTAAGAAGGAGATTCTTGCTGAGGCGCATAATACGCCTTATACAGTACATCCTGGTGGAAGTAAGATGTACCGGGATCTCAAAGAGTTGTTCTGGTGGAGAGGTATGAAGAGAGACGTAGCTGATTACGTCAAGAGATGTCAGACATGTCAGCAGGTCAATGTAGAGCACCAGAGACCTGGAGGATTGCTACAGCCACTACCGATTCCTACGTGGAATTGGGAGCAGATTGCGATGGACTTTGTGTCCGGTTTACCGAAAGTTAAAGGTGGCTATGATAGTATTTGGGTGATAATTGACGGACTTTCCAAGACTGCTCACTTTCTGCCGGTCAAGAAGTCATTCAAGGTGGAGAAGTTGGCAGAGATTTATCACCGAGAGATTGTCAGGCTTCATGGAGTTCCTGTGAGTATTGTGTCTGACAGAGATGCTAGATTCACTTCTCAATTATGGCAGCATCTTCAGGAGAAAATGGGAACGAAGCTGACATTCAGTACAGCAACACATCCGCAGACCGATGGCCAATGTGAGAGGACGATTCGATATCTCAGTGATATGCTTCGTGCGTGTGCCTTAGACTTTCGCACCAATTGGCACGACCAATTACCGTTGATTGAGTTCGCCTACAACAACAGTTATCAATCTACAATCAAGATGGCACCTTACGAAGCACTGTATGGAAGGAAGTGTCGATCCCCGTTGTTTTGGGATCTTGAGGATTGGCGTTGGACAAGGGATAACAAAGGAAGAGGAGATTCTCCGCAGTCTCTTCAGAGAGCGATTGACCGAATTCAGATCATCCGTCAGAGGATGAAAGCAGCCCAGGATCGCCAGAAAAGTTATGCCGATACACGCCGCCGACCTTTGGAGTTCGAGGTTAGTGACCGAGTGTTTCTTAAAGCTTCACCTCGAAAGGGATTCACTCGTATTGGAAAAGGTGGTAAGCTAGGTCCGAGATTCTTAGGACCGTTTGAGATTCTGGAGAAGATTGGAG
>OY292388.1:10077500-10085000 GCA_958496215.1 Verbena officinalis
TTTATAGAAATCCTTCTTGGATGAAACCACAGCGAAAAGTACGATTGCCAAAAAGTGACAAGATAGCATTTCCATTTATTCATGAAAAGAGACGTCCCTTTTGAAGCCAGAATAGATTTTCTTTGATACCTAATAGAATGCAGGTAAGGTTCCTTGACCAACCATAGGTTTGCCTGAAAATCCTTAAGCTTAACAAAGACGTTGACAAGACGTTTTATTTTTCCATAGAAATAGATTCGTTCAAGAAGAACTCCAGAAGATGTTGATCGTAAATAAGAAGATTGGTTAAGTAGAAAGACGAAAATAGATTCATATTCACATACATGAGAATTATATAAGAATAAGAATAATCTTTGATTTCTCTTTGAAAAAGAGGAACTAGCTTTCGTTGGAGTAATAACACTATTCCAATTACAATATTCGTTGAGAAAGAATCGTAAAAAATGCAAAGAAGAGGCATCTTTTACCCAATAGCGAAGAGTTTGAACCAAGATTTCCACATGCACGGGGTGGGGTATTAGTATATCTAATACAAAATTTAAATGTGAAAAATTGTCCTCTAAAAAGGGAAATATTGAATGAATTGATCGTAAATTCTGAAATTTGACTATCTTTTTCTCTAGACAAGATATTAATCTTCGAGAAAATGGAACTTCCACAATAAAAGCAAACCCCTCTGATAGAATTTGAGAATAGAAATTCTTGTTGCACGCCCAAAATGGATTTTGGTTCGAATCATTAGGAGAAATAAGAAAACGGTTCTCTTGATCCAGTTGATTAATTAACCGTTTCACAATCAGTAAACTGGATTTATTTTCATAACCCCGATTTTTCGACAAAATAGATCTACTGAAACCACGATCATGAGCAAATGTATAAATATACTCTTGAAAGATAAGTGGATATAGGAAGTCGTGTTGTTCAGATCTCTGTAGTTGTAAATATCTTTGGATTTCCTCCATTTTAAATTCGATTTGAATCAAAGGTAGAAGATTTTGGGGGTTATCAAATGATACATAGTGCGATACAGTCAAAACAGGGTATTCTAGTAAGGATAGATACCGCAGAGACAGGTAAACTTATCAACAGATTCTCTACCCCTTCTTTTTCCATTCATTTAATTCGTCTATGTTATAGGACAACAAGATGGTTAGAAATCTTTTATTTTTTAAACCTAATCGCTCTTTTGATTTCGGAAAAAATTTTCTTTCTCAATATACTGCTTCTTTTACACACACATCTCCATTCCATAATAGAGAATGCCAATAGTTAGGATTCATTAAAAAAAGATCGAATCCACTCATGGGGGAAAAGCCCTTCCCGTCTCAGGCACTAATCTATTTTTAACGTCTAATTAGATCGGGAAATTATTCAAATTAAGAACAGAAGCTGGTTGCTTTTTCTTTCTGATAATTAATTGAAGCCAGAGGGCCCCTATCCATTTATTCATTTGACCAAATTTTATTTGGTTCCGTTCCAAGAATTCGAAGAGGGGTTTGTACCGATCCCATCAAATTGAGATATCCTCAAAACTCTCCATTGATACGACATGCTATTTTTTCCATTTATTCCCATTCAGGATCAGTCGCGGTCTTCTAAACTTTACCAATGGTATGGACGAATTTCTCACTTCATCCGAATGTGTAAAAGATTCTAGCCGCACTTAAAAGCCGAGTACTCTACCGAGAGTTAGCAACCCGAAGATAATATAGATTAAACAAAATTTCAACAAAGGGCGTAGTGTATAGATAGAATCAAAATCAATGAAATTCAATTTAAACCAAGAAAAAGGAAATTATACGAGCTAATCAAACCTTTGAGCTAACAAATCTAAAAAAACGGATTTTCGAATGGATTCGAAAGATCAAAATGAAGCGATTAGATGAAAATACAAAAAATTCTTAGAAAAAAGAAATATACAAAATTGAAAAAATGGATAGAGCACCTCCTATGTTATCTACCCCTTTTCAATCAAAATCTTGTATTAACGAAAGTATGATTTGAATAAGGTAAACGGTAAAGTAAAAAACCTATGGAACGGAAATAAATAGACCCAGTTCACTTATCACGATGAATTATATTTGTTCAATACACTCTTGTCAATATAAATGTTGAGAAAAGAATACAGTGGAAAAAAACAAAAGAAATTGCATTGTTAAATTGAAATTCAATGAATTTCAATTTAACAATGCAATAATATTCAAAATGGTCTTGGATTGATACTATAGATTTAATCTACATAGATCGAATGGAAGAATTCAAAAAATTTCGGATTTGTAGTCCCTAATGTATTTTTTATTTTATCAATCTAAGTAGAATAAGCAAAGTAGATTCCTTATTGGCTAGTCAAGTTCCAATGAAAACCACACCATTGAAGGAAATGTCCGAATTGGGTATTGATAAGATCAAAAAACTAAGCTTTTTTTGTCCATCGGATCGACGGAAACAATGATAAATAGATACGAATACAACAGAAAGGGGGGGGGGGGGGAATAAAAAAAAAAGTAGAGAAAAATTATACAAAATTATATAAAAGTCGCCACCCCCTTGGGGTTTCTTTAATTGGATTTCATTTGATTAGAGGGAAGTTCCTTAAAAACTTCCGCTTTCTTTAAAAGATTCTGAACAGTTTCTGTGGGTTGAGCACCCTTTTCAAGGAAATCTAGAATAAGAGGAACATTTAAATAAGTTTGATTCTTCATTGGATCATAAAAGCCCACCTTTCTAACCTCTTTTCCTTCTCTTCGGGATCGAACATCAATTGCAACGATTCGATAGACTGCTCATTGGGATAGATGTAGATGAACAATACCCCCCTAGAACCGTATAGGAAGTTTTCTCCTCGTACGGCTCGAGAAAAATGATTTGATTCGAAGTTTTGTCTATGTATGCAATTCTAATAATAAATTAAATGACAAAGGGGCCTATAAAATCAATTAGACTATGATTTCAGTCTTTTTTTTCTTCTTAAAAATCAAAAAGAAACCATTCGTACTCATAACTCAAGTTGGATAACTCTCAAATAGCTCAAAGGAAAAATCTTTAGTCAATTTCATTTATTGAGTGGTCTTTACTCCCATTTGGTTGTCTTGTTTCAAATTCTATTTGGATTCTTTAGTCTGATCCAGTTATTGAGACTGTCGAGACCATTAAAATGGTGTTTCCTTGTTCTTAGATCCTTTATCCTTTAAATCATTGGGTTTAGACATTGCTTCGGTGCTTCTTAATCCTTTCAAAATGGTAGCAACATACCCTTTTTGGATTTCTTTCTATCAAAGAATCCTATGGACAGTTGATTCCCGCATGATACACTTTGAATCGAAAAAGTTTGATCAATTGCAAGAAGTTTTGCTTTTGAATTGGAAACTTGCTCGAATTCGATCCTTTGAATTTCTATATATGGAAGATACATTTACGAAGTTGTTCCAATTGATTGATTGGCATTAACCCCAGATCCTTGCCCCCGAGAAATGACCTAATCATTTCGACTCGAGCTCCATCGTGGACTATTTACAACCCAACAAAAAACGCAGGGTTCAAGTGTAACAGAACAAACAATGTCGAGCCAAGAGCACCCTCATTCCTAAATAAATCGAGAATGGTGGATGTAAAAATCCACAAGAGATCGTGTCCTTCAAGTCGCACGTTGCTTTCTACCACATCGTTTCAAACGAAGTTTTACCATAACATTTCCTCGAATTTGGAACCGGTATGGAATTGATTCCATTATGGAATCATGAATAGTCATTGGTTTAGCTGTCCATAGACATCGTAATATAAACTTTTATATATATGATATGTCGAACGATTTCTCTGAAAAGTCTTAGCAAGACAGCATCTTTAACATACATATCTAATATAGATCAAAATATATAGAAAATAGAAAGAAAAAGAAAGGGCACCCAATTAGAAATTAGCCCCATTCGAAAATGAAGTCTTGAAAACTTGGGTGCAATTAGGATATAATAAACTCGGGGAAGCGTTAGAGAAATTAGGCCAGACGAATTAGACAAGACAAATTCGGTTAGAGAAATTAGAATTAGATAGGCCCTGACAAGACCCAATTCCATTCCGTAGACCTTGGCTTGAATACCCAAATACCCAATTTGAATTTTCCCAATTCGAATTTGATTTGACCTAATTCGAGTTCGACTCGAATCTACTAATCGAATCTAATAATCTACTACTAATCTAGGGTACGCCCCAAACAGAATCTACTTAATTCAATTAGTAGATTCGAATCGAATTAGGTGGTTCCTATTTGGATATACTTCGAATTGATAGATTTTTCAGTTTAGAAAAATGAGTAATTCGGAAAAATAGAAATAGATAAAAGACTCACTTTTTGAATCGGCATCTTCAAGTGAATCAATAGGATAGATTAAATGATTTCCTACCTTTTGAGTCCATTCCACTTACAAGGAATTATTCAAAATATTTATGAAAAACGTTTGGTTTGAAATTGAAAAGTGTCCTATTTAGACATCATTATTTCCACTTCATTGGTTTGATTTACTTTGAAGAAAGTTGGACAATAAGCATCACGTTTGATCTTCCTATGAAGATCCATCGTTCTTTTTTAATCATCACCAATTTAATTTAAAATCGATAAATAGATCAAAGAAAAGAAGCAAGAAATCCAATTTTTTTTTCATGAAATGTATAAAAAAATGATGTAAGTTAAGATTTGAATCTTTATTCTTTTCATTTGATTTCGAATTTCGAAAATCAAAATCGAAAAAATAGGAGGGGTTTTTCGTATCTATCAGATAGACTGAACAATTGTCAATATTATAGATATTCTAGAATATTGAATGGAAATCATTTCAGAATTGAAGGAATCACAAATTTTTTTCACAAAAACCCAAAAATGATTATCATTGAAATAGAACGCTATATACCCTATAAGCTAACCTTTCCTCATTTTATATGATATATATATCTTTTGTTTAAATGGGGTTTGAGTAATAGTTCAATAATCGACTCTTGTCATAAAGTGAATAAAAGCGATAGGATAAATCCCCCCTGGCTCAATCGTTACATAGATTTCCAATTTTCATTAGAGACAAACACGAAATACCTACACCAAATACCTAAAAAAAAATGAGATTCCAAGAAAAACGTTGGCTCCATAGCAGATTTCTATATAATATGGAACTTGATCATTTGTTAATCGGATTCGAACAGACACAGATAGTGAAATTAATATGGAATGTGGATTAACTCCTATTCACTCCCCTACTTCTTTCTATGGCAATAATAGAGCCTAAAAAAAAGGCTCTGTGCTGGGACGGAAGGATTCGAACCTCCGAATAGCGGGACCAAAACCCGATGCCTTACCACTTGGCGACGCCCCATTTCAATTTCGAATCTACACTACGAAAGAATAATATTGGTATTGGTTGTTTGTCAACTCCAGTCCAAATATCTCTATATCTATAGAATAGATTGGGACTAAGATTTTGATACATATAGATATAGAATTCAACTTCATTTATTGATCATTACATAGAATTCAATTAACATATTGTATGAAAGTATGATTTCTTCTCTTCTCCTTTGAGAATTGGAGGATTTTGAATTGGGTGGGTTCAAAGAAAAAGAAGGATTTTTTGTCTACCTTACTTACTTTCTTCCTTTTTCCTTATATCAAAAACTCAATCAAAATGTAATTATCTCCAAGAACAAAATGTCTGTTATGCTTAATATCGTTAGTTTGATCTGTATTAATTCTGCCCTTTATTTGAGTAGTTTTCTCTTCGGCAAATTGCCCGAAGCCTATGCCTTTTTGAATCCAATCGTAGATATTATGCCAGCCATACCTCTGCTTTTTTTTCTCTTAGCTTTTGTTTGGCAAGCTGCTGTAAGTTTTCGATGAGATCCTTAATTGAATTATAATTATTAATATCCTAGAAAATGCATGATTTCTTCGAGAAAAAATTCTAACAATTGAGAAAATCGGAGAAGTTTTAGAGTATGAACCCTCGATTCGCACACTGAAATTCTTGGATAGTCGTCATAAATCCGGCTTACCCCCATTTCCTCATTTTGGCCCTTTTTCCAGTGAAAGACCCTAACCCTATTTAGGGTCTCCCACACTATCTATTTTGAATATAAATGCAAATTTTTGTTAATGAAAAACAAATGAATTTTGGACAATTCATTTCTATTTCTAGAATCTAGAAAAACCTCATTTCTTGGTGTCAAAATAGGATATGTGGTAGAAAAATGGAAGATCTATTCTCTTTTTTTCCAAAAAACCATCTTGGAGATTGTGTAATGCTTACTCTGAAACTCTTCGTTTATACCGTAGTGATATTTTTTGTTTCTCTCTTTATCTTTGGATTCCTATCTAATGATCCAGGGCGTAATCCTGGACGCGAAGAATAAAATCCAATAGGGTTTTCCTTGGTTAATTTTCCAATTTTCGTAGGATTTTATCTATTCCACACGTTTAACTAAGATTTCCAAAATTGGAAAAAAGAAATCAAGTCATCAACGGAAACGGAAAGAGAGGGATTCGAACCCTCGGTACAAATAACTCCTACAACGGATTAGCAATCCGACGCTTTAGTCCACTCAGCCATCTCTCCCAGTTGCAAAAGACAATTACTACATTACACATAATGTAAGGAATCCTTCTTTCTCTATTCTATTATCTAGAGAGAGAGATCTACAAATCGGGAATTTCCTTTATCTAAAAGAGGGAATCGAACGCGCCAACAATCTCGAACTAAAGAAAAAGAAGGAAGACCCCTTTGTGTTGATTTTGTTCGAAAGACCCTTCTTATTCCGCTTTTCCCTTAAAAAATGGACCCCACTGCTGGATCAAGGACAAGAGCACTTTCATTAAACAAAAACGTGTGACGGCCTGGCCTGGTCAGTACCTAGCCGGGCCCTTAATTTGTTCCAACAAATTATAGAGAAATAATCATTTATCTGATTTGAAAACCAAAATTCTTGTTTTTTGATTCTATTATTATATAGAATTGAATAGAAAATATTCAAGCAACAACAAAAAGAAGAAAGACTATGTCCATTCTTTTTCTTGTTACATTTGATTTTCATTTTCCGAACTAAAAAAGAAACTTTCGATTCTTCCACAATGCATTTTTCTCTTATGATTTTATTGTTTTTTTTGATCCGTATCCATCTTCTTCAAGAAAAGAGAAAACTTGAGTTATTTAATTGAAATTAACTAAAGCCTCTTTTTGGAATCTCGTTCAATTTGGATTTACCCAGCCCCAGGAAAAAGCGTAACACTCTCATTTTGATGATTCTTTGATGATCCTATCTTGATGGTGCTCAATTATCTTGTTCGACAAAAGGTCCATTTGTATACAATAATCATAGTGTAGCGGGTATAGTTTAGTGGTAAAAGTGTGATTCGTTCTATTACCCCTTTAAATAGTTAAAGGGTCTTTCGGTTTTATTCATATTCCGATCAAAAACTTTATTTCTTAAAAGGATTTAATCCTTTCCCTCTCAATGAGAAATTCG
>OY292388.1:11287500-11822500 GCA_958496215.1 Verbena officinalis
ACTGCTTTCATTACTTAGTTGAAGCACAATCTCGTCTTACATTTCTTATTCATGTATTATTGATAACTGTTCTTTTCACCCACTCGACGGATTGTGAATCAACTAAGCCCTCATTGTACTATTGGCTTGATATTATGTGCAAATGATTTTAAAGGATCCAGTTCGTCACCATTTTTGTGTTTTCAAAGTAAGACGAACCCGAGTGTTGCTTTGTGTTATTATTTTGCAACTTATATTGTTATTTGTATGCTTTCTCAAAACGAGCAACATTCACTAATTTTAGTTTTAAAAGATAAACGACAAACTGTGATCAAACCCCGTTACTGAGTATCCTCTATACTCACCCCTTCTCGTTTGGTTCTTGCTTCAGGTAGACAGGTGGCGGCGTCACCTATCTTGTCAGTCCGCATCAGCAAGTCTAGATAGGCTCAGTCTTGTAGTCTGGTTTGTCTTATCAGTGGTCCCAACAACTGTCGAGTCTTGTTTATTGTATTTAATTACTTTCGTACCATTTACCGCTTTATTTACCTTATGTACCTTAGGTAGTCTAGTTGAGCCATGGATGACACTATGTGTTTATGATTAAATTGTATTTTGAATTGCAAATGTTTAATTGAATTATGTTAGCCTCGTAGGCTTTTATGGAACTGAATTGTTTAATGCTTAATCGCTTCCGCATTATTTTTATTGTTGTGATTGTTGTTGGGATGTCGTCGCTGTTGCCGGTAGTTATTGCTTGCGTGCCATTCGCCAGAGTGGGTTTTTTAGTTGAGGCCCCTCGCTAAAGCTCGGGAGTTTGCTTCAGTGCGGATATGGCGTTCTGTAACGACCTAGAAATCCATGAATCATTGTGAGTTCTTTTCCGCGATTAATTATCCTTCTCAACCCTATTTCTCGTATTATGTGAATTATATTATATTATTTTGTATACGACCTTACGTGATAATATTATGTGCGTATTTAAATTCCTTAATTGTTTAGCTTTTGTTTGATATTAATATTGTTATATTCTACCAAAATATTTAAATTGGACTTTCTAAAAATTATCGAAATACCCCTTCGTATTTTTGACATTTCGAAATATTTGATAAAAGTCTCAAAACCTATTCTAACCCTAATTTTCGCACAAAGAGAGAGAGAGAAGAAGAAAATGGGATTTTTCTTTCGAAACCCGAATCGATCGTCCCGAGCTCGTTTCTCCGCGGAATTTCGTGTCGTTCGAACCTACGAGATCCTCGCAACGAGATCTCTCTTTAGGTACCAATTTCCCCAATTCTTTTTACGGATTTGTGAAGTTTTGAGCATAATTTCAATTTCAGGAATAATTATGAATTTTTATGAATGTGAACCCGTTTCTTGATCATTTTTCGTGCTTCTTGGATAGAAATGTTCCTTAGATGATGCTTAATGTTTATTGTAATTATTGGGTGTTGATTTGGGCGAGAAAGTGATTTATATGAATTTTTGGATCGGATTTTCGTGGAAATCGTGATTCTCTGCTGTCTGCTGTTGATCCAAACGGGCTAACGCACGGTCTTGATCAAGACCGTGCAGGAGCCCGTGCGCGGTTCTTTTTGCCTGCACGGGCTCACGCCCGTTCGTATAAGTCGTGCAATAGGCCGTGTGCAGTGCACGGTCTTGACAATGTGTCCAAGACCGTGCACAAGCCAGTGCAAAACACTTAGAACATTTTCCAGCCTTTTTCTTTGGTTGCTCTCGGGAAGTGGGGCAACCCTTCACCATTTTTGGTTGAATTTTCGCATACGGACTCCAAAAATTATACCGATTTCACCTATAGATCCCTTATAAGTTGTAGATTAATATTTTGAAATGTTTGTTGAATTTCAACCTCGTTCGGACTGTGAATAGTACATTTTTATGCATGTGCAATTTTGGAAACTTGTCGGAATTACTTGAAATTTACTTGGTAGCTTCCATAAATATTATTATTGGCATACGCATGATTGTTGATTCATTTGGTTAGCCGTTCGTCAAATAATTGCTTATTTGCACTTTTAGAGTCGTTATTAATTCGTCTAGGTCCTGTCTTGTCTACAGATCAGTTAGAGGCCGGAGAGCAGTGAGTTGTAGCTACTAGGCTTTCTTTTTCTGGCACACCAGGTGAGGATTTAAATTATTTAAACTGGGCTTGAACATATATGTCTATGTATACATGTGAAATCCCCGTATTCCCTTATTATTAGTATTAAGTATTTCGAGCTTATATTTTTATCAATTTATCAACAAATCATTTAATATCAAATTATACATTAGTACCCAAAAATCGATTTGTTTTAAAAAGGGGCAAGTAAACTCTTTCTTTTCACCGTGACACTTTGATTTTGGTTGGGCCTATAAGGGACGTCGTTAGGGGAGTCCGTCAGCACATCCCGACACGTATGATGTAGCGCCCCGCTCTACAGCTCCCGAACCTGCACGGATTCCCAAGCCGAGAATGGCGCCTCAACCCGAGAACCCATACAAGTCAACGGGTCTATCCCGACTCTTGGCAACAGCGGATCCCCAAAGACACAACAATTAAACAGTTCAGAATATATATATATATATATATATAAAGCGAGTAAAATAAAGGACTTTTCATTTGGGCCCGGGATGGTATCTCGAGGTTGCATCTGGGGACGAGCGTCCAGGGTGTAACCCGAGGTGCTTCTCCCAAAATTAAGCGTCAATCGTGGCCCGTCAGGAGTTTGATAGCCATGGTTGGGAGCCATGGTGGGTGTTGCATGTGTTGCACGCTTTCCTTAAATTCACTATAGTCGAGCCTCGGGTTGCTCCTTGGTTCGACACCGGAGATGGAGTTTTATAATGTCTTGAGAAGAAATAAGGAGGAACAGGCCCACTCTCGCTGGGATATTTATTTATTGTTATATATTGTTATTGTCTTTATTGCTTTATTAAATATTCAAGTCGAAGCACATTCCGGTTTCTTCCTTATTGTATATGTATTTACTATTAAAACCCGGAAGCGTGACTCGACTTGCTCCACCCAAATCTTCACTGAGTTCTTTGACTCAACCTCTTTTATTGGTTCTTGCCCCAGGTAGATTGAGAGACCGACATGTCTCGCGTGTTGGATTGGCAACAGTTCATATATAGGCCTTTTTGGTTTTGCCGTTGTCTAGATTGTTGTTCGTAATTCTCTCGCTAGGTTATTCTTTGTTCTGGCATGTATTTAATGCTATATTGATCGCCACCCCTATATATTTACTTTACGGTGCCCCTGAATGGGCTGTGATGATATTGGATACTTAGATTGGCCCCGAAGTGGCATTTATGTTATTATGTTTTAATTCGCTTCCGCTACATATATTCTGAACTGTTTATTTGTTGTGTCTTTGGGAATCCGCTGTTGCCAAGAGTCAGGATAGACCCGTTGGCTTGTATGGGTTCTCGGGTTGAGACGCCGTTCTCGGTTTGGGGATCCGTGCAGGTTCGGGGGCTGTAGAGCGGGGCGCTACACGTTCCTTCTTCAGGGGGCGCTACAATTCTTGCTTCAGGTAGACAGGTGGCGGTGTCACCTATCTTGTCAGTCGGTAGTAGCAGGTCTAGGTTGGCTCTTGTTTATTGTCTTGTCAGTGTCCCAACAACAATCGAGTCTTTACTTTTTGAATTGATTCGAACTATTGTATTTAACATCATGATTTACTTTGTTTACTTTCTGTACTTATGTGCCCTTGTGTGGGTTAGTTGACGATGTTGGGATTCAAGCACCCCCGGGCACAACGGAAGTAGTAGATTTCAAAAATTTTAGTCCCGGGGAGTTACAGTGAATCTTCATCCAATGAATTCGTAACTTTGAAACGTTTATATATCTTGAGAGATATGCACCTTTACGCACTCCTTTTGTAATAGATAAGGAACGAAAGCTTTCCAAAGCTTCTGGCCACTCCTTGATCATTGCAGGCTTCTTGATTCTACCAAGGTCCGATCTTTAACCGAAACCCTCTGAGGTTGATCCACGGCTTCTCGCAGACGAACTCTGAATCTCTTAATTCCTGCTAGAGATTTAAGATCAGTATTTATCTAATATAAATAAGAGAATCAAGAAACAATTGAAAGGGTTGGTTCACGTTGAACTGTAGAAAAGTTTTATGCAGTTCACGTGAACTGCTTGTAAAGAGAGAGGAAAAACGTAGAAGAGAGAGAGAGATTAGGGTTAGGAAAAATCTGATTTTTCTTCTTCTCTGTTTCCACTTGAAGTTCCCTTCTTCTGCGTTCTGCAAGATCTATCTTAAATAGACTTGAGTGGGCCAAAAATTCCAGTCCTAGATGGGCTGGGATTTTCGGTCACGGTTACTATTGGGCCCAGCAATATTTTGGCCTTCTAAAGGCCTTTTCAATTTAATACCAGATTAAATTCCTCAGGCCCAATTTAATTAATCATAATTAATTAAGCAAGTCCATTATATCATACAATGTGCTTTAATTTATTCTAAATAAATTACAAGCCCATCATTGATCAGCTTGGGCTAAAATTAATTCCAAATTAATTCTCTAGTCCAATAAGCCCAATTAACATTTAATTGCTACACATTTTCACTTCTATTAATTGAACTTGATTTATTCCAAATAAATCATAAGTTTTTCAATTAATTATTTTTACTTGAATTAATACAAATTAACTCTCAAGTCTTAAACTCTCAATTAACACTTTAATTGATAAAGCTCTCTCCTACTTAAATTAAGTAGTCTCAAATTTCAACATAAATTTTGAGACTCACTCTTAATTACTTTGGACTTGAATTAATTTCCAAATAACTCTCAAGTCTAATATGTTATCAAATAATAAGTCTCTCGAATTTAATCATATTAAATGCTTGTTAATTACTCTTAATTAACTCTTACATGTTAATTACACTTAATTAACATCTTGATCTCTTATTAATGAATTAATTCAAATTAATTCATTTGTCAATCCAGTTGACTATTATCAAACTCTGTTGATATAGATAAATGTGTTCGCCTTTGGAAGTCATTGTGTGACCCCTCAGGTTCACCAATAGGACAGTAGTAGGAACACATTCTTAATGTCATAATTGTGACTTTAATTAAACTCATTTAATTAAAGACTATTTGTGAATCAACTCATTGACACAAATACATTCCTACAGACCATGGATAACGTCTAGCAACGTGTCCATGGCCACCCATCCATCGATGAAGTGGTATGAACCTTTCAGCGTCATGATCTCCGTGAGATACGATCCTTTTATCATCCAATTCCCGATTGAGACCTAGGGTATGGGAAATGGAACCCCAGTAGTCTGCAATGCTATGAATAACATTCCTATAGTAAATCCATTTCATCTTGCTCTCTAGGAACTCTTTCCTAGTGAAGACCAACCGGACCTTGCGCAAGGATTTAGTGGTGGAATATACTACAATAGAATTCATAGGAATTCTTCTTGTTCTTGTAACAAGTGATAGATCATGTATTGACCCTCACAGCCTCCATGCACAACTCGAACATACCCAATCATACAGCTTATGTGAAACTCGAGGGATTCAGCAATATGTCAAAGTATGCCCCTATCATACACAAGGCAACCATGGAGTCTCAAGTCTAAGGATTAGTTAGACACGATCATGGCTAGGGAAACCCTCCTAATCTCTAAGACTCTATATGAGTTTTAACCTATTTAGGCATTCCCGGCGGGATCCTTAGTGAACTTAATCTCCATTAAGCACCCTCATATGCATAGTAGTTTCAAAACACTAATGTCATGAAATGGGACACGCTTTCATAAAGCTATGTCATATGAGCAAGTCTCAAGCGAGTCTGATCGACATCTCCTGTGCCTTTTAAACTCTTCGACTTGGAGTGTTTTAGATCACACCATTAGGTACTTATTTCATGGCCCCCATCAAATGGTGAAACCAAGTCCCTTAGCTTACTGTGACCTTGGGGTTTCATCCATACACAAAAATAAATAATATGCAACTACTTATAAATGTAATATGATGAATTTGGCCAAAGTAGTTTTAGACAACTACTAACGTCTTTCTATTATGGATCACTACATTGTTCTACTCTAGAGTTTTTAGAGGAAATGCCTCAAGCAGTTCGGCTTTCCAGGGCACAACTCTAACAGACGATATCTAAGATTGTACAGGATAGGTAGTTGAGCTGTGCTGGCACTATGTGATATGATTATCTGTAAATTTGTTTTTATGAGTATCATTGCCCCGTGTGGCTTGATTTATTGAACTGTTATTGATGAATTCGCTTCCGCATTTACTTGATTGTTGCTGTTGTTGTTAGGGCATCGTATTGTTGTTGCCGGAGTTTTGATTGAGTGTCTTGTCGTTCGCTAAAATGAGTTTTTCAGCAGGGCACCCTGTCATGCTCGGGAATTCATTTTGGTGCGGATGTGGCGTTCTTGGTCCTCCAATGGAGAGGGGCGCTACATGAGTACCTTCTGTAGCACCCCGAAATTTCAGCATGCGTTGTGCTGCTTCCAGGTGAAGCACACGGGCTTCGTCCACGGGGTGTGGTAACCCCGTGTGTGTGTGGCGCGCACGGCCTCCCCTCACGGGGTGTTGCAAGGCCATGTGTGTGTGGATTTGATCCCACATCGGAAATGCAAGCTTGGTGTGAAGGGTATATAATCTAATTCTCAAATACAACCATCAAAAGCTTGCAACCTCTTTTGGCAAGTGGTTTTAAGCCAAACTTTAGGGTTGTGCTCGGTGGGGACGAAGGTTATACCCATGCATCCAACGGGCACCCAAGCAGGGGGGGGTTCTCCTCTCCGTGCCCCGGGGTCGCGACACCTTCTCTGTGAGTGGACAACCCTGGTGATGTAGCGCCCCTTTCCGTATGAGGAGAAAGGACACCACATCCACACCGAGACGAACTCCCAAACGAGGTAAAGGTACCCCATTCGAAAATCCATCCTGGCGAACGACAATCACTAGATCAAACTCCGGCAACAGCATCACGACGCCCCAACAACAACAGCAATAATCAGAATAGTGCGGAAGAGATTTCAAAAAAATAACAATTTAACCATAAAAGCCATCCATGGTAACATAATTCATAAAACAATTCCAAAGTAAATATCCAATTAATGCCATCCACGGCTCAACTATCTATCCCACATCAGGGGTACGTAAGTACGGAAAATAAATTATAGTATTAAATACATTAAGCTAAATTGTAGCGGGCGCCCCAAACGGGTAACGCACGCCCCGCACCGAGCCCCGACCCGGGACCGTAATGGAATCCGACCCGAATCGAAACCCGGCGAACGGCACACATTTACTTAATGACTAGGCGGGGATTTCAAAAACAAAAGAAAATGACAGAGGTGTGGAAGCGAAAATAAACCAAACGATAAAACATAATAATTGCACAAGTATTAAAGCCCACCAAGGCCAACGAAATTCAATTACATAATTAATAAACGGGTTCGATACAATATCCCGACAATGTAAATATACGGGTTCAACATATAAATCCTGAATTCTAACTAAATAAAATTACTAATATCATAAAGCATAATTAATAGCCAAACGGGAAAAGAGTTGTACATGAGCCAAAAATAAATGTAACTCTAAGACGCGACGACGACGACGATCCCGCCTAGTATCCTGAAACCAATACAGGGTAAAACAGAGGGGGTTAGTCAAACGACTAAGTGAGGAGGGAATAATAATGTATTTTATAAAACGGAAAATAAATCACCAATTTTAAACTTAAAAGAAATCAACATAAAAGAAAGGTTTTCGTAATCGGGTGGTGATTTAACATAAAACATAACTTATCATATGACTCGGCGAGTCGAGCCCTTAACTCCAATTTCCAAACATAAAAAAGGGAAACCCACCTTATTCCTCCAATGTAGACGGACCGCTAAATCCGAACTACGCATAACATATCATACGATAACTCAGGTACTCAAAGGGCTGCCACTCCGGCCACACCCCAAGCTCCCAAATGGAGGAAACCATAGTATTTACGCCGTAGACCCGACGTCTACCGACTTCGTCCTATCGCTCTTACTCCGGGCCCAAACAAACATGCATACATATCATAACTCGCTTTTCAAATCATTTCGGGTTGGCCAAAAGACCGTTCGAGACATGTCATATGCGAGGCCGAAGGCCAAAGTTCGCCTTAGAAACAAAAGGTTTTACATGTCTCTTTCGTAAACATTTCAAAGACTATACGTACTACTTTTCATATCAAATCATTTTTGATAAATCAAATGAACATAATACGCATACATATATACTAAGCATATATATAGAAACTGTGTGAAAACAAAACGTAAACTTGGCTTATATCGGGAGAGGCTTATTTATATATATACATAATAGTACTGGAATAAGAAACGGAAAGCCTCACCTGTGGCTATACAAAATAAGACAAAAGCAAGACCGGATGCGCTACTCCATAGGAGTATCGTCTGCAAAACACAAAGACACAACCAAATAAGACTAACGACGACGCACGGCTTATACGAAAACATTAGAACACATAGAAGCACGTTATACCCATGTCAAGAAGATTGAAATCCATATAAAGCTCTTTGAAAATGGGGGCCGAAAATTCCAGACCACCACGTCACCACCGCGGCTCCGCCACGCGCCACCGGATCTCCGCCGTCCCTTCGAGTTAGGGCCTGAGACCGGTGCCAAAAGTTTCATCTCCTGATGGCCGTTCCAACCATGGTGGTGTGCCGTCGAGACGCCGCCGCATGCCGCCAGAAAAGCTCCATCTCCGCCGCGCCACCTCTTCGTCGATCCGTCGCAGTCCGGCCAAGTCAGGTCGCGGGACCACCTCCAAAAGCTTCCCCTCGTCAAGAGCTTCCATTTCCGACCAAGCCCGTGCCGTGCCGTCGCCGGAAACGTCACCGACGAGAAGCTCCAAGCCGCGCCACCTTCGCGCCACCATTGCGTCGCCATCGCTGCTCCAATCGCCGGGAAACTTGTATGGTTGAGTTCGTCTCGTCGAGACGGTCGATTCGGTATATCATACGCGCGATTCTGAGAAGAAATGAGAAAAATCACATTTTGGGGGAGAGAATCGCGGCTGCTGTTGCGTGAGGGTGTTCTCCCATTTTTCATTTTGGCCCCAAATCTATCAATAATTGCATAATATACCCTATCCTCGAAAAATGTGCAAATTGTGTAAAGTGTCGGAATTAGGTGTACTTAGTGTCAAAATGACTGAAATTAAATGCTTAATAAAGATTGAGGTTCGTTTTATTAAAATTCATGAGTTTATGAAAAGTTAATTCCGTGTTGGGCTAAAGTGTAAATAATTTTGGGCTAAAAATGCAATTTCATTTAAAATATGATTTAATGAATAATATTTAGAACCTCCATAAAATATGCATTATTAAAGCATTGAACCCCAGTCCAATGTACACCGTTAAATTACTAAATTCGATTAAACGAGCTAAAAATATAAATTTACCAAATTGACCCTAATTAGTGGCAAAACGATGCAAATTAAATTCTAATTAAGTCCTTGGGTTTTAAATGCCAAATCAATGATTTATAAAAATATTTAAAATGCCAGAGTTGGGAAAATGTGCAATTGTGAAAGACGTCGGGCCGTAAACGGTCTGAATTCCGATAAATGTGCTAATCCTGAACATGGAGATTGCGGATCATTACAATACCCCCTCCTTCAAAAGAATCTGTCCTCTGATTCTACTTCTCACGTCAAACCGTTCTCTGCCAAATTTCCTCTTTGGCTTCGGTTTTCAGGATTTTGTTCTGTCTAACTCAAAACGTCTTCAGTGCGTAGACAGACTCCTTGATTCCTAAAAATCTGACATCCATGCTCACTTCTGTACTCAATTCGACCAGTTTCTGAAGTGTTCCTCTTCCAGGTAGATCTGATAAAGTCGACGCTAACCAGATCTACATATCGAACTCGCAACATAATCGCTCCTAGTCGACTAAGAACTCCTTGTCCTTAGCGCTTTCTAATAGCGCATAACGAGGCTATCGAATTCTGTGCTATCCACATAGAGATCATATAAAGCCTAATCAACTAGTCATTTAATCAGCGCAAGTACGAATTAAAAGGCAGTTAAAGCACGTAGGTCACATGAAATACTTAACAATTATTTAAAGCAATTAAACACGTAAGCTCATCCGATCTCTAATGTGGTTTGAATTCCTCGAAATCCGTGATGACTCTGTCTGATCAGAAATTGAATCCTTCAAGGTTTCTAATCCCCGAACTCTATCCCAGCTCGATGCCTGACTCAGATCAACCTCTTTTACCCATTCTTCATTTCACCATTCGGTTGCTCGATGTTTCATTTCCTTCACAAGTTTGTGCTGGCGACATCTGTTGGTTTCTGATACGTTCACTTTACTGTCTCGTAGTCCGATTCCATACTGACTTCATTCCTGCTGTCACCTCTGGTTCCACTGTACTCTGTCCGGAGTTAGTTAACGTATCTCATCGGATAGTATCTCTAGAGGGGTGAGATACTGATCATATTCCAAAGCTCGGTCGAGCTCGGTAGTGACTATCTGTGAGAAACCTTCCACATATGTGGTTCCTTTGTTGATCTTGATCTGTTCCCACGCTCTGTCTGAAAGTGGAATGTGCATCCTGTCAGGTAGTATCTCTGGGGTAGTGAGATACAAATTACATTCCCAAGCCCGATCAAATCAGTAACAACTCCGTCTGCGAGCTACCTTTTACTGACACGGTTCTCTGATTAGTCACGAGATATTTCCATGCTCCATCCTCGAAAATAGAATATCTGTATCACGATCCCGATCTTCAAACTCAAATAATTCTTCATCTTCTGAATCTGTTTCGGAATCTGATTGTCGAATGTGCTTCTGAAATCACGCTATCATCTATCTCGCTGTGCAAGGTAGCTGTCGTCAACTGGCTTTATCTTAACGGTGCTGGAATTGGTAACCATTGTTCTCCAATAACTCTCTCTTTTACTGCCCTTGTACCATGATTAGTACCTCTGAGTTGATCGCGGTAACCGAGGAAGTAAAGTTTGAAAGGTTGAACAATTCATCTGTAGCACTCTGCTGATTCCGGTGCTCTTCAGGTCTGATAGTGTCTTAGTCTGATTCCGACTTACAGTAGATTTCAATCTCCATGAGTTCTGTTCTGTAATGTCCCACATCGGTTTGGTAAGGAGAACGAAGCCCCTTTATAAGTGGGTTGAAACCTTACCTGGTATACGCGTTTTAAAGCCTTGAGGGGGCGCACTGGGCCATCGAGTCTGGTGGCTTTCCAAAGAGGACAATATATGCTTGCCGGGCTTACCTTGGGCCATTATAAATGGTATCAGAGCCAGTGCCGGTAAGGCCGTTGTGCCAGTGAGGACGTTGGGCCCCCAAGGGGGGTGGATTGTAATGTCCCACATCGGTTTGGTAAGGAGAACGAAACCCCTTTATAAGTGGGTTGAAACCTTACCTGGTATACGCGTTTTAAAGCCTTGAGGGGGCGCACTAGGCCATCGAGTCTGGTGGCTTTCCAAAGAGGACAATATATGCTTGCCGGGCTTACCTTGGGCCATTATATGTTCTATCATCGTTTTCGAAAATGAAACAGCAGAACAATCTTCCTCGACCCTCGGTTGACCCTGAAGATGCTCTGAAACTGGCTGAAATATAAAGTTCCCTTTGCTGTCGTACAATCCAAATCCATCGCTCTCGTAGCTTGTCCACACCCGATTACGACCCTGTGCTATTGTGCCATTATGTCTGTCAAGTCTGCTTGTTGTCCTTGGTTACCCACATTTACGGATGGAGCTCATAGGTTAAAGCGGTACCAACGCTAAAACCCGTAGAGAAACTCACACAAAGTAAAAGAACAACATGTAATAGCACAAATACATAACAAGTTACAAGCGATGTTCTAATGCAATCCCTATTATGAGTTGTGTACCTTTCCCCAATCCTTACGAGTATAGGACCAATCTCTTAAGCTGTATCCACCAAGTTAGCATCCTTCGGTAGGGTCCTATCTCAAAGGAAGACAGTGTTTGATCATCTCTGCATCACAAAGTTTCAATATGCATGTCTGATGAGGTTAGTATGCAACCACACAAGGCATATTAACAAATAAATCGTTATCCTAAAGCCGCACGACCCATACGCCGAAACCAAATAAGACGCAATAAAGAATTCCACGCTCGGCTCGCGTTACGTCTTCCTTAGTACAAAAACTTGCAAAGGATCGCCAGTTGGTTAATTAAGCCAACCGTAATCCTTCACAATTTTAGGCACCTAGAAATGACAAACACTCATCGAACCACGAATTCGACACGGACTGACATAACCATGCAGACACTGAAAGCAAGACAAGACGAGATACTTAGAGCTTTCGGTTCCCTTTCAGGAACCTAGGCTCTGATACCAAAGACTATAGCGCCCCTTTCCGTATGAGGAGAAAGGACACCACATCCGCACCGAGACGAAGTCCCAAATGAGGTAAAGGTACCCCATTCGAAAATCCATCCTGGTGAACGGCAATCACTCGATCAAACTCCGGAAACAGCATCACGATGTCCCAACAACAACAGCAATAATCAGAATAGTGTGGAAGCGATTTCAAAAAAATAACAATTTAACCATAAAAGCCATCCATGGCAACATAATTCATAAAACAATTCCAAAGTAAATATCCAATTAATGCCATCCACGGCTCAACTATGATACCACATCAGGGGCACGTAAGTACGGAAAATAAATCATAATATTAAATATATTAAGCTAAATCAATTCATAAAGTAAAGACTCAACTGTTGTTGGGACACTGACAAGACAAGAGACAAGAGCCGACCTAGACCTGCTGCTGCCGACCTAGACCTGCTGCTGCCGACTGACAAGATAGGTGACACAGCCACCTGTCTACCTGAAGCAAGAACCAAAATACAAGGGGTGAGTATAAAGCATACTCAGTAAGGGGGTATACAATATAGGTATTGATCACAGCTCGTCGTTTATCGTTTAAAACCAAAAAGGGGTGAATGTTACTCGTTTTGATAAAGATACATACAATAATATAAGTTGTAAAACTATAACACAAAGCAACATTCGGGTTCGGCTTTATTTGAAAACACAAAAGGTTGACGAACCGGATCCTTTGAAAACATTTGCATATAAGGTCAAGTCGATCATTTTGAAATAATATTAGTTGAGTCACGAGGCCGTTACAAGTTCGAAAAGCATGGCATAAATAAGTTGGAAATGATAAGTAAAAACGGCTCGTAATTCAACTAAATAGTTTGAACAATAAAGGAGGCTTAAGTTGGGCAAGTTCGAGTCACGCTTCCGGGTTTTATATATATATAGGGAAATACATATGCTAAATGAAGAAAACCGGAATGTGCTTCGACTTGTAACGAAAGCCATAAACCAATTAGACAAGTAAATAGTGCAATAAGTCATGCAATAATGTGTCCCAGCGAGAACGGACCCTCTCCTTATAACTCCCATTCATGAAAACACGTAGTCAAGTACTCCACCACCGAAAGTCATGATCCAATCACAATTTAAGGAAACGAGTGGTGCCCCACAACGCTACCGTACACAATTTAAGGAAACGCTCAAGGCGCTACCGTCGCATTAACTTAGGTCAGTCAAACCTCCCGACTGGCCTAAGTCAATACCTAGAGTACACATCGGGATTTGCCCTAGACGCTCGTCTCCAGGCTCACCTCCTGTATAACTCCTGGGCCCCAAAGTCATAATCCATTCCATGGCTCGCTTTTGAAATCAATGATAGTTTGGGTGGCCAAAGGGGCCGTTCGAAAAGATGATGCAAGCAGTTAAGTATTGTAACGACCCGAATATTTAATTATATTATTAATTATTACGCGAATTCTTTCTTGCCTAATTTCTCGATCTATCCAATTAGATTGATTAATCTTGTGGAAAAGATTGATTTAACCTATCTTTTAATACCCTCAATTTCTTAAATTACATAAATGCCTTGAAAGCCTAAATGACCATTTTACCCCCCCGAGATATTTTCCTAAATATCTACCTATCTCTCTCATTCTCTCATTTTTCACACAAAGAAGAAAGAGAAGAAAGAAAAGAAGAAAGAAAGAAGAAAAGAGAGAAAATCTTCCCGATGCCCTACCGAGCCCGTTTCTCGCCCGATCGACGAGCCGTGAAAACCCGAACAATCCTCACTACATTCTCTACCGGTAATCCTTCTACCCCATTTAATTCCGTTCGTTCTTTCTTGCGATTTTTGTGGCTTTTGTATAGGATTTTATATATTAGGATTTTCGTGTTTAGGAAGAATTACTTGACCATTTTACGTGTTTCTTGTGCCTATATGTAGCTTATATGATATATATGTTTATATGTGGGAATTAGGATATTTTATGGAGTAAATTAGGAGATGTATGAATTTATATATTGATTTTCGCGTGACAGTTTTCACGATCTGCTGAGTTTGCTGCTCAGTAGATTCACACGGGCGAACGCACAGTCTTGAGCAAGACCGTGCAGGAGCCCGTGCGCATCCCTTTTCAACCTGCACGGGCTTGAGCCCGTGCACAGGCCCGTGCGCAGGCACGTTTGCACCTGCACGGTCTTGGCACCGTGCTCAAGACCGTGCGGGAGGCCATGCACCCCTTTTTGTGCTTGCACCGGCTTGTCATGCCCGTGCGTTGGCCGGTGCAACTTACTTAGCGGAATTTCCAGCCTTTTCCTTTCTCGCACTTCAGAAATTGGTCAACCCCACTCAATTAAATGTTGACTTTTCACATACGACCTCCGAATATCAATCCGATTTCACCTATAGCTTCCTCGAGCCTCGGGATTTGATATTCTTCATTATTTACAATTTACCCGACCCTAATTGACCGTTAATTGACACCTTTCTCGTTTAGGGATTTTTCCCATTTTTCCCGTTTCTTGTCCGGTTGACCCCGTTTTTGCGAGAGAGTTCCGTTATATTATTTTAAGCATGTCTACGTGCCCTAACTGCGTTCTAGCATGCTTTCCATATTTATTATTCATGTTCTACCATTATTACAATTGCTTTAAATATTCCTTTAAATGTTAGTTCATATGTCATATATCATTATATGCTTAATTACCTGGCTTTCCATATTGTATCTGTAGCATGAGTGAAGTTATATTTGAATTGTCGTGCGTCGTCTATTGTTCGTGTCTTACTTTTGTTATTGTCGGTCTCGTTTTCATCCTCTAGGCCCTGTGTATTACAGGTGGGTCCAACGAGGGAGAAACCTGACAACGCTTGCTTTCATACTGCCTTGTCGAGCCAGGTAAGGGTTTAAACTTCTTTCAACTGGAGTAAGACCATAGTCTTATATAGGTTTGCGAAATAAATGACTACCCAGCTTTTATTATTACTTGTTGTACTGCCTTTACTATTCCTTATGTGCTTAGTCAAACCTTTTAATAGCAAAACCAAAATGATTTGAAATGCTTTCAACTAGAGACAAGGAAAACCACCTTTTGTTTTAAATGCGAATTTTGGTCTCTCGACCCCGCAAATATAACCTTGTCTCGAATGGCTCCTTTGGCCTTCCACATCCCGATTCCCCAATTGCGAATGGCCCTTTTGGCCACCTAACTGTCATCGTTTTCAAAAGCGAGCCATAGATCGATTAATGTTTTGGGCCCGGAGTATTCAGGAGGTGAGTCTGGGGACGTGCGTCAAGGGCAAATCCAGATGGATACTCTAATCCTTATCTGCTTAGGTCAGCCAGGAGGTTGACTAACCTGAGTTAGTGCGAGGGTGGCGTTGTAGGCTACGCGCTTCCTAGAAAATTCTGTTAAGGGTGACGTTGTTAACACGCGTTTCCATAAAATTCTGAGTGGATAATGAATCTTGGTGGTGGAGTACTTCCTTGCATGATTTTCAAGGTTGGGAGTTATAAGCAGAGGGCCCGTTCTCGCCGGGACACACTATCGCATAACTTATTGCATTTCTTGCTTGTCTGTCTGATTTACGGCTTTAGTTACGAGTCGAAGCACATTCCGGTTTTCTTCCTTTAGAATACGTATTTCCCTATAAATATATATACAAAACCCGGAAGCGTGGTTCGAACTTGCCAACTGAAGTCTCCTTTATTATTCAATTAATTAGTTGAATTATGAGCCGTGTTTAATTATTGTTTCTAACTTACTCATAGCATGTCTTTCGAAACCGTAATGGCCTCGTAACTCAACTAACGCCATTTTAATTCATCGGCTTGACATTACGTGCAAATGTTTTTAAAGGATCCGGTTCGTCAACCTCTTCGTGTTTTCCAAGCAAGCCGAACCGAGTGTTGCCTTGTGTTATTGTTTTACAACTTATATTTGATTATTTATATTCTTTCTCAAAACGAGCAACATTCACTACTTTTGGTTTTAAAAAGATAAATGACGAATAGTGATCAAAACCGCCTTACTGAGTATCCTTTATACTCACCCCTGCTATTTTTGGTTCTTGCTTCAGGTGGACAGGTGGCGACGTCACCTATCTTGTCCGTCGGCATCAGCAGGTCTAGATAGGCTCAGTCTTTCTGGTTTGTCTTGTATGTGGTCCCAACAACCGTCGAGTCTTGTTTCTTGTATTTATTTACTTTACATACTTATGTGCCCCTGATGTGGGATAGTTGACGATATCTAAGATTGCATAGGGTAGACTAGTTGAGCCATGGTTGGCACTATATGCTGATTAATCTTCTGTATCTTGAATTATAAATGTTTAATTGAGATTTTGTTAGCCTCGTAGGCTTTTATGGAATTTGATTGTTTACATAAATCGCTTCCGCATTTCTCTGCTCTTTTCTGGTCGTTGTTGGGATGGTTGTCGCTGTTGCCGAAGGTTATTGCTTGAGTGCCGTTCGCCGGAGTGGGTTTTTGGGTTGAGGCCCCTCGCTTGCTGAAGCTCGGGAAGCCATTTCGGTGCGGATGTGGCGGTCCTTCTTCAGGGGATGCTACAAGTATGAATGGCCAAAGGTGTAACGCCCCAAAAATTCGTATTATGAACCGGGAGCCCGAATCGATTTCCCTCGCGATTTATGATTTATTTTATTAATTAATATATGATTTTTTATAACAATTTCGTATATGAGTGATTTTTAATATTTAAATTACGAATTGTCAATGTGCGTTTACTAATATGAATTTTGACTGTAATTATGTGTTATTTAGACAATGTGAGTTTTTGAACTTATTTTACGAAATTACAAAAATGCCCTTTCGATTCTTAACCTAAGTCAATTATTTGACTAACTCTCACACTCTCTCTCTCACCTCACTCTCGAACACTTCAGCAAGAAAAAAAAAAGAAAAGAGAAGGAAAAAGAGAAAGAGAAGGAAGAAGATTCCAACGATCGTCCCGACTCCGTCTCCCGACGGATTTTCGAATCGTTTACGTCTACGAACTCCTCGCGACCTCGTCTACGAGTAAGCCTTTCACGTCCCTCTCGTTTAATGTCTCCTATGCCTCGTATTTCTCGATTTTGTTTATAGTGAATAAATTAGGTTTTTATACGATTTTGAGAGAATTTATGGATGGAATTTTATGATCTTGGACTCTATGTGTAGCTTAGATGATGTAGAACATTATATGTGATAATTAGGGAAGGATTCGCATGTTTAATCGGTCAGATGATGGTTTTTGAATTGGATTTGCGAAGGTTTCGCGTTTCTGTGAGTTTCTGTTGTTTCTTGACGCACACGGGCTTTGCACACGGGGTGTTGCAAGGCCGTGTGGGTGCACACGGTCTCCCGCACGGCCGTGCAGGAGACCGTGCGTGTTGTGGTTGTGCACGGCCTTGTGCACACGGCCTTGAGGCCGTGTGCAAGAGACCGTGCGTGTCTGTTTGGTGTGCACACGGCCTCAAGGCCGTGTGCATGAGCCCGTGTGGCCCGATTGAGCAGGCCCTGACCTTCTGCAAGTCAGGGCCAATTTTGACCTATGGGTCCCTCCGAGGCTCGTCTTTTCCGAATTCTTTCTTCGCTCGTGTATTCGATATATATGAAATATATATGAATTGTATGATTTATGAATTTATAGCATGTTCGGGTCTATGAATAGTATGTTTTAAGTTTTCGTCAAATTTTCTAACTTTTGCATATGAAGTCCGATTCTTCCGAAATTCGAATGCATACTCTCTTATGGTATTTAAAGCATGTCCATAAAGTCTCGTTGCATTTGGACTTGATTTGCAAATTTAAATTCATAAATTACTTCGTTATGTTTGATAATTGAACCTAAGTGTTTTATGTGATTGTATAACGTGCTTTTATGTGTTTCTATGCTTTCGTATGAGCCGTGCGTCGTCGTATGTCTTACTTGGTTATGTTATTTGTCAGTTGCAGGTTCCACTCTCATGGATTAGGTTGCTCGTGTCCGTTTTGGGCTTTCTTTTGGGTTGTCGCCAGGTGAGGTTTCCGTTGTTATTCCGTATTATGTAGATATGTATTGTTAAGCCTCACTAAATAAGCCTCGCATGTATAATTTACGTTTTCATCCCGTGTTACTATATTTAGTAAATACTTTATTCGTCTTACTTTTATGAGGTTTAAGAACAACAGATTTGATATCAAATGAATATTATGTATATGATTTCGAAATGTTTTCAAAGAGAGACAAGCGAACTATGTTTCGATTTAAATGTAATTTTGGGTTTGGAAAGCTTCTCGTTGAGTGAAGTCGTTAGGGCGGGTTTCTCCCCCAGGACGATGGAACACCCGGTTGCGTTTCCTACCGTTACATCGCCTGTCTCAAACAGCCCTTTTGGCCCTCCCCTAAATGTCTTGATTCCTATTCTAATAGGAAAATGATAGTTATGAAAAATGCGAGATATGATATGTGTGTCCGTTATGTCTGTGTGGGCCCCCGAGTATGGCGATCGGATGAAGCCGGATAGACAACGGGCCTACGGTGGAATTCGGTAGCTTGCTCCATGTTTACCAGGAGCACGGGTGAGGCCGGAGCGGCAACCTTTGTGCTCCTGCGACGGAGACTTCGTGTCAGCCGTGAGATAGGCTATTATGCCTATAGAGCAGTTGGATTTAGCGGTCCTTCTGCTACATGGGAGGAATAAGGTTGGTATGGTTTTCAGGTATGTTATGATATGTTATGAGGAGTTGAGGGCTCGACTCGCCGAGCAATATGATATGTTACGATAAATCACCGAAAGTTTATGAAAACCCTTCCTTTACGTTTGTTTTCTTTTAAGTTAAAATGGTGATTTATTCCCGTATGCTATTATGTATATACTCCCTTTTTTCCCCTCACTTAGTCTTTTGACTAACCCTCCCTATTTTTAACCTTATTTGTTTCAGGTAGTAACTAGGTGGGCATCGTCAATCTTGTTTCGCGGGTTTTCTTTCTTTTCGGTGATTGTCCCTCTCTAGATAGTTTTAAGTTCTTGGTTAGGTTATATGTATATGTTATCGGGATTGATAGATTGAACCCATTATGTATATGTTACCGGGATATTGTATCGAACCCGTTTATTATATTATAATAATTGAATTCCGCTAGCCTTGGTGGGCTTTAACTATTTGTGCAATTGAGCTACTGCTTTGAATGATGTTATATGGAATTTGATTTAATTTGGTTGTTGCTTCCGCTCCCGCATTGTTGTCGTCTGTTGTTTTACAAAAAGCCCCGCCTAGTGATTGAGTAAATCGGTTTGCCGTTCGCCGGGTTTCAATTTAGGGTCGGATTTCTGTTTCGGCTGCGGATTGAGGCTCGGTGCGGGGTGTGCGTTACCCGTTTGGGGCGCCCGCTACAAAAGGGGCTTTTGAGACAAGTTGATGTAATGATCTAAGACATACTCATAAGCGCCGTATGCTTCGGGAGCATGCTGACGGATGTCCCTAACGACATTACTTATAAGTGCCTCAGAGATCAAATAGTTACTTTTAAAACAAATAAGTTACTTGTCTCTAGTTGAAAGCATTTCAAATCATTTGGTTTTGCTATCAAAATGTTTGACTAAGCAGATAGAGAAATAGTAAAGGCAATACAACAAGTAATAAGAAAGAGGGATAGTGGTTTATTTCGCAAACCTAAGTAACTATGTTGTTACTCCAGTTGAAAACAATTTAAAACCCTTACCTGTAGCTCGACAAACGAGAAAAGCAAGCAAGCAACATGTATGATTCTCCCTCAGAGATCCTACCTGAAAACACGGGGTCTAGAGGATGAATGACTGACACGAACAAGAAACAGACACTGACGCTCGGCTATCAAAATACAAACATGCTTAAGGACACTCACTCAACATTTAAACATAAGAAAGCGACTAGGGGCAATATAGTCAATTTATCCAAAAGTATGCAATAATTAAATAAACGAATAACAATTAACATTTAATTAATAATAACATTTAAGCATAAACTACTCAGGGGTTAGGCTTGTAATTAAACATCAAACATGTATATTTCATTTAAATCAACAATAATTAAAGTACAACTTATAGCTTTTCCCAAAAGCTCAAAAGCTAACAAGTTCATATTAATCCTATCTCTAGCCTAATCGAACCGAAACCCATCTATTCGACTATACAAGCATATATCATCAACAATCAACAATTTACACAAGCTATAGTACAAAAGATTCATGCTAAAACAATCCGAAAAGCTAAAAGCTAGAAGCTACAATCAAAAGCTACCAATTAACACAATAATACAAAATATACGATAAAAGACAAACGACAAGTCGGATTTGAGTAATACCAGCACCGTTAGAACCGTTGCATCGAGGGGCACAATCTGTCCAAAGACTCTGTCGCCGGATTCCCGCCGGAACAATGCCAAAAATGCCGGAAACCGCCTGCCATCCCGGACCGCTGCCGGACCACCTCCGATGGTCGAACCCTTATACCGAAATGTTCCTCTCGATGAGCCCGTCACTTCCCTCAAAACCGTTTCTCAATCGGATCATCCATCGGAATTTAATTTTACTTTGAAGCTCCGAAACTCTAGAATCCAAGAATCAAAATTAACGAAAATCGGCTCAATGAAATACGAAATTGACTTTGAAATCGGCTTACCCATGTCGAGAAGATTGAAATCCATATAAAGCTCTTTGAAAATGGTGGCCGGAAAGTCCAGACCACCACGTCGCCGCCGCGGCTCTGCCACGCGCCACCGGAGCTCCGCCATCCCGTCGAGTTAGGGCCTGAGACCGGTGCCAAAAGTTTCGTATCCTCATGGCCGTTCCAACCGCGGTGGTGTGCCGTCGTGACGCAGCCGCATGCCGCCGGAAAAGCTCCATCTCCGCCGCGCCACCTCTTCATCGATCCGCCGCCATCCGGCCAAGTCAGGTCGCGGGACCACCGCCAAAAGCTTCCCCTCGTCAAGTTCTTCCATTTCCGACCAAGCCCATGCCGTGCCGTCGCCGGAAACGTCACCGACGAGAAGCTCCAAGCCGTGCCACCTTCACGCCACCATTGCGTCGCCACCGCTGCTCCAATCGTCGGGAAACTTGTATGGTTGAGTTCGTCTCGTCGAGACGGTCGATTCGGTATATCATACGCGCAATTCTGAGAAGAAATGAGAAAAATCACATTTTGGGGGAGAGAATCGCGGCTGCTGTTGTGTGAGGGTGTTCTCCCATTTTTCATTTTGGCCCCAAATCTATCAATAATTGCATAATATACCCTATCCTCGAAAAATGTGCAAATTGTGTAAAGTGTCGGAATTAGGCTTACTTAGTGTCAAAATGACTGAAATTAAATGCTTAATAAAGATTGAGATTCGTTTTATTAAAATTCATGAGTTTACGAAAAGTCAATTCCGTGTTGGGCTAAAGTGTAAATAATTTTGGGCTAAAAATACAATTTTATTTAAAATATGATTTAATGAATAATATTTAGAACCTCAATAAAATATGCATTATTAAAACATTGAACCCCAGTCCAATGTACACCGTTAAATTACTAAATTCGATTAAACGAGATAAAAATATAAATTTACCAAATTGACCATAATTAGTGGCAAAACGATGCAAATTATATTCTAATTAATGCCTTGGGTTTTAAATGCCAAATCAATGATTTATAAAAATATTTAAAATGCAAGAGTTGGGAAAATGTGTAATTTTGAAAGACATCGGGACCGTAAACGGTCCGAATTCCGATAAATGCGCTAATCTTGAACTTGGAGATTGCGGGTCGTTACAGGTGATTTTGCTGTAGTGATCTATCTCTTCACGAGGTGGATAAGGCGCTTCTCTCCTTCGCTCCATGACGTATTCATCAGGCTCCTCAAGGTGTTCCTCTACGTCAATATCGTTTCTCAAACGATTGATGGTGGTTTGGAGTCTGAGGTTTTGTTTCTCCAATTCACGAACACGATCGTCACTTGGAGTGCCTTCATAAGTGAAGTGGGGAGGATTTACCTGAGCAGCCCTTCGAGTAGAAAGGCTACTAATTCCATTGATGGTTCAGGGACCAGTTCTCTGTTGTTGTAGCGCCCCTTTCCGAAGGAGGAGAAAGGACAACACATCCGCACCGAGACGAACTCCCAAACAAGGTAAATGTACCCCATTTAAAAATCCATCCCGGCGAACGGCAATCAGTCAGTCTATATTGGCAACATCGATCCTAGCCCAACAACAACAACCAAAAGAAATAACAGAGTGCGGAAGCTTAAATAAACATCAATTCAACATTTAAAGCCACACGGGGCATCAATTAACATAAATCAGTGCTCAACAATTCATCATCAATATCATAGCTCAATAATATATCCATTCTACCTAGGAATTCAATTCAAATAATAAAAGACAGACTGTTGTTGGAGACTACCGACAACCAAGAGTCACGACCTGCTGTTGCCAACCGACATGAAAGGTAACAATACCACCTGTCAACCTGAAGTAAGAATCAAAATAAAGAGGGGTGAGTATAAATGATACTCAGTGAAGGTAAAGTGGGAACAAGTATGAGCCACGCTTCCGGGTTTTATATATATATAAGAAAATACATTTGCAGAATTGGAGAAAATCCGGAATGTGCTTCGACTTGCATTAACAACAATTAATGAGCAGTACAGAAATAACAATAAGCATAAATAAAAACAAGTAATATCCGAGCAAGAATAGGCCTGTTCCTCCTTATAACCCCTTCATGTCATTATAAAACTCCATCTCCGGTGTCTGACCCTATAGCGCGACCATGGGTGACGAATTAAATTTTAGGAAAGCGTGCAACGAATGCAACACCCACCATTGCTCCCAACCGTGGCTATCAACTCCTGACGGGCCACGATTGACGCTTAGTTTTGGGAAAAGTACCTCGGGAAACACCCTTGACGCTCGTCCCCAAGTGAGACCCTCGAATACCCTCCTGGGCCCCATTAAAGAAAGTCCACGATTTTGCTCGCATTTCAAGAAACATTATAAGTTGAAAGACAAACGGGCATTTAGGCATGTATGTGACAACAAAGGGGGTGGCCATAAGTTTCATACGTGTCGGGGTACACTGGCGCCCATCCCTAATGACTTCCCTCACAGACCCAACCAAAGTCAAAGTGTCACGTTGAAAAGAAAGAGTTTTACTTGCCTCTTGAAAACAAAACGATTTAGATATACTTATAGGTATAAGTTGATATCAAAATATTTGTTCATTAAAATCATGAAAATATAATTAAATATCTAGTAGATATACGAGAACGAGAAATCTAATCAGTATGAGCACGTAAGGGTAGTTCGCAATAAGTAAAAGAAATCCTTACTCCAGTTGAAAGCATTTTAAAACCCTCACCTGGAAGTATGGGAAGGACATGACAACTCAAGCAATTCCTCGAAGAACGGCCTGAAACTGACAGACGACAAAACTAAATGAGACAAGACACGACACACGACTCTCATGGAATCACTACACTTGAAAGACCAAATAATTTCACTTAGCAATTAAAATTACAAATAAAATGCACTAAAATCAATTAAACGGAATGTTCGAAATTAAAGATGCTAAACATGCTCAATTGAAACTCTAATTCCACATTCATGCATAATATAAGGTAAAGAACCAGTCATGCGACTTTCGGATCATTCGGACAACATTCAAAAATTGGGAAAAATATCCTAAACGAAAAAGGCTCGATTCAAGGCCCGAACGAGGTCGGAATTTTGAAAACTTTACGGAATATTCATCCTTGAATCATATGAAAGCTATAGGTGAAAACGGCTCGATTTTAGGAGGTCGTATGCAAAATGTCAACTTTTATTTTTGGCCAATTAACCACATTCCCGAGAGCAACTAAGGAAAAAGGCTGAAAAATTGGCTAAGGCATTCGCACGAGATTGGGCACGGGCTTGCGCATGGTCTTGAGAACACCCTCAAGACCGTGCAAGCTAAAGTAGGTGTGCACTGGCTTGCACACCAGGGCGTGCAGGCCGGTGCAAATTCAAAGTGGCACGCACGGCCTCGCGCACGGCCTTGCCAAGACCGTGCGTAGGACCGTGTGGTTCTACTTACAGGTGCAGAAAATGCGATTTTCAGTTTTCTCACGAGGGTTTCAACTAAAATTCATCCAAGGGGGATTCTATAGCTAAAATCAACACATAAAATCACACTCATGCATTATACACATTATTAGCTATCATTTGATCCGAACTACACTAAAAATGGCAAACTCTAACCTACAAACCCATCAAATTATCAAATATTCATTTCAAAACAAAAGCTAGCGAATCGAAGGAATTAATGGATGAAATGAAATGGGGAAAGAAGGTTACCGGTAGAGGATTGAACGAGGATCATATAGATGGTCTCGGAATCTTGATTGGTCGGGCGACGGATTCGGGACGGGATTTCTCTTCCTCCTTCTTCCTTCTTCTTCCTTTCTCCTTCTCTTCCCTCTCTCTATCTCTCTCTCTCGATTTTGTGGTTTATGCAAAAGTTTGCAAGAGGGGGTGCATAAGGGGGTGCAAGAGAGTTCAAGAGGGTGCAAGAGGGGTCAAGGTGGTGCAAGTGTATTCAAGAGGGTGTGGGGTTCGAACGGGATTAAAATAAATTCGAAGGGTAGAAAAGTAATTAGGACGGTGAAGGACTTGAGAATAAATTAGAATAAATTAAAATTAGCTAACGAAGCTAATCTTTTCATTTAAAATTCAACGAGATGTCGAATAATTATTCCGAAAATATATTCCGGAATTTTAGGTCGTTACAATACTCCCCCCTTCAAAAGAATCTGTCCTCAGATTCTACTCCAGATCACGGGGTTTGTTAAGGGGAGTATAATATGGAAATCAAATGTTCGTCACACAAAATCGGGCAATTACCACATAAATAATTAATTAAAACGAGCAATTAGCATTTAATGCAAATAAGCAAATATCATGTAGTACATACATAATAATTCCAAATAAAATCAAATTACAATTAAAACAAAAAATGATGAGAAATGGAAAGATAGGCGATGACGTCTAAGAGTCGGATGCTCCAGAACTAGGCGGCATGCCAAGACGGCTCATGTAGCTGGCGAGCTGCTCAGAGATGGACCTCTCAAGGTCAGAAATCTGCTCTCGGAGCTCGGTGTGGTTGCTTCGAACCCCCTGTCTGAGCTCCTGAAGGTCAGCCAACTGTTGGTTGAGTTGCTCGGACTGTCGGTTAAGCCGCTCGGCAGTTTGATCGCTGAATGACATGAAACGGTCTCCCTAGATATTCCACCTGTCAGCCTCCCACTGATTTCAGACATCCGAATCCAAATGTTGATAGTGGATCCACTGCTCCTCACTAAGTCTATCCCATTGTGAGGATCCAGCCTGGTGCTGAGTCGGGTAGTCGGTGAAGCCCTGTTGGAAGTGAGTCTCGTCGGCCATAGGAGGATCGGACACGTAAGGAGTTTACTGAGGATCGAAGCCTTCTGCTTCGTACAATTGCTCGAGCATTTGCTCCTCGATCTCTTGTTGGTCCTCCTCAGTGTGACCTCCTGCCTGATTGCCCTCCTTGTCATAGGCACGTACCTACTATGGCGGCCCTTAGTCTTCTTGCAAAGTTTCATTTGGGCAAATTGCTTGTAGGTAATGGTAGCATCGTCTCCCCCCACTGGGGCCATTCGGTCCATTCCGGTCACACCGGCACACGCAAGGATCACTGTGATGTAGGATCCAATCCTTATTTCTCCTTTTGGGCGGGTAGCCACGTACTCCGCGTACCGTAGGAAGAACGTAATGCCGTTGACCGGCTTGTCTAGGACCGCGCAATCCAAAATGTATAGCTCGTCCAAGTTGATGGAGCTGTAACTATCCCCTCGAGAAAATACGGTACATGAGAGGAATCGGTGGAAAGTCTTCAAGGCTTGATTGATGAGGTCGGTAGCCTTTGATTTTCCTTGCTTGAAGGACTTCCTAGAAGTGGAGACACGTCTCCATGCGTCAGCTTCGGACCAACCAATTTCTCGGCTCATCATCCCATGAATGGGTAGTCCAAAGTGAGTTAGTTGCCGAAGAGAAAGCTCATACTCCTCGTTGAATGCCCGGAATTCAATCTTGAATGGTGGCCCGGATTCGTCTTGGTGAGGGAGCACTTGGAGTGTTGCAATGAATTCGTAGACAAGCCGTGGGTAGGAGTTTCTTCTAGAATCCAAGAATGTTGTCCAACCACCCACACTCTCTATGTACCGAGCTACATCGTGGTCGAGTCACAATCTCCTCAAAGCATCTACGTCAAGGAATTTGGTGGAGAGAACCGGGCGGCCATACATCCGACGAAAAATCTTAGCTTGAATGGAGTTTGGAATTTCCACATCAAGAGGAAGCGGAGATGGAGGGTCATCTTGCCTCCTCCTTCGACGAGAACCTTCGGCAGCCATGTGAGAATGTTGTGTGAAGCTCGCTTGGTTGAATTTGATGAAATTCTTCACTCGTAAATTTTGTCGAACACTTGGCGGGCGTGTATTTTGGGCAAGGATTTGTGCAAGATCGGTTTGGTGGATCAACCCCAAAAACCAACTAATGAAAATGTGTAATGCCGGCAACGTACCTTCCAAATTTCGCGAAGATCCGACGGCTGAATCGAAAGTTATAGGCTTGCAAAGTTGGGAGGATGAAATTGGAGGAAAAATTGGGGGTTTTTCTGTTGCTGGGCGAGAGAAATTGGGGTTTGGGAGTTTCTATAAGTTCTGATCGTGAAAAAGGGTTTAAATTCGCGAAGAGGGCACGCACGGCCTTACGCAGGGGCGTGCGCAGGCCCGTGTGCGACGGTTCGGCCGGTTCAGTGGTTCAAACGCTGAACTGGTCTACACGGTCTTGAGCTGGACGCACCGGCTTGGCCAAGACCGTGCGTAGGGGCATGCAAGCGCCCTTGAATCGAAATAAAATGCTGGAAAATACCCAAAACACCCCAGATTAAATCCGGAGTTCAATCATACAACAAATACATTATACCGCGGAATTAATAAATATAAATACGGGAAATATGAATGGTATGAACATGCACGGTACCTTTATTCTGAGAGGCAAAGTCCGGTCTTGTAACGCCCCGAAAATCCGGATTATAATCCGGTATGCTCGAATCGAGTATTTGCGCAATTTATTATTTTATTTGATATTTATTATGATATTTTAGAATAATTTCGTAAATGAATGAACTTCTATATTTAAATTACGAATTGTCAATGTGCATTTAATTATATGAATTTTGACTGTAATTATGTGTTGTTTCGACAATGTGAGTTTTCAAACTTATTTTGCGAAATTACGAATTTGCCCCTTCGATTTTTGACCCAAGTCAAATTGACTAAGTCTCATCTCATCTCTCTTCCCTCATTCTCGTTCAAATGCAATAGCAAAGGAGAAGGAAGAAAAGAAAGAAAAAGAGAAGGAAGAAGAAGGAGTTTCGACGATCGTCCCGACTTCAATTCCCGACGGATTTTCGAGCCGTTTACGCCTACGAACTCCCCGCGATCTCTTCTACGAGTAAGCCTTTCACGTCCCTCTCGTTTAATGTTTCCTATGCCTCATATTTCTCGTTTTTTAATATAGTTGAATAATTTAGGTTTTATATGATTTTGATAGAAATTGTGGACGGATTTTCGTGTTTATCGTTTCTATGTGTAGCTTATATGTTGTAGATGATTATATATAGATATTAGGGTATGATTTGCATGTTTAATTAGTTAAATGTGGAATTTAGGATTTATTCGCGTGGTTTTCATTGGTTCTGCGAAGTTTCTGCTTTTTCTTGACGCACACAGGCTTTGCGCACGGGGTGTGGAAAGGCCATGTGGGGGTACACGGCCTCTTGCACGGCCGTGCAAGAGACCGTGCGTTTGTGTAATTGTTCATGGCCTTGTGCACACGGCCTTGAGGCTGTGTGCAAGAGACCGTGCGCGTCTCCTTGGTGTGCACGGCCTTGGCACACGGCCGTGCACAAGGCCGTGTGGCCTGGTTGAACAGGGCCTTGACCTTCTGTTAGTCAGGGCCCATTTTGGCCTACGGGTCCCTCTGAGGCTCGTGTTTTCTGAATTCTTTCTTCGCTCGTGTATTCGATATATATGAAATAGATATGAATTGCATGATTTATGAATTTCTAACATGTTCGGGTCTATGAATAGTGTGTTTTAAGTTTTCGACAAATTTTCTAACTTTTGCATATGAAGCTCGATTTTCCCGAAATTCGTATACATACTCCCTTATGATATTTAAAGCATGTCCGTAAAGTTTCGTTGCATTTGGACTTGATTTGCATTTTTAAATTTACGAATTACTCCATTTTCGTTTGATAATTTGAACCTAAGTGCCTTATGTGATTGTATAACGTGCCTCAATATGTTTTAATATTTTCGTATAAGACGTGCGTCGTCCTTAGTCTTAATTGGTCGTGTCTTGGTATTTTTGCAGACGATACTCCTGTGGAGTAGCGCCGGTTCTTGCTTTTGCTCTAATTTTGCATAGCCGACAGGTGAGGCTTTCCGTTTCCGATTCCAGTACTATTATGTATATATATAAATAAGCCTCTCCCGATATAAGCCATTTTATGTTTTGTTTTCACACCGTTTCTATATATATACTTAGTAAATATTTATGCCTATTATGTTTATTTGATTTATCCAAAACGTTTTGATATGAAAAAGTACTACGTATATTCTTTTAATGTTTGTGAAAGAGACATGTAAAACCCCTTTAATTTCTAAGGAGAACTTTGGCCTTCGGCCTCGCATATGACATGTCTCAAACGGTCTTTTGGCCAACCCGAAATGATTTGAAAAGCGAGTTATGATATGTATGTATGTATGTATGTATGTATGTATGTTTGGGCCCGGACTCAGGATGATAGGACGAAGTTGGTAGGCATCGGGCCTGCGGCAGAAATCCTATGGTTCCCTCCACCTTTGGGAGCTCGGGGTGAGGTCGGAGTGGCAGCCCTTTGAGTACCTGAGATTATACAGTATGTTATGCGTAGTTCGGATTTAGCAGTCCGTCTACATTGGAGGAATAAGGTGGGTTTTCCCGTTTTTATGTTTAGAAATTGGAGTTAAGGGCTCGACTCGCCGAGTCATATGATAAGTTATGTTTTATGCTAAATCACCACCCGTTTACGAAAACCTTTCTTTTATGTTGATTTCTTTTAAGTTTAAAAATGGTGATTTATTTCCGTTTTATAATATACATTATTATTCCCTCCTCACTTAGTCGTTTGACTAACCTTCTCTGTTTCACCCCTGTATTGGTTTCAGGACACTAGGCGGGATCTTCGTCGTCGTCGTCGTTAGAGTTGTATTTTTCGTTCATGTATAACTCGTGTCCGTATGGTATTGTTTATGTTTTATGAGATTAGGATTTTATTTAGTTAGTATTCGGGATTTCTATGCTGAACCCGTTATTGTACATTGTCGGGATATTGTATCGAACCCGTATATTAATTATGTAATTGAATTTCGTTGGCCTTGGTGGGCTTTAATACTTGTGCAATTATTATGATTTATTATTTTGTTTTATTTTGCTTCTGCACCTCTGTCATTTCTTTCGTTTTTGAAATCCCCGCCTAGTCATTGAGTAAATGTGTGTCGTTCGCCGGGTTTCGATTCGGGTCGGATTCCATTTCGGTCCCGAGTCGGGGCTCGGTGTGGGGCGTGCGTTACCCGTTTGGAGCGCCCGCTATAGGTCTAGCCTTCCTTTTCCTTTACTCGGTGCCTCGGCTCGAGTCCTTTAATCCTGGTAGTTCCTCGACTCCTTCAGTTGTCGTTGCGGTTGTTGGGGCAATGCCTGACGTCGTGCCCGGGGGCACCACAGATTAGGCACAACCCAAGTCTTCTCCTACACATATGAGCGATGTGATTCGGTTTCCGATAGTGCGCACAGAGAGTGATACTTCCATTTGATCCTCTAGTCGTCGTCCCTTCACTGTGAGAAGTTGTAAGGACAACCGCTGGAGCTTCTGACTCATAAGGTTGGTTTTCCAAGGTGATCAATCTGGAACCTCTAGCTCTCATTGGCAATTCTGCTTCGGCCCGTAAGGCTCGGCCGACAGCTTCTGCATAAGCACAGTAGCCGAGTCCAATGAGTATCTGGCGGATCTCGAGCCTCAACCTGGATATAAATCTTGCTGATCGATCTCTTTGGTCCAGCTCCAAATTAGGAGAGTAGTGGGTCAGGTAGGCGAACCTAGCCTCGTATTCGGTTACACTTTCCTCCCCTTGAGCTATCTCGATGTCCCCCGTCGGATACGGGTACGAGGATCCTGGAGCACTCTGGTGTGGTGGTAGTGAAGGGTCTGATCGAGCTTTCTTACGCGGCATACCTGTGCTCACAACTATTTGGCAAAATATGTGCATGTCTAATGAGAAATGATGCCAACAATCATAAACACATAGGCATGCTCGACAATTAATCAAACCATATAGACACACAACTAAGACGGACCAAACCAAATAAAGCACAACAAAGAGTTCCACGATCGACTCGCGTTACATCTTCCTTAGTACAAAAATTCATAAAGGATTGCCAGTTGGATAATTAGGCCAACCGTAATCGTCTACAATTTTAAGCACCAAGATGAGACAAACACTCGTCAAAATACGAACTCGACACGGACTGACACAACTCAAAAGACACAAAAGATAAGACAAGACGAGATACTAGAGCTTTCGGTTCCCTTTCAGGAACCTAGGCTCTGATACCACTGACTGTAGCACCCCTTTTCGAAGGAGGAGAAAGGACACCACATCCGCACCGAGACAAACTCCCAAACAAGGTAAATGCACCCCATTTAAAAATCCATCCCGGCGAACGTCAAGCACTCAATCTATACTGGAAACAACGATCCTAGCCCAATAACAACAACCAAAAGAAATAACTGAGTGCGGAAGCTTAAATAAACATCAATTCAACATTTAAAGCCACACGGGGCATCAATTAACAAAAATCAGTGCTCAACAATTCATCATCAATATCATAGCTCAATAATATATCCATTCTGCCTAGGAATTCAATTAAAATAATAAAAGCCAGACTGTTGTTGGACACTACCGACAATACCAGAGGACACGAAAACCAAGACTCACGACCCGCTGTTGCCAACCGACATGAAAGGTAACAACATCACCTGTTAACCTAAAGTAAGAATCAAAATAAAGAGGGGTGAGTATAAACGATACTCGGTGAAGGTAAAGTGGGAACAAGTACGAGCCATGCTTCCGGGTTTTATATATATATAAGAAAATACATTTGCAGAATTGGAGAAAATCCGGAATGTGCTTCGACTTGCATTAACAACAATTAATGAGCAGTACAGAAATAACAATAAGCATAAATAAAAGCAAGTAATATCCCAGCGAGAATGGGCCTGTTCCTCCTTATAACCCCTCCATGTCATTATAAAACTCCATCTCCGGTGTCTGACCCCATAGCGCGACCATGGGCGATGAATTGAATTTCAGGAAAGCGTGCAACAAATGCAACACCCACCATCGCTCCCAACCGTGGCTATCAACTCCTGACGGGCCACGATTGACGCTTAGTTTTGGGAAAAGTACCTCGGGAAACACCCTGGACGCTCGTCCCCAAGTGAGACCCTCGAATACCCTCCTGGGCCCCATTAAAGAAAGTCCACGATTTTGCTTGCATTTCAAGAAACATTATAAGTTGAAAGCCAAACGGGCATTTAGGCAAGTGTGTGACGACAAAGGGGGTAACCATAAGTTTCATACGTGTCGGGATACACTGGCGTTGTCGCGGCCCCTCGGGCGCGGAGAGGAGAACCCCCACGGCGGCGCCCGTTGGACGCGCGGGCATAACCTTCGATCACCACCGGACAACCCTAAAGTTTGGCCGGAAACACTTGCCAAAAGGTGGTACCACAAGGTGGTTGTTACTTGGTGATTTTTTGGTAATAAACCCTTCAAATTACATATCATATTCCGATGTGGGATCAAATATGGACACACACGGCCTTGCGACACCCCTTGAGGGGAGGTCGTGCGTGTCTCTTCCACACAGGCTGCTGCACGGCGTGTCGCAAGCCCGTGTGGACTCCCTGAACATATTTTTCTTGCGGAAATTCGGGTTGCTACAGGCGCCCATCCCTAACGACTTCCCTCATAGACCCAACCAAAGTCAAAGTGTCACGTTGAAAAGAAATAGTTTTACTTACCTCTTGAAAACAAAAAGATTTAGATATACTTATAGGTATAAGTTGATATCAAAATGTTTGTTCATTAAAATGATGAAAATATAATTAAATATCTAATAGATATACGAGAACAAGAAATCAAATCAGTATGAGCAATAAGTAAAAGAAATCCTTACTCCAGTTGAAAGCATTTTAAAACCCTTACCTGGAAGTACGGGAACGACATTATAACTCAAGCAATTCTTCGAAAGAACGGCCTGAAACTGACAGATGACAAAACCAAATAAGATAAGACAAGACACACGACTCTCATGGAATCACAACACATGAAAGACCAAATAATTTCACTTAGCAATTAAAATTACAAATAAAATGCACTTAAATCAATTAAACGGAATGTACAAGATTAAAGAGGCTAAACATGCTCAATTGAAATTCTAAGTGCACATTCATGCATAATATAAGGTAAAGAAGCACTCATGCGATTTTTGGATCATTCGGACAACATTCAAAAATTGGGGAAAAAGTCCTAAACGAAAAAGGCTCGATTCAAGGCCCAAACGAGGTTGGAATTTTGAAAACTTTACGGAATATTCATCCTTGAATCATATGGAAGCTATAGGTGAAAACAGCTCGATTTTAGGAGGTCGTATGCAAAAAGTCAACTTTTATTTTTGGCCAATTGACCATATTCTCGAGAGCAACTAAAGAAAAAGGCTGAAAAATTGACTAAGGCATTTGCACGGGCTTGGGGACGGGCTCACGGTCTTAAGAACACCCTCAAGACCGTGCAAGCTAAAATAGGTGCGCACTGACTTGCGCAGGACGGTGCAAATTCAAAGTGGTGCACACGGCCTTGCGCATGGTCTTGCCAAGACCGTGCGTAGGACCGTGTGGTGCTACTTACAGGTGCAGAAAACGCGATTTTCAGTTTTCTCACGAGGGTTTCAACTAAAATTCGTCCAAGGGGGATTCTATAGCTAAAATCAACTAAAATTCACACTCATGCATTATACACATTATTAGCTATCATTTGATCCGAACTACACTAAAAATGGTAAACTCTAACCTACAAACCCATCAAATTATCAAATATTCATTTCAACACAAAAGCTAGCAAATCGAAGGAACTAATGGACGAAATGAAATGGGGAAAGAAGGTTACCAGTAGAGGATTGAATGAGGATCGTATAGATGGTCTCGGAATCTCGATTGGTCGGGCGACGGATTCGGGACGGGATTTCTCTTCCTCCTTCTTCCTTTTCTTCCTTTCTCCTTCTCTTCCCTCTCTCTCTCTCTCTCTCTCTCTGTCTCGATTTTGTGGTGTATGCAAGCGTGTGCAAGAGGGGGTGCAAGAGAGGTCAAGAGGGTACAAGAGGGGCCTAGGTGGTGCAAGTGTATTCAAGAGGGTGTGGAGTTCGAACGGGATTAAAATAAATTCGAATGGTAGAAATGTAATTAGGAGCGGTGAAGGATTTGAGAATAAATTAGAATAAATTAAAATTAGCTAATGAAGGTAATCTTTTCATTTAAAATTCAACGAGATGTCGAATAATTATTCCGAAAATATATTCCGGAATTTTCGGTCGTTACAGTCCTTCTGGTCTTACAGCATTTCTGGACGTTGGAGTCGCTGGATTTCTAACCCAGGTGTTGGGGCGAGGCACATTGGGAGTTGTATTTACATTATGTCGGGAACTCTCTCCTTGACTCTGAGCATTCGAAGCTTTCATTAGCGTGGCAAGAAGAGGGTTGTTGTTTGTGTTAGAGTAGTGCCCTTGAAAGCCGAACTGTTTAGGCTAATTTTTTGTAATACTCTAAAGTAGAACTTTCTCGTGACTTGTAATAAAAAGACATGATTAGTCGTTTTATACTATTGGCCTATTTCATCATATTTCAATTGTATTTAATTGCATATTATTTATTCTTGTGTATGGATGAAACCCCAAGATCACAATAAGCTAAGGGACTTGGTTTCACCATTTGATGGGGGGCATAAGATAAGTACCCAATGGTGTGATCTAAAACACTCCAAGTCGAAGAGTTTAAAAGGCACAGGGGATGTCCATCAGACTCGCTCGAGACTTGCTCATATGACATAGCTTTATGAAAGTGTGTCCCATTTCATGACATTAGTGTTTTGACACTACTATGCATATGACGGTGCTTAATGGAGATTAAGTTCACTGAGGATCCCGACGGGAATGCCTAAATGGGTTAAGGCTCATATCAAGTCTTAAAGATTAAGAAGGTTTCCCAAGCCATGATCGTGTCTAATTGATCCTTAGACTTGAGACTCCATGGTTGCCTTGTGTATGATTGGCGCATACTTTGATGTACTGCTGAATCCCTAGAGTTTCACATAAGCTGTACGTTGGGTATGTTCGGGTTATGCATGGAGGCTGTGAGGGTTAATATAGAATCAATCACTTGTTACAAGAACAAGAAGAATTCCTATGAATTATGTTGTAGTGTATCTCATCTTAAATCTTTGCAAACTACTGCTGATCTCAATTAGGAAAGAGTTCCTAGAGTTAGAGTTCAAATGAGGTTACTATTGGAATGTCGTTCATAGTATTATAGACTACTGGGGTTCTGTATCCCATACCCTAGCTCATAATCGGGAATTGGATGATTGAGGGATTGTATCTCACGGTCATGAGGCTGAAAGGTAAGCACCACTTCATCGAAGGATGGGTGGCCATGGACACGGTTCTAGACGTCATCCATGGTCTGTAGAAATGAGTTTGTGAGATCAAATAGGTTTTTGACTCACAAACCTTCTTTAATTGAAAGGGTTCGATTAACGATATAACTGTAACATTTGGAATGTGTTTCTATTGCTATCCTGTTGGTGAACCTGAGGGGTCACACAACGACTTCCAAAGGCAAATAAGATTATCTAATCAATAGGGATTGATAGATTGAATTAATTGGCTTAATTCAAAATTGAAGTAGTTAATTAACATCTAATTAACCGTGAAGGATTTAATTAAGAGTAATTAAAGAATTTAATTGGATTAAATCAAATTGAGAAAGTAAATATTAATTTAGGAATTAATATTAAATTGGGCTTGAATTTCATTTGGAATAAAATAATGTAACAGCACGTCCCCAAATACGGTGCGACGTGACGTCCCGCACCAAGTCACAATCCATAACAAGAACTAAAGGTCCGGTTATGAACTACAACCTGGCGAACGGAAAATAAATACCAGGCGGATCTGCTTTAGAAAATAATAGGACAATGAACAATAATACAGCGGAAGCAAATTAACACAACCTATCCCACTCAGGGAGCTAGAACAACCATAATCCAAAACACAATTATAAAGCCCACCAAGGCCACTGAAAACATCAATATCACTATTCACACTAATTTACATCATTTACATCTACAATCTCTAGGGTTTTAATTATTTATCCAGATACATAGGCGGAAATGAAATCACCTAATCAAAAGTAAATGACTCCAAGGACACGACCTGAATCCGCCTAGCAACAAAACCTGAAAAGACAACCACAGAGTAATGGGGTTAGTCAAAGTGACTAAGTGAGGGGGCTGTAATATGTATATATTATCGAAACAACAAAAAGATTCACCAATTTGTAAATGAGAAGAAAGCAAAGGAAAAATAAAGGTTTTCACAATTATTGGTGAATCGAATAATTTCGCAATAAAGTAAAAGCTCGGCGAGTCGAGCATCAACCACCTGTTTTACAATATCAGAATTATTAAATAAACCTCCCTTATTCCTCCTTGTGTAGTCAGGTAGCTAGCCCGCTACTATATAATCATATATGCAAGGACAAATATCTAATACACTTCGGCTGAGGATATAGACTAGATCTCGTCCGGCGCAGGTACTCAAAAGGGTTGCCACTCCGGTCATACCCCCGAGCTCCCATCAGTTTGGAGACCAGAGCATTGAGATCCACCGTAGACCCAACGTGTCTCCGGCTTCACCCCGTACCCTGATGTGCGGGCCCAATAATATAATGTGGCTCAACGGCCAGGCATAAAAGCCAAGATAATTCCTCGCATTTCAAATGCTGATGTGGTTAAAGGAACCAATTGACAAATCAACTTTTACCCTTTCGAGCTAAAAGAGCTTTTGACATGTAGCGGGGGCCCCAAAGGGGTAACGCACGCCCCGCACCGAGTCCCGACCCGGAGCCGGAATGGGATCCGACCCGAATCGAAACCCGGCGAACGGCACACATTTACTCAATGACTAGGCGGGGATTTCAAGAACAACGAAATAAAACGACAAAAACGCGGAAGCAAAAATTAATCAAACCATAAAACATAGTAAATACACATATATTAAAGCCCACCAAGGCCAACGAAATTCAATTACATAATTAATATACGGGTTCGCTACAATATCCCGACAATGTACAATAACGGGTTCAACATAGAAATCCCGAATACTAACTAAATACAATCCTAATCTCATAAAACATAAACAATACCATACGGACACGAGTTATACATGAGCAAAATAAATACAACTCTAACGACGACAACGACGAAGATCCCGCCTAGTGTCCTGAAACCAATACAGGGGTGAAACAGAGAGGGTTAGTCAAACGACTAAGTAAGGAGGGAATAATAATGTATATTATAAGTCGGAAGTAAATCACCAATTTTAAACTTAAAAGAAATCAACATGAAAGAAAGGTTTTCGTAATCGAGTGGTGATTTAGCATAAAACATAACTTATCATATGACTCGGCGAGTCGAGCCCTTAACTCCAATTTTCAAACATAAAACCGGAAACCACCCTTATTCCTCCAGTGTAGTCGGACTGCAAACCCGAACTACTCATAACATATCATACGGTAACTCAGGTACTCAAAGGGCTGCCACTCCGGCCTCACCCCGAGCTCCCAAATGGAGGAAACCATAGGATTTAAGCCGTAGACCCAACGTCTACCGACTTCGTCCTATCGCTCTTACTCCGGGCCCAAACATACACACATACATCACATAACTCGCTTTTCAAATCATTTCGGGTTGGCCAAAAGACCGTTCGAGACATGTCATATGCGAGGCCGAAGGCCAAAGTTCGCCTTAGAAAACAAAAGGTTTTACATGTCTCTTTCGTAAACATTTCAAAGACTATACGTAGTACTTTTTCATATCAAATCATTTTCAATAAATCAATGAACATAATAAGCATAAATATCTACTAAGTATATATATAGAAACGGTGTGAAAACAAAATGTAAACAAGGCTTATATCGGGAGGGGCTTATTTATATATATACATAATAGTATTGGAATCAGAAAAGGAAGGCCTCACCTGTTGGCTATTCAAAATAAGAGAAAAATCAAGAACCGGCGCTACACTACGGGAGTATCGTCTGCAAAAATACCAAGACACAACCAATTAAGACTAAGGACGACGCACGGCTTATACGAGAATATTAAAACACATAGGAGCACGTTACACAATCAAATCAAGCACTTAAGTTCAAATTATCAAACGAAAATAGAGTAATTCTCAAATTTAAAAATGCAAATCAAGTCCAAATGCAACGAAACTTTACGGACATGCCTTAATTATCATAAAGGAGTACGCATTCGAATTTTCGGAAAATCGGACTTCACATGCAAAAGTTAGAAAATTTAACGAAAATTTAAAACGCACTATTCATAGACCCGAACATGTTATAAATTCGTAAAACATGCAATTCATATCTATTTCATATATATCGAATACACGAGCGAAGAAAGAATTCGGAAAAGACGAGTCTCGGAGGGACCCGTAGGCCAAAATGGGCCTTGACATACAGAAGGTTAGGGCACTGTGCGATCGGGCCACACGGCCTTGTGCACGGCCGTGTGGCGAGGCCGTGCCCAACAAACCAACACGCACGACCTCATGCACACGGCCTCAAGGCCGTGTGCACCAGCCCGTGCACCATCCCAACACGCACGGTCTCTTGCACGGTCGTGCAAGAGGCCATGTACACCCACACGGGCTTGCCACACCCCGTGTGCATGGCCCGTGTGCGTCAAGAAAGAGCAGAAACATGCAGAACAGCAAATCCCTACGCGAAAATCAATCCTAAATCAACATTTAATCATCTAAACATGCAAATTAATCCCTGATTTTCACATATCATGATCTACAACATATAATCTACACATAGAAACAATAAACACAAAATTCCATCCATAAATTCTATAAAAATCACATAAAACCTAATAATATCGACTATTCACAAAAATGAGAAAAATGAAGTATAGAAGACATTAAATGAGAGAATCGTGAAAGGCTTACTCGTAGAAGAGATCACGAGGAGTTCGTAGACGAAAATGATTCGAAAATCCGTCAGGAAACGGAGTCGGGACGATCGTTGAAGCTCCTTCTTCTTCCTTCTCTTTTTCTTTCCTTTCCTTCTTTCTTCTTGCTGGTTTGTACGAGAGTGAGGTGAGAGAGAGAGACTTAGTCAATTGAGTTGACTAGGTTTAAAAATCGAAAGGGCATTTTCATAATTTTGCAAAATAAGTTCAAAAACTCACGTTGTCCAAATAATACGTAATTACATTCAAAATTCATATAATTAAACGCATATTTACAATTTGTGATTTAAATATCAAAATTCACTCATTTACGAAATTATCCTAAAATCTTAGAATAAATATCAAATTAAAATAATAATTTGCGCAATTACTCGATTCCGATATACCGGATTATAAATTAGATTTTCGGGGCGTTACAATACTCCCCTCTTCAGAAGAATCTGTCCTCAGATTCTCTTCCGGTCTCGGAGTTAGTTAAGAGGAGCATAACAGGAATTCTAATGACTCGAATTAAATCGAACATTCAAATGCAATTAAATCATATAATAATACGTCATTCATAATAAACACTTAAATCACTTAATATTCCAAATAAAATTCAGAGTCATACAAAAATATATAATTACATCAATTCCTAAACAAACTAGCGGGAAAGAAGAAAGTAAAAATAGAAATAGATAGCTCAAGGCTCGTCGGGACCACGACGGAAATACTGATCCAGCTGCTCTGATAGTGACCTCTGCATCTCTGAGATAGATCTCTGAAGCTCTGCTTGTAAGGCTGTGTACTGACTATCAATGTGAGCGCGCTGAGCTGCAAAGCCCTCATTGATCTGCCTCTCCTGCTGGGCAAATCTCTCATCGGTCACACGTCGGTAGTCAGAGAACTCCGAATAAAATTGTTGCAGGTCTATCGACTCCTGGTTCTGAGTGCTTCTTCTTCCGTGTGAAGACTCAGGTATAGAAGCATCCTATCTCGACAGCTGTGAGTACATGTGCTGAGCCTGCTCGCGGACCTCTGGGTTCGAGGGTCCTTCTTCGGGAGGATCATCTTGGTCAGTTTCCCACAAGGGTAGTCCATCTACCAGAACATACGGGTCGTTCCGTCTCGGACCCTTCGTGCAGATCGCCGTTTGGGCTAGAGTGCCATAGCTAATCGAGGTTGAACCTCCCACGGGAACCTGGGTATCGAGCCCTTCCACTTGGGCACACTCCAGAATGGCGGTGATGTAGGAGCCAACTCGAATCTCTCCTCTCGACCGGGTGGAGATATACATCATATGGTCCATCATGTACGAGATGGGATTGAACCTTACCCCTCGCACCATATGATCGAGTATTAGACAATCTTCGGTATTCACCGCTCCCGAACTGTCTCCTCTGGCTAGAACCGATCGAGAAACGGCTCTATGCAAAATTCTCAATTGAGTGGTGATGAGCGTTGTGGCCTTGGATACGCCGGAGTTAAATATTTCGGTGGAGGTAGAGATACGTCTCCAAGCCTCGGCTTGATTCCATCCGTCGGCACGTCTTCTAGGTGCCGTAACATCCAACTGGAAATACTCTGACAACTGCCGATATGAAAGCGTGTAGTCTCGGTTGAACGCTCGGAAGTGGATTCCGATCGGCATCTCGACGTCGTCCGGAAATGCCGCGCCCTTAAGAAAGCTTAAAAATTCGCAAGTGAGTCGTCGGTAGGATGGCCTTTGGATACTCCAAAAATTCGCCCACCCAATGTTGTCGATGTAACGAGAGATGCCTTCGCCTAGGCCCAATTGGAACATAGCGTCCATGTCTAGGAATTGCGTAGCTCTAAACGGTCGTTCCATTAACCGGTTGAAGACATCTTGATCGTCTTCATTACCCAAATTCACTTGGTAACCTTCCGGTGCCGCTATGTCGGGTAATTCCCTTGCCCGACGTCCGCTACGGGTTTCACGATCACCTTCCATAGTAGAGTTTGAGTTGTTGTGAATTGAAGGAAATAAGTTGCAACTCCACTTGAGACTTTTACCGAACACTTGGCGTGCGCTACTTCGGGTGAAGATAACGTGAGATCGGAAGAACGGATCGAGCCCAAATTTCAACAATACCAAGAACTTGCTGCAGAAAACACACCTTCAAAATCTCACGAAGATCCGTTGGCTTGATAGAGAATTAAACGAACTCAAAGTTGGAATGAAAATTGGGGGAAAAACAAGAGAAATTCTCGCGTGAGAAGGAGAAAAAGAAATGGGGTTGCGCAAATGAGGAGCTACTGACCATTTAAAAACTGGAAGAGATGCGCACGGCCTCTCGTCACGGCGTGTGACGAGGCCGTATGGAAAACACGCATGGGGTATCGTCACGGCGTGTGACAACCCCGTGAGGAAAAACACGCACGGGCTCTTCTCACGGCGTGTGACGAGCCCGTGTGTATTCATGCGCACGGTCTCTCGCACCGGGTGCGACAAGGCCGTGTGAAAAAGTGCACAGGGTCTCGTCACGGCGTGTGGCGAGACCGTGCAAGGCATGCAGGGGCAGTTCATGTGTTTTAAAACACACAAACTTCACAAAAATTCAAACATGAGTATATATCACCGAAATCACATATATAATATTATGCGCCGAACACACATAATTTTTAAAATTCCACATACTATGAAATTAAATAAATTTAGGATGAATGTCATGACAATGCAATATACCTGGATCGTTCATACGAAAATCAAGCTCCGGTCTTGACTCGTTTCAACTTCCTCTTCCTCGTACAATTTGTGCGATGATGAAAGGGACTTCCACATGAGAAGCATCGTCCATTCTTCTTTTGACACTCTGACTCTTGATGGTCTCTTTGACAAAAGCCACATACTGGCGTTCCCTGCGGTTGAGGAGGCACATTCTGCTTCGATGAAGATACCGGGAAGGTCTTCTTTCCGAAAGAGGACCCTGAATGTGTAAATGGCCTCGTAGAACTCGCTGGATGAGACTGAACAGTGGTAGTGTCAAGAGTAGGACTCGGTCCCATTAGGTTGAGTCCAGACTCAATATGTAGGGCCATTTCCACTGCGTCGGTAGGATCTGCCACGGCATCCTCAGTATCGCCTTCCAAGGCGTCAATACTAGCGTAAGTCTGAGACTGAGCTGTTCCCCGCGGTACCGGTCTCTTCTTCGGGCATACATTCACTCTGTGATCGGGGCTACCACATCCGTAGCACAGTCCATACTTCTTCCAACATTTAGCCTCTAAATGCGGGCCCTTACAGAATCCACATACGGGTCGTGAATATCCCTGAGGTCGGGGAGGAATAGGTTGAACGGGGGCCTGAAATTTACTTTCGTGTTGCTGACGAACAATCCACGGAATGTATTCAGCCCGGAACTTGATCAAGAACTGATCCCAAGTCGGGACTACATGCTCGCGTTTCCATCTTTGCTCAATCTGTTTCCACCAATCTTGTGCAGCTCCAATTATCAGATATATAGCAAATTCGACTCTTAGAGGGTCTGGATATTCCATAATCCTATAAATCTTTTCTAGTGCTGATATACATGCCTCGGCAATAGTGTCATCCGGGGCACCTTCAAATTGTAGCGGTTCGAATCAGAGAAATTGAGCCCATGCTTCCTGCTCAGCATTTCCTTTAGGGGCATGAGCGATGAACTGTCTTAATGTTTCCAAAATTTCGGCTGGAATCGGTGGATCGGTCTGAGGTGTTAAAGGAGATGACAAGGGCTGTCTACAGGGACAACGACGTGGAGGCATCCTGTAAAGCCATTAGCAGTTATGCATGACAGGTAAGTGGGCATGCAAAGCTGTAAACACTTAGGCAAGTAATGTTCAAATAGATTTCACCTAAGCACTTAGCACATTTGCACAATTCCACAGAAGTCCTAAGCCGTACGACCTAGACACAACCAGACACGACAGACAACCAGGCACGGCAAGTGAAACCTTGAGTTTCACATCCACCTATATCCAAGCCCATCCCAGTATTTTGATTGTAAAAGATCTTTTGTTGTTGATCATCCAACAAAGATCCGTCACAATTCAAACACTAAGCGTTCTTGAACACTGGTGAGTGCAATTCCCTAAGTTACACCGGCACACAACGACCGATAAAACAAACAAAACACGACGATTCAGAGCTTAGGCCATTGGACCAAAGAAGCTCTGATACCAACTATAGCGGGCGCCCCAAAGGGGTAACGCACGCCCCGCACCGAGTCCCGACCCGGAGCCGAAATGGGATCCGACCCGAATCGAAACCCGGAGAACGGCACACATTTACTCAATGACTAGGCGGGGATTTCAAGAACAACGAAATAAAACGACAGAGACGCGGAAGCAAAAATTAATCAAACAATAAAACATAATAAATACACAAATATTAAAGCCCACCAAGGCCAACGAAATTCAATTAAATAATTAATATACGGGTTCGCTACAATATCCCGACAATGTACAATAACGGGTTCAACATAGAAATCCCGAATACTAACTAAATACAATCCTAATCTCATAAAACATAAACAATACCATACGGACACGAGTTATACATGAGCAAAATAAATACAACTCTAACGACGACGACAACGAAGATCCCGCCTAGTGTCCTGAAACCAATACAGGGGTGAAACAGAGAGGGTTAGTCAAACGACTAAGTGAGGAGGGAATAATAATGTATATTATAAGTCGAAAGTAAATCACCAATTTTAAACTTAAAAAAAATCAACATAAAAGAAAGGTTTTCGTAATCGAGTGGTGATTTAGCAGAAAACATAACTATCATATGACTAGGCGAGTCGAGCCCTTAACTTCAATTTTCAAACATAAAACCGGAAACCACCCTTATTCCTCCAGTGTAGTCGGACTGCAAACCCGAACTACTCATAACATATAATACGGTAACTCAGGTACTCAAAGGGCTGCCACTCCGGCCTCACCCCGAGCTCCCAAATGGAGGAAACCATAGGATTTACGCCGTAGACCCAACGTCTACCGACTTCGTCCTATCGCTCTTACTCCAGGCCCAAACATACACACATACATAACATAACTCGCTTTTCAAATCATTTCAGGTTGGCCAAAAGACCGTTCGAGACATGTCATATGCGAGGCCGAAGGCCAAAGTTCGCCTTAGAAAAAAAAAGGTTTTACATGTCTCTTTCGTAAACATTTCAAAGACTATACGTAGTACTTTTTCATATCAAATCATTTTCGATAAATCAATGACCATAATAAGCATAAATATCTACTAAGTATATATATAGAAACGGTGTGAAAACAAAATGTAAACAAGGCTTATATCGGGAGGGGCTTATTTATATATATACATAATAGTACTGGAATCAGAAAAGGAAAGCCTCACCTGTTGGCTATTCAAAATAAGAGCAAAATCAAGAACCGGCGCTACTCCACGGGAGTATCATCTGCAAAAATACCAAGACACAACCAATTAAGACTAAGGATGACGCACGGCTTATACGAGAATATTAAAACACATAGGAACACGTTACACAATCAAATCAAGCACTTAAGTTCAAATTATCAAACGAAAATAGAGTAATTCTCAAATTTAAAAATGCAAATCAAGTCCAAATGCAACGAAACTTTACGGACATGCTTAAATTATCATAAAGGAGTACGCATTCGAATTTCAGGAAAATCGGACTTCACATGCAAAAGTTAGAAAATTTAACGAAAACTTAAAACGCACTATTCATAGACCCGAACATGTTATAAATTCGTAAAACATGCAATTCATATCTATTTCATATATATCAAATACACGAGCGAAGAAAGAATTCGGAAAAGACGAGTCTCGGAGGGACCTGTAGGCCAAAATGGGCCCTGACTTACAGAAGGTCAGGGCATTGTGCGATCGGGCCACACGGCCTAGTGCACGGCCGTGTGGCGAGGCCGTGCCCAACAAACCCACACGCACGGCCTCATGCACACGGCCTCAAGGTAGTGTGCACCAGCCCGTGCACCATCCCAACACGCACGGTCTCTTGCACGGCCGTCCAAGAGGCCGTGTACACCCACACGGGCTTGCCACACCCCGTGTGCATGGCCCGTATGCGTCAAGAAAGAGCAGAAACATGCAGAACAGCAAATCCCTACGCGAAAATCAATCCTAAATCAACATTTAATCATCTAAACATGCAAATTAATCCCTGATTTTCACATATCATGATCTACAACATATAATCTACACATAGAAACAATAAACACAAAATTCCATCCATAAATTCTATAAAAATCACATAAAACCTAATAATATCGACTATTCACAAAAATGAGAAAAATGAAGTATAGAAGACATTAAACTAGAGAATTGTGAAAGGCTTACTCGTAGAAGAGATCACGAGGAGTTCGTAGACGAAAACGATTCGAAAATCCGTCGGGAAACGGAGTGGGGACGATCGTTGAAGCTCCTTCTTCTTCCTTCTCTTTTTCTTTCCTTTCCTTCTTTCTTCTTGCTGGTTTGTACGAGAGTGAGGTGAGAGAGAGAGACTTAGTCAATTGAGTTGACTAGGTTTAAAAATCGAAAGGGCATTTTCGTAATTTTGCAAAATAAGTTCAAAAACTCACGTTGTCCAAATAATACGTTATTACAGTCAAAATTCATATAATTAAACGCACATTGATAATTTGTGATTTAAATATCAAAATTCACTCATTTACGAAATTATCCTAAAATCTCAGAATAAATATCAAATTAAAATAATAATTTGCGCAATTACTCGATTCCGATATATCTTATTATAAATCGGATTTCGGGCCGTTACAGAGGGGTTATACGTAATAATTTGATATTAAAGCATTTTTCTTTAAACTCATTAAAATAATATGGTTTTCAAGTAGCTTCTACTTATAATATAATTTTGGGGAAAGAAAACATAAAAGCATAAAAACACAGGCTTCGGGTATATATGGAATATTTACACACGTATAAGGAAAGCCGAATTCGGAAGAGAAACCCCACTTGGATAATACTGCAAAAAGGGCAAAAGAAAGAAGACCAACTACTGCCCAGAAGAACTACCACCTGAAACCAAATACGACACAACCATGTAAGACGACAATACGACGCACGGCTTATTCTTAATGCAATAAACACTTAATTAAATCAAAGAAGGGCAATTAGGGCAATTATTCAATGAAACGAATGAAATATCAAACTTTAAAACTATAAATCATGCTTAAACACAATTAGGTTTCATAGACGTGCGTAAAATACTATAAAGAAGTATATATTCAAGTTTTGAGGTAATCGGAAAAGAATTACAAAAAGCGTATAATTTCTCAAACGGAAAAGGGTTCGTATTTCGGCCAAACGGAATTGGAAAAATTCAAACTCTGCGAATTATTAAGTTTTAAAGCATTACGAACTTAATGGAGAAGTCGGATTTTGCAAATAATATCAAACGAAGAAATTACGTTTTAGAAATTTGAACTTCCAGAGACTTTTGAACTGAAATTGGGTCACACTGTAACGACCCGAATATTTTTATTATATTATTAATATATTTACGCGAATTCTTTCTTGCCTAATTTCTCGATCTATCCAATTGGATTAATTAATCTTGTGGAAAAGATTGATTTAACCTATCTTTTAAATGCCCTCAATTTCTTAAATTACATAAATGCCCTTAAAAGCCTAAATGACCATTTTACCCTCCCGAGATATTTTTCTAAATATCTACCTATCTCTCTCATTCTCTCATTTCAAAGAAAGAAGAAAGAAGAAAGAAAGGAGAAAGAAGGAGAAGAAAGGAGAAAGATCTTCCCGACGCCCTACCGAGTTCGTTTCTCGCCCGATCGACGAGCTGTGAAAACCCGAACGATCCTCACTACATTATCTACCGGTAATCCTTTTACCCCATTTCATTCCGTTCGTTATTTCTTGCGATTTTTCGTGATTTATATATATAATTTTATTATATTAGGATTTTCGTGTTTAGGATGATTTACTTGACCATTTTACGTGATTCTTGTGTCTATATGTAGCTTATATGATATGTATGATTATATGTGAAAATTAGGATGTTTTATGGTGTAGATTAGGAGATATATGAATTTATATTTTGAATTCGCGTGAGAGGTTTGCGATCTGCTGAGTCTGCTGCTCAGTAGATCCACACGGGCGAACGCACGGTCTTGAGCAAGACCGTGCAGGAGCCCGTGCGCTTCACTTTTCAGCCTGCACGGGCTTGAGCCCGTGCACAGGCCCGTGCGCATGGCCGTTTGCACCTGCACGGTCTTGGCACCGTGCTCAAGACCGTGCGGGAGGCCGTGCAACCCCTTTTGTGCTTGCACCGGCTTGCCAAGCCCGTGCGTAAGCCCGTGCGTTGGCCGGTGCAACATACTTAGTGTATTTTCCAGCCTTTTCCTTTCTTGCACTTCGGGAATTGGTCAACGCCACTCTTTTGAATGTTGACTTTTCTCATACGACCTCCGAATATCAATCCGATTTCACCTATAGCTTCCTCGAGCCTTGGGATTCTATATTCTTCATAATTTGTAATTTACCCGACCCTAATTGACTGTCAATTGACACCTTGCTCGTTTAGGGATTTTATTCCATCTTTTCCGTTTCTTGTCCGTTTGACCCCGTTTTCGCGAGAGAGTTCCGTTATATTATTTTAAGCATGTCTACGTGCCCTAATTGCGTTTAAGCATGCCTTTAATATTTATTATTTACGTTCTTTCATTATTTAACATTTCATTAATATTCTTTAATTGTCGTACCGTAATTTATATGTTTAATTGATTTACTTTCCATATTTCGCCTGTAGCATGAGTGATGTTTATATGAATTGCCGTGCGTCGTCTGTTGTCCGTGTCTTGCTTTTAGTATTGTCGGTCTTGTTTTCATCCTCTAGGCCCTGTGTATTACAGGTGGGTCCAACGAGGGAGAAACCTGACTACCGCTTGCTTTAATACTGTCTTGTCGAGCCAGGTAAGGGTTTTAAATTGTTTTCAACTGGAGTAAGAACATAGTTTATTTAGGCTTCGAAATAACTTATTCCCCGCCTTTTTCTTATTGCTTGTTGTACTGTCTTTAATATTCCTTACATGCTTAGTCAAACCGTTTTAGTAGCAAAACCAAATGATTTGAAATGTTTCCACTTGAGACAAGTAACTTATTTGTTTTAAAAGTAACTATTTGATCTCTGAGGCACTTATAAGTAATGTCGTTAGGGACATCCGTCAGTATGCTCCCGAAGCGTACGAAGCTTATGAGTATTTCCTAGATCGTTACATTAACTTGTCTCAAAAGCCCCTTTTGCCATTCATACTTAACTACTTGCATCATATTTTCGAACGGCCCTTTTGGCCACTTTAACTATCATTGATTTCAAAAGCGAGCCATAGCCTGTTTATGACTTGGGCCCGGAGTATACAAGAGGTGAGCCTGGGGACGTGCGTCTAGGGCAAATCCCGATGTATACTTCTAGCGCGTTAACTTGGGCCGGCTAGGAGGTTGGCTAGCCTAAGTTGATGCGAACGGTGGTGCTAATCGCGTCTCCTTAAACCCTGTACGGTGGTGCTGATCGCGTCTCCTTAAATCCTGATGGTGGTGCTAATCGCGTCTCCTTAAACCCTGTTTATGAATCTTGGTGATGGAGTACTTGCTTGCATGTTTTTCCATGGGGAGTTATAAGGAGAGGGCCCGTTCTCGCCGGGACACATTACTGCATGATTTATTGCATTTATTGCTTGTCTAATTGTTTTATGGCTTTCGTGACAAGTCGAAGCACATTCCGGTTTTCTTCAATTATCATATGTACTTCCCTATATATATATAAAACCCGGAAGTGTGACTCGTACTTGCTACCCTAAGTCCCTTTTATTACCCAACTAATATTCTTTCAATCGGCTTGATATTTCGTGCAAATGTTTTAAAGGATCCGGTTCGTCAACCTTTTGTGTTTTCAAATAAGCCGAACCCGAGTGTTGCTTTGTGTCATTTTACAACTTATATTTCGTATTCGTATTCTTCCTCAAAACGGGCAACACTCACCACTTTTAGTTTTAAAAAGATAAATGACGAACTGTGACCAAAACCCCCTTACTGAGTATCCTTTATACTCACCCCTGCTATTTTGGTTCTTGCTTCAGGTAGACAGGTGGCGACGTCACCTATCTTGTCAGTCGGCATCAGCAGGTCTAGATAGGCTCAGTCTTTCTGGTTTGTCTTGTCAGTGGTCCCAACAACTGTCGAGTCTTGTTTATTGTATTTATTTACTTTACGTACTTATGTGCCCCTGATGTGGGATAGTTGAGCCATGGATGGCGTTACATGTTGTTATTATGTTGTATTTCGATTTGCACATGTTTAATTGACATTTATGGAATTTGTCTTGTTATTTAAATCGCTTCCGCATTTCTCTGCTCTTCTCTGGTTGTTGTTGGGATGTCATTGCTGTTGCCGAAGGTTCTTGCTTGAGTGCCGTTCGCCGGAGTGGGTTTTTGGGTTGAGGCCCCTCGCCGAAGCTCGGGAATCCGTTTCGGTGCGGATGTGGCGGTCCTTCTTCAGGGGGCGCTACAGTCAGTGGTATCAGAGCCTAGGTTCCCAAAAGGAACCGAAGCTTTGTAATCGCGTCCTGTCTTGTCTCTTGTGTCTGCCCGTTTCGTGTCAATGAGACTTAGAGTTTCCAGTCACAGGTGCTTGAGAACTCCTTAGTATTGAAATTGTGATTGATCTTCTCTTGGAATGGCCAACCAACCGTTTGATCTCTTACAATTGTAGTACTGAGTTGGGATCGAATGCAAGTGGATGTGGAACTCGAGGTAGCGTCTGTCTTGTCTTGTCGTCTTGTCGTGTTCTGCTCGGGTTTTGTCGTGTCTAGGTCGTACGGCTATAGGATCGAGTTTTTCTTGTTCTGTGATTTGTTTCATGCTTAACTTGTCTACATGCTATCCGAATCATATATGTATGCTTTGATTAAATTTTATATGCCTTACGTGACCATTCCATTAACCGAACATGCATCTTTTTCCTAGTTTATTGAGCGCAGGTACATAATGTCTCATCGAAGACCCCCTACCGCTCCCTCATCTCAGAATTCGATTGCAAGGGAGTTAGTGACAGCTATGAGACAGATTGCTGAGCAAGTGCATCAAGAGAGACAACGACAACAGCAGCATATACCTGTGAGACAAACCGAGGGTCAATCCCTGGATAGATTTCTGCACTACAACCCACCTTGCTTCGTGGGTGAACCAGATGACCTTAAAGCCGAGGCTTGGATAGCCGATCTGGAGCGAATCTTTCGAGTAATACACTGCGGTGACCCCGAGAGGGTCGAGTATGCCATCTTTCTCATGAGAGGACCAGCTGAGGATTGGTGGCGTTACATAGAACAGAGATGGATCGCTGAGAGAATTCCGTACACTTGGTCACGGTTCATATCCGACTTCCGAGAGAAGTACGTGCCGCAAGTGGTACGTGACAGCCGAGAAAGAGAGTTCATGTCCCTCACCCAAGGAGCTCTCCCTGTTGCACAATACGAGGCACTTTTCAGCCGCCTCATCGTCTATGCTCCTCACATTGCATCTGACGATCGAAGAAGAGCGCGAAAGTTCATCGAGGGACTTCAGCCGGAGATCTTGGAAAGATTAGTAGGATTGGACATTCGAGTTTATCACGAGGCAGTTAACAGAGCTATGAGAGTGGAGTCCGATCTTCAAGAGATGAGACGAGGTATTCCTCACATGAAAGGATCCTCTTTCAACGAGAAGGCAAGAAGAGAACCAGCCGGACCGAGCACTTTTCCGACATCGAGACCACACTACGAGATGCCAAAACCTACCGAACCTGAAGTGAACGAGGACCCCATTCCCTGCGAATACTGTGGGAAGACAAATCATGAGACTGCAAGATGTAGGAGGAAACTGGGACGTTGCCTCAGATGTGGGAGTAGCAAGCATCGAGTTCAAGACTGCCCCGACTCAAGCAACCCTCGGGGAAGGAAAAGGGGATCCCGACCATGATACCGACTCGCAGAGGTACATTGCATTATTATAGCATTCATTCATAATATTTTGTTTCGAATGGTAATTGCTTTAAATATGTGTTAAGTGTTTTATATAATTTACGTGCTTTAACTGCTTTCAACATTCACACTTGCACTGATTGAATGATTAGATGCTAAGATTTATGTGGCCTCTGTGTGGATAGCGTGGAATTCGATAAATTCGTTATACGCTATTAGAGAGTGCTAAGGACAAGGAGTTCTTGGCCGACTAGGATCGATTCTGTTGCGAGTATGTTATGCGGTTCTGGACAGCACCGACGTTGACAAATCAAGTCTGAAGGAGTATACTTCTGAAGGTATGTCTGAAGATGAATCAACTAGTGAAGAGGATAATGAATTATCTGACGATGATGATTATATGGGAGATAAGCCGACATCGGCTTCTGATGATGACGACTCTGATGTTTCGTATGAAGTCGAGCGAAGAAATGATGAAAATGATGGTTTAATGGAAGGCGGAGAGGAGAAATCATCAAATACCCTTGAAGATGAGAAAACACTCTGTAGAAAGAATAAGAAAGAGTGTGATCTTGAAGAGACAGATTGTGAGAAAGACGAGGAGTACAATAGGAGAAATGATGATGGCGTTACTTCCTGTAAAAGGAACTCTAATCAAGAAACAGGAGAAGGATGTGACAATTGTCATTGAGGATACGAAGAGTACAAGAATCAGTCGGAAGAACGAAATAGATAATGACAGTGAGGATGGACCATTACATTGGGATTTTCTTCTTCTACGTTAGCCTCGTTTAGGGTTTTTGTAATTCCGTCTTTCGCATGACTTTGAATTTTATTTGGAATGTTATTTGCATTTAAATATTTTGTTATGCATGATGTTTTATAATGTATTTTAATTGCTTCTAAATGTTCGTTTTTAATTCGCGTTATTAGAACTCTTAGATTATGCTCCCCTTAACTAACCCCGAAGTCCGGAGGAGAATCTGAGGACAGATTCTCTTGAAGAGGGGAGTATTGTAACGACCCGAATATTTTTATTATATTATTAATATATTTACGCGAATTCTTTCTTGCCTAATTTCTCGATCTATCCAATTGGATTAATTAATCTTGTGGAAAAGATTGATTTAACCTATCTTTTAAATGCCCTCAATTTCTTAAATTACATAAATGCCCTTAAAAGCCTAAATGACCATTTTACCCTCCCGAGATATTTTTCTAAATATCTACCTATCTCTCTCATTCTCTCATTTCAAAGAAAGAAGAAAGAAGAAAGAAAGGAGAAAGAAGGAGAAGAAAGGAGAAAGATCTTCCCGACGCCCTACCGAGTTCGTTTCTCGCCCGATCGACGAGCTGTGAAAACCCGAACGATCCTCACTACATTATCTACCGGTAATCCTTTTACCCCATTTCATTCCGTTCGTTATTTCTTGCGATTTTTCGTGATTTATATATATAATTTTATTATATTAGGATTTTCGTGTTTAGGATGATTTACTTGACCATTTTACGTGATTCTTGTGTCTATATGTAGCTTATATGATATGTATGATTATATGTGAAAATTAGGATGTTTTATGGTGTAGATTAGGAGATATATGAATTTATATTTTGAATTCGCGTGAGAGGTTTGCGATCTGCTGAGTCTGCTGCTCAGTAGATCCACACGGGCGAACGCACGGTCTTGAGCAAGACCGTGCAGGAGCCCGTGCGCTTCACTTTTCAGCCTGCACGGGCTTGAGCCCGTGCACAGGCCCGTGCGCATGGCCGTTTGCACCTGCACGGTCTTGGCACCGTGCTCAAGACCGTGCGGGAGGCCGTGCAACCCCTTTTGTGCTTGCACCGGCTTGCCAAGCCCGTGCGTAAGCCCGTGCGTTGGCCGGTGCAACATACTTAGTGTATTTTCCAGCCTTTTCCTTTCTTGCACTTCGGGAATTGGTCAACGCCACTCTTTTGAATGTTGACTTTTCTCATACGACCTCCGAATATCAATCCGATTTCACCTATAGCTTCCTCGAGCCTTGGGATTCTATATTCTTCATAATTTGTAATTTACCCGACCCTAATTGACTGTCAATTGACACCTTGCTCGTTTAGGGATTTTATTCCATCTTTTCCGTTTCTTGTCCGTTTGACCCCGTTTTCGCGAGAGAGTTCCGTTATATTATTTTAAGCATGTCTACGTGCCCTAATTGCGTTTAAGCATGCCTTTAATATTTATTATTTACGTTCTTTCATTATTTAACATTTCATTAATATTCTTTAATTGTCGTACCGTAATTTATATGTTTAATTGATTTACTTTCCATATTTCGCCTGTAGCATGAGTGATGTTTATATGAATTGCCGTGCGTCGTCTGTTGTCCGTGTCTTGCTTTTAGTATTGTCGGTCTTGTTTTCATCCTCTAGGCCCTGTGTATTACAGGTGGGTCCAACGAGGGAGAAACCTGACTACCGCTTGCTTTAATACTGTCTTGTCGAGCCAGGTAAGGGTTTTAAATTGTTTTCAACTGGAGTAAGAACATAGTTTATTTAGGCTTCGAAATAACTTATTCCCCGCCTTTTTCTTATTGCTTGTTGTACTGTCTTTAATATTCCTTACATGCTTAGTCAAACCGTTTTAGTAGCAAAACCAAATGATTTGAAATGTTTCCACTTGAGACAAGTAACTTATTTGTTTTAAAAGTAACTATTTGATCTCTGAGGCACTTATAAGTAATGTCGTTAGGGACATCCGTCAGTATGCTCCCGAAGCGTACGAAGCTTATGAGTATTTCCTAGATCGTTACATTAACTTGTCTCAAAAGCCCCTTTTGCCATTCATACTTAACTACTTGCATCATATTTTCGAACGGCCCTTTTGGCCACTTTAACTATCATTGATTTCAAAAGCGAGCCATAGCCTGTTTATGACTTGGGCCCGGAGTATACAAGAGGTGAGCCTGGGGACGTGCGTCTAGGGCAAATCCCGATGTATACTTCTAGCGCGTTAACTTGGGCCGGCTAGGAGGTTGGCTAGCCTAAGTTGATGCGAACGGTGGTGCTAATCGCGTCTCCTTAAACCCTGTACGGTGGTGCTGATCGCGTCTCCTTAAATCCTGATGGTGGTGCTAATCGCGTCTCCTTAAACCCTGTTTATGAATCTTGGTGATGGAGTACTTGCTTGCATGTTTTTCCATGGGGAGTTATAAGGAGAGGGCCCGTTCTCGCCGGGACACATTACTGCATGATTTATTGCATTTATTGCTTGTCTAATTGTTTTATGGCTTTCGTGACAAGTCGAAGCACATTCCGGTTTTCTTCAATTATCATATGTACTTCCCTATATATATATAAAACCCGGAAGTGTGACTCGTACTTGCTACCCTAAGTCCCTTTTATTACCCAACTAATATTCTTTCAATCGGCTTGATATTTCGTGCAAATGTTTTAAAGGATCCGGTTCGTCAACCTTTTGTGTTTTCAAATAAGCCGAACCCGAGTGTTGCTTTGTGTCATTTTACAACTTATATTTCGTATTCGTATTCTTCCTCAAAACGGGCAACACTCACCACTTTTAGTTTTAAAAAGATAAATGACGAACTGTGACCAAAACCCCCTTACTGAGTATCCTTTATACTCACCCCTGCTATTTTGGTTCTTGCTTCAGGTAGACAGGTGGCGACGTCACCTATCTTGTCAGTCGGCATCAGCAGGTCTAGATAGGCTCAGTCTTTCTGGTTTGTCTTGTCAGTGGTCCCAACAACTGTCGAGTCTTGTTTATTGTATTTATTTACTTTACGTACTTATGTGCCCCTGATGTGGGATAGTTGAGCCATGGATGGCGTTACATGTTGTTATTATGTTGTATTTCGATTTGCACATGTTTAATTGACATTTATGGAATTTGTCTTGTTATTTAAATCGCTTCCGCATTTCTCTGCTCTTCTCTGGTTGTTGTTGGGATGTCATTGCTGTTGCCGAAGGTTCTTGCTTGAGTGCCGTTCGCCGGAGTGGGTTTTTGGGTTGAGGCCCCTCGCCGAAGCTCGGGAATCCGTTTCGGTGCGGATGTGGCGGTCCTTCTTCAGGGGGCGCTACACACACGGCCGCTTGCACGGTATTGTGCAATGCCATGCACATGTTTGGAACATGCACAAGGTACCTACACGGCCTGTGGTAGGCCGTGTGTGATTTAGAGAAGCACACGGTCTTGTTACACGGCCTGTGAGAGGCCGTGCAACCCACACGGTCTTACCGCACGGCCTGTTGTAAGGCCGTGTGCGTCATGGTTCGCGAATTATCAGCAGAACGCGAAGAACTTCGCACAGAAGGAACAAAATTTCGTCAAATCTTCACCAAAATCTCATTTTCAATCAGATTTTCATACTACAAACTTCAACAAACATCAAAGATCACAATGGCAACACATAGGATCAAGAATTATCGAAAACTACGGTACTAACGATCAAACTACTGAAAAACCCAAATTTTGAAACAATTTATCCAAAACATACTCAAACGACAACGGAATCGAATGGAACCTGAATAATACCTGTAGAGAATGTTACAAGGGTCGCGTAGGTTCTTACGGATCGAAATTTGGTTAAGAAACGAACTCAAAAGATCAAATTGAAGTTCTAAGAGAATTCTTTCTTTTTTTCTCTTCTCTTCTTCGTTGCTGCTGATGTTTAAGAAAAGGGCTAAGTGTAATTAAGAAAAAGGAAAGGAAAGGAGAATAAAAAGAAAACCTGAGGTTTAAATGAAAAATCGAAGGGGCAGTTTCATAATTTCGCGAAACTTTATAAAAAGGACATATCAACGAAATATATCAATATTATAGTCAAAACTCATCATTTTAAACGCACATTGACATAGAATAATTTAAATTCACAAAATATTGCATTTACGAAAATTCATATAAAATACACAAATATCACATAAGTACATATATCCCGGTCGAGTTTTCCAAACTTGTCCTGTTTTCTTAAGAATTCTTACCGGCTTTAGCTTACCAAAAATTTGGGGCGTTACAAATAAAGCCCAAAAGTTAATTGAAAGATTAATCCAATTCTAGTTATAAGTAATTAGAAAATTGGGCTTTGAGAATTTAATCTTGTATTAAATTTAATGGGCCTTTTGAAAAGGCCCAAATCTTAGTTGAAAGGGAAGGAGATGGCCGAAAATCCAAGTCCTTCATAGGCTTGGAATTTTCGGCCATATGGGTTATTGAATAACCCCTTGGATTGTTTTCTTTCTAAGCAAGCAATAACACTTTCGGAAAAACCTAAGTTTTTTGTTTTCTCTCCTCTCTCTCTTGGAGAATTGGTTTTCTTCACTTCATAGATTAACTCTTACTCTCTAAGGCTTAATCAAAAACAGATAATCAATCGTTCTTCGTTCCCTAGCAGGAATTAAGAGATAGGAATTTGCCTGCGAGAAGCCGTGGACTATCTTCAGAGGGTTTCGGTTGAAAATCGAAACCTAGGATGATCTCGAAGCTTGCTGCTGGATCTCAAAACTTGCTGCTGGAGAGGATTAAGCTTTGGAAAGCTTTCGTTCCTTATCTACTATAAAAGGAGTGCGTAAAGGTGTGCTTCTATATAATATATAAACGTCTCAAAGTTTCATATTCATTGGATAAAGATTCACTGTAAAGCCTCGGGAGAAAAAAATTTTGAAACCCCCGCTTCCGCTGCGCCCGGGGAACCGTGAATCCCAACAGTTTGCGGCCTGCTGGAGCGCTGCAAGCTGTTCCACTAACGGAGCGTTAGTATTCGTGTTGAGATCAGCAGGAGGTGCAACTTGCTGCGCGTCTCTATGGATTCCAGTACGCAAGCGACGTGGCCCTTGAGGGAAAATGGGAAATGCTTCAGGAACAGCATTTCCATCTTGTTGTTCTTCTTGTGGGCCAAAATCTTTGGGCTCATTTTGACGGGGAATGTCAACCTGAGCGTCTTCTGGTCTGGCTGCCATTATCTTAGCAATAAACTGATGGAGGAAATTTTTGATGTGGTTTCCCACAGACGACGCCAAACTGATGAGGGTGAAAAATGGGTTTGAATCCTACGAGCGAGAATCAACCAAAACAGCCTCGATCCAGTTGAGAGAGTGAGTTCGTAACCTGCTAAGAATAGGCAAACACTCTATGTCAAGATCAAGCTGGGGTTTAGGCTAGCGTTGATCCTCCACTAAGATAAATCAGGAATCAGGAGATAACTTTGAGAGGATATTTTGTCAGAGTTCCAATATGATAAAGTGTGCGTACCTTGCCCAGTTTTAATCTCAGAGTATTTATAGAGTTTGGATGGATCGTGGGTTGCGAGATTGAGCCACGATCTCAGTGTGGAAGTTATATGCGGGGGTTATCTCAGCTGGGTGAGGCGTTTCGCGTGATTAGGGTATCCGTTCCAGTTGAGAAGAAGGTGGGCAATGGCGGTTTTAAGCAATGAGAAGCATTCCAGATCTTCGAGAGGAGGAGCTCCGAGGTCCTGCTCGAGCTGGTGAACCCGAGCTCAAAGAGGGAAGAGATGAGGAGATTGTCTTCGAGGAGGATAGCTCATGGCGAGCTCTCGAGTAATATGTTCGAGGAGAACACTTAGCTGCTTTTGGGTCCTCGAACGCTTAAAAGGAAGAGGAGACGAGTTGAGAGGGTTATGACACGTGGAATTATAGAATTATGGCACATCACATACAAATATTCTAAGTTGTCTTCCTACATAGGAAAGAAATATGATTTTTTGAAATCTACTAATTTTTTTAAGAATCTAAAAAGGTATTCTAGAAATCATCTAAAATCTTAAGAGTCTTTAGTATTATCTTAAAACATTTAAAAGGGTATTGATAGTAGGGGAAGAGTTGCGCAGAACTGAGTTTGAGCAAAATATTCAGACTCGAGTTCGAGGTCGAGCTCAATATATTTGACTCGTTATGATTGAATTGATATACATATTAAATTTAGGGCTAATTACACTTTGCATTTCTGACTATGCCTACTGTCGCATATATTCCCTGAATTATAAAACGTAACAAACCAGCCCCTCAAATTAACTATCAACGTTAAAAGTTCACACCGTTAAACAAATCCGATAACCTGATTTACATGTCAGATTACACGTCATCTAGAAATTGGTATCTCAATTTTACCCTTTTAATTGGAGCAAAAATAAGAGTCCCACACTCCCATGAAATTGCCTTTTGTAGAACTTGTTGAAGGAAAAAAGATCAGTTTATTTATTTTGGCTAAAAGTAGAGAATCAAAACATAACCCTAAAATCTTCATGGTTGATTAATATACTTCTCCCTAGCCGTCTTCTCTAAAACAGACTTTGCTGGAAATTACTCAATTAATTGATTGGAGAGAGTATTGCACTTGGGTTCTGAAGCAACTCAGAAGTGATTAAGGCCACAGGAAAAAGGTTAGTGAATACCTTTCATATCAGTTCTACAATTTTGTGGCTATCTAATAATGTGTTGAGGAAAGAAAATGCAATTTTCTAACCGAGACTTGGTGATACTGATAAGGTGGTTTTGAAAAAATTAACAATTGGCAGAAAGCTAATTTTAGAATTAGAATTAGATAATCTTCAAGTTGTAATTGTGTCAAGAGTCAAAGACTTATCATCAAGTGAGGGATTACTTACCTTTATTTTTTTTACAAAGAACCGGTCAGAGCGACTGTAGGGTTAAGAAGACCCCCCTCGTATATTAAAACTCATATCGGAAAATCTGAAAAGTACATGAGAAGAGTCATACGAATACTATTACAGAGCTTGCAAGCAACAGTAGTGATAACACACAAAAATACCGTCCCAAGAAATGACACGAGTTTTGCACTCGTCAAGCTGGAACTATATCCAAAAATATCAGTGTAGCTCTTGTTCCTCGTCGCCACATACATGTTGCGTGCACGGTCATAAACAAACGCCCAAAAGCTATAAATAAGCTGCATCCGGTTCTTGGGCACGACAATTTGTACATTTTTCGTCAAATACCAAAAGTAACAATTAGCCAAAACCACTACATCATGTACAGTGAGGCCCGTCAAATTCTTATTGCTATAGTTCTCCGACTCCTTGAAATTACCCTCATTACTCGTATAACATCTATCAACAGTGCTGCTATAAGAAAGAAAAGTATCATTAGCATTGTGTACCATTACAAGAGCAAATTGACTTACCTGATCACGCCAAGGTTGATGATGATAATTACCACTCCAGCACTTCGAACCACCAAGCCTACGCATATGAATCAAACTATTAATAAAGTAGACTAACCAATTATATCCACACATTCTTATGACGAAAATATGGTAGCCCCATTTTATCTACAATTATAATTCCCCTAACAGCATGAGGGCAGGACACGACGTCAATGAAATTAGATTGTAAGGAGTTACAAGCCAAGTTAGCAAGAAAATATGTGGCGCTATTAGCCTCCCTAAAGATGTGCGTTATTCGCACGTCCATATGCTTCATCAGAGCTCGTATTTTACTAAGAATGTGTTGCCTATCCCAGACAGAGTTGTTCGAATTCTTCACCAATTCCACCGAGAATTTGGAATCAGATTCAATCCATAATTTGTGAAACCCATCCTTACGAGCGAGATCCAAACATTCAAATATAGCCCATAACTCTACATAATTATTCGTTTTTTCCACCAGAAAACTATAGAAGCCGAAAACCATATTGCCCTCATAATCTCTAGCAATGCCACCTGCCCCTGTAAAACCCGAATTACCTCGAGCTGCACCATCCACATTGAATTTAATCCACCTATGTTCAGGCCTGATCCACTTAACCATCACAATCTTATGCTGCCAAAAATTATTGACTTGAATAACAAAGAATTCGGCTACCTCCATATCCCCCCGCAAAAATGTATTACGGAGTAAGCCACCTTGGTTTAATATCCGAACATATTCAATTATACGGCGGATAATTTGACTGGCTCTATATCTTTCTCCTTCAAACTTGCTCTTGTTTCTCATATCCCAAGCAAACCAAAAAATCAGAATAGGGATGATCAATTGAATATGAAATATACTTTGATTCGGCAAGGAGAACAACCAATGGCCGAGCATGATATCAATTCTATCAAAAATTGGAAGATTAATATGAAAAGTTTTAGCAAACATTTCTAAACATTTTTAATCTTTGGATTAGATATGAACACATGTGATAGAGATTCAACATTTTGACAACACTAGCATTTCGAAACCATGTAAATACCCTTGCTTCTTAGACGTAAATCCACTGACACCCATCCTTTAAGTAGCCTCCAACAAAACAAAGACAGATTTGGCCTTATTAATTTACTCCAAATGCGTTCATACACCAGCAATTTATCATGTTTGTTTCGAACATGTTCCCAAGCTGATTTTGTAGAAAAATTCCTACACGAATCAAGTTTCCAAAGGATGTCATCTCTTCCCCTCTCGATGGGAATTTCGCAGATCATATATGCAATCAAGTCCGGAACAGCCGAAATAAGACGCAAAAAATTCCATTCTTGATTAGCGACATAGCATTGCACTGTTTCCTTCATGGTTCTAACCGGAAATAAGGTTGCAAGAGATTGTTCTCTGGACCATTGATCATACTAGAAGGAGATGTCCCCATTCCCAATTTTCCAGAAGATATTACTATCAACATCGCCTCTAACTTGCACCATTCTCTGCCATATGAGAGATTTTCTTAGCAACAACCAAAGACGGAATATCCTTGCCAACATACTTCCTATGCATGAAGTACGCCCACAACGAGTCCTGTTTTCGAAACTTCCACCACAGATTATAAGAAAAGATCGATATAATGTCCTTAAGACATTGCATACCAATGCCCCCCTTATCCAACGGTTTACAGATATCGCTCCATTTACACCAGTGAATTCTTTTTGTATCGCCATGTGAATTCCAGAAAAATCGATTGAAGAGCAGCTCAATCTTTTTGATGATGCCCTTCGTAGGTTCAAGGACCTGCAGAGTGTATATGGGAATATAAGATAGAATACTTTTAACAAGTTGTAGGCGACCTCCATAAGAAAGATACTCTCCCTCCCATCATTCAGCTTATCACTGATTTTCTCCAAATTACCATCAAAGAGGCTATTTTTCTTTCTGCCAGCATAAAGGGGACAACTAAGATACTTAATCGGTAAGGACTCGAGCCGAGGCAAGGAATTAAAGAAAAGGAAGGCTAGACCGGACCTCGTCTCTCGGAATAAAGGTACCGTGTATGTTCATAACATTCATATTTCCTCGTATTTTAATTTATTAAATCCGCGATATTACATATTTGTTATATAATTGAACTCCGGATTAAATCCGGGGTATTTTTGTGATTTTCGCGCTTTTTATTCTGAGTCAGGGGCGCTTGCACACCCTACGCACGGTCTTGGCCAAGCCGGTGCGCCCAACTCAAGACCGTGCAGACCAGTTCAGCGTTTGAACCACTAAACCGGCCGAACTAGCCCACATGGGCCAGCGCACGCACGTGCGTCAGGCCGTGCGCGTCTCTTTTCATGAATTTAAACTCAATTTTCACACAGACTTGCAGAAACTTTCAACCCCAATTTTTCTCTCGCCCAGTAACAGAAAATTTCCCCCAAAATTTCCCCAATTTCATCCTTTCCACTTTACTAGCCTCTAACTTTCGATCCGTCCGTCGAATCTTCGTAGAAATTGAAAGGTACGTAGCCGGCATAGCACATTTCAATTTGTTGGTTTTTGGGGACGATCCGCCGAACCGATCATACACAAATCGCTGCTCAAAATACACGCCCGCCAAGTGTTCGACAAAATTCCCGAGTGAGGAATTTCACTAAATTCAACCAAACAAGCTTCAAACAACCTTCCCACATGGCCGCCGAAGGTTCTCGACGAAGGAGGAGGTGAGATGACCCTCCATCCCCGCTTCCTCTTGATGTGGAAATTCCAAATTCCATTCAAGCTAAGATTTTTCACCGGATGCATGAACGCCCAGTTCTCTCTACCAAATTCCTCGATATAGAAGCCTTGGGATGTTTGGGACTCCACCACGGTATAGCCAGGTACATTGAAGATGTGGGTTGGACCACATTTTTGGATATTAGGAGGAATTCGTATCTACGGCTCGTCTATGAATTTATTGCAACACTCCAAGTAGTTCCTCATCAAGACGACGCTAAATTACCATTCAAGATCGAATTTCGAGCCTTCAATGAAGAATATGAGCTTACACTATGGCAATTGACGACGCATTTCAGACTACCCATTCGGGGGATGATAAGCCGAAGCGTGGAGAAATGTCTCCACTTCTAGAAGGTCCTTCCAACAAGGAAAGTCAAAGGTAACCGACCTCATCAATCCCGCCTTGAGAACTTTCCATCGATTCCTCTCATGCACCGTTTTTGCCCGAGGAGAAAGCTACGGTTCTATCAACTTGGATGAACTCTATGTTTTGGATTGTGCGGTCTGAAAAGAGCCGGTCAACGACATTATGTTTTTCCAGAGATACGTGGAGTATGTGGGCACTCGCCCGAAGGGAGAGATTAGGATTGGGTCCTACATTACCACAATCCTTGAGTGTGCCGGCGTGACCGGTATGGACCGAATGGCCCCAGCGGGGGGAGACGATGCAACCATTACCTACAAATAATTCGCCCAGATAAAGCTTTGCAAGAAAGTTAAAGGGCGTCATAGTAGGTATGTGCCGATGACGGCAGAGGAAACCGCCGCCGAGAGTGACGACGATATCGAGGAGGATATCCGAGCAGGAGGTCATCCTGAAGAGGACCAACAAGAGATTGAGGAACAAATGCTCGAGCAACTATACGAAGCAGAAGGCTTCGATCCTCAACAAGTACTGTACGTGCCTGATCCTCCTAGAGCCGACGAGGCTCACTTCCAGCAGAGTTTCGACCACTACCCGACACAGCACCAGACAAGATCCTCACAATGGGATAGACTGAGCGAGGAGCAGTGGACCCGGTACCAACAATCGGAGTCGGAGACCCGAAACCGGTGGGAGGCCGATAGGTGGACGGTTTGGGGAAACCGCTTCACATCCTTCACCGAGCAGACTACCGAGCGACTGGACCGATAGTTGGCCGACCTTCAGGAGGTTCGCACCGACCTTCGGGAGATCAGACTTGAGGCCCGACGCAACCACACCGAGCTCCGGGAGCAGATTTCTGACCTTGAGAGGTCCATCTCTGAGCAGCTCGCTAGCTACCTGAGCCGTCTTGGCATGCCGCCCAGTTCTGGAGCATCCGATTCTTAGACGGCATCGTTATCTTTCATTTCTCGTCATTTTTATTTTAATTGTAAGTTGATTCTATTTGGCACTATTATGTAAGAACTATGCGTTAATTGCTTATTTGAATTTAAATGCTAATTGTTCGTTTTAATTAATTGCTTATGTGTTAATTGCGCGATTTTGTATGACGAACTTCTAAATTCCGTGATATACTCCCTTTAACAAACCCCGAAGTTCGGAGGAGAATCTGAGGACAGATTCTTTTGAAGGGGGAGTATTGTAACGACCCAAAATTCCGTAATATATTTTCGGAATAATTATTCGACAATTCGTTGGACTTTAAAAGAAACGATAACCTTCGTTAGCTAATTTTAATTTATTCTAATTTTATTCTCCTACCCTAAACCTTTTATAATTACCTTTTCTACCGCTTCGAATTTATTTTAATCTCAAACGAACCCCACACCCCCTTGAACATACTTGCACCCCCTTATGCACTCTCTCTTGCACACTCTTGCACACACACCAAATAGAGAGAGAGAAAGAGAGAAGAGAAGGAAGAAGGAGGAAGAAATCTCGTCCCTAATCCGTCGCTCGATCAATCGAGATTCCGAGATCAACTATATAATCCTCGTTCGATTCTCTACCGGTAAACTTCTTTCCCCAATTCGTTTCATCCATTAAATCTTTCAATTTCTAGCTTTTATTTTGAAATGAATATTTGATATATTTGATGGGTTTGTAGGTTAGAGTTTACCATTTTTAGTGTAGTTCGAATCAAATGGTAGCTATTAATGTCTATAATGCATGAGTGTGTATTTTATGTGTTAATTTTAGCTATAGAATTCACCCTAATAGATTTTAGGACGAAACCCTCGTGAGAAAACCTTAAATCGCGTTTTTCTGCACCTGTAAGTTCAACTACACGGCCCAATGCACGGTATTGGCAAGACCGTGCGCCAGGCCGTGCACCACCCTTTATGCCTGCACCGGCCAGCGCACCCTGGTGCGCAAGCCAGTGAGCCCTTGTTTTAGCCTGCTCGGTCTTCAGTGCGTGCTCAAGACCGTGCGCCAGGCCGTGCGTGAGCCCGTGCGAATGCCTTAACCAAATTTTTAGCCTTTTTCCTTAGTTGCTCATGGTAATGGGGTCAATGGGCCAAAAATAAAAGTTGACTTTTTGCATACAACCCCCTAAAATCGAGCCGTTTTCACCTATAGCTTCCATATGATTCAAGGATGAATATTTCGTAAGGTTTTCAAAATTCCGACCTCGTTCGGGCCTTGAATCTAGCTTTTTTCATTTATGACTTTTTCCCCAATTTTTGAATGTTGTCTGAATGATCCAAAAATCGCATGAGTGCTTCTTTATAATATATTATGCATGAATGTGCAATTAGAATTTCAATTGAGCATGTTTAGCATCTTTAATTTCGTCTTTTTCGTTTAATGGATTTAATTGCATTTTACTTGTAATTTCAATTCCTACATGATTATTATTTGGTCTTTCATGTGTTGTATAGTCTTTGAGAGTTGTGTGTCAAGTCTTGTCTTATTTGGTTGTCGTCCGTCAGTTTCAGGCCGTCCTTTCAAGGAATAGCTTGAGTGTCTTGTCGTTCCCGTGCTCCCAGGTGAGGGTTTTAAAATGCTTTCAACTGGAGTAAGAATTTCTTTTAATTATTGCGAACTACCCTTAACGTACTCATATTTATTTGATTTCCTTCTTGTACATCTATTAAATATTTAATTATATTTTCATGATTTTAATAACAAACGTTTTGATATCAACTTACACCTATGAGTATATCTAAACCGTTTTGTTTTCAAGAGGCAAGTAAACTCTTTCGTTTCAAGCGTGACGCTTTGGCTTAGGATTTGGGTCTATGGGGGAAGTCGTTACGGGAGTCCGTCAGCACATCTCGACACGTATGAAACTCATGGTTACCCCTTTTGTCGTCACACCCTTGCCTAAATGCCCGTTTGGCTTTCAACTTATAATGTTCTTCAAACGCGAGTAAAATATTGGACTTTTCTTTTATTGAGGGCCCGGGAGGGTATTCGAGGGTCTCACTTGGGGACGACCGTCCAGGGTGTTGCCTGAGGTACTTTTCCCAAAACTAAGCGTCAATCGTGGCCTGTCAGGAGTTGATAGCCATGGTTGGGAGCGACGGTGGGCGTTTCATTCGTTGCACGTTTTCCTAAAATTCAATTCATCGCCCGTGGTCGGACTATGGGGTCAGACACCGGAGATGGAGTTTTATATTAACTTGAAGGGGATATAAGGAGGAACAGGCCCATTCTCACTGGGATATTACGTGATTGTATTTTTGCTTTAATTTCATCATTGTACTGTCAATTATCGTTGAGAATGCAAGTCGAAGTACATTTCGGATTTTCTCCAATTCTGCAAATGTATTTCCCTATATATATATATTCAAAACCCGGAAGCGTGGGTCGTACTTGTTCCCACTTTACCTTCACTGAGTATCGTTTATACTTACCCCTCGCTATTTTTAATTCTTACTTCAGGTCGACAGGTGGCGTTGTCACCTCTCATGTCGGTTGGCAACAGCGGGTCGTAAGTCTTGGTCTTCGTGTCCTTTGGTAACTGTCGGTAGTGTCCAACAACAGTCTGTCTTTACTTAATTGAATTGAACTGTTTTATTTAGTAGAAATGGATATATTAATGATTATTGAGATTCGATGATGTTGATGAATTGATGGATATTGATTTATGTTAATTGATGCCCCGTGTGGCTTTGAATGTTTAATTGATATATACATTTCAAGCTTCCGCACTCTGTTATTTCTGTAGGTTGTTGTTGTTGGACTAGGTTCATTGTTGCCGGTATAGATTGAGTGCTTGCCGTTCGCCGGGATGGATTTTTAAATGGGGTACCTCTACCTCATTTGGGAGTTCGTCTCGGTGCGGATGTGGTGTCCTTTCTCCTCCTACGGAAAGGGGCGCTACAGTCAGTGGTATCAGAGCCTAGGTTCCTGAAAGGGAACCGAAAGCTCTAGTATCTCGTCTGTCTTGTCTTTTGTGTCTTTTGAATTGTGTCAGTCCGTGTCGAGTTCGTGTTTTGACGTGTGTTCGCCTCATCTTGGTGCTTAAAATTGTAGACGATTACGGTTGGCTTAATTAATCGACTGGCAATCCTTTATGAGTTTTTGTACTAAGGAAGATGTAACGCGAGTCGATCGTGGAACTCTTTATTATGCATTATGTGGTTTAGTCTGTCGTAGTTGTTGAGTGTCGAGCATGGCTTATGTGTTTACAATTGTTGGCATCACTTCTTACAAGACATGCACCTATGTTGCCAAATAGTTGTGAACACAGGTATGCCGCGCAAGAAAGCCCGATCCGACCCTCCACTACCACCACTCTAGATTGCTCCAGGATCATCGTACCCGTATCCGATGGGAGACACAGAAATAGCTCAAGGAGTAGAGAGCGTAACCGAATATGAGGCTAGGTTCGCCTACCTGACCAGCTATTCTCCTAACCGGGAGCCGAACCAAAGGAACAGTGCCGCAAGATTTATATCCGGGTTGAGGCACGAAATCTGCCAAATACTCATAGGACTCGGCTGCTGTTCTTATGCAGGGGCCGTCGGCCGAGCTTTGCGGGCCGAAGCAGAATTCGAAATGAGAGCTAGAAGTGCCCGACTGATTACCTCGGAGAACCAGCCATATGAATCAGGAGCTCCAGTGGTTATCCTTACGACTTCTCGCAGTGAAGGGACAATGAGTAACGGATCTAGTGGAAGTATCATCCTCTGCACGCACTGTTGGAAACCGAACCACATCGCCGAGGTGTGTAGGAGAAGACTTGGGTTGTGCCTCCTCTGTGGTGCTGCCGATCATCTCATCGATAAATGCCCCAACAGGAGCAGAGGCAACTGAGGGAGACGAGAAAGCTACCGGGATCAAAGGACTCGAGCCAAGGTAAGGAATAAAAGAAAAGGAAGGCTAGACCGGACCTCGTCTCTCGGAATAAAGGTACTGTGCATGTTCATAACATTCAAATTTCCTCGTATCTTAATTTATTAAATGCGCGATATTACGTATTTGTTGTATAATTGAAATCCGGATTAAATCCGGGGTATTTTTGTGATTTTTGCGCTTTTTATTCCTAGTCAGGGGCGCTTGCACGCCCCTACGCACGGTCTTGGCCAAGCCGGTGCGCCCAGCTCAAGACCGTGCAGACCAGTTCATCGTTTGAACTGTTGAACCGCCGAACCGCTCCACACGGGCCAGCGCACGCCCGTGCATCAGGCCGTGCGTAGCCCCTTCGCCATTTAAACCTCATTTCAGCGAACAAAAACTCAGCAACCCCAATTTCCCTCATTTCTCTCACACAGCAACAGAAAATTTCCCCCAAAATTTCCCCAATTTCATCCTCTCCACTTTACGAGCCTATAACTTTCGTTAGCCGGCATTGCACATTTCAATTAGTTGGTTTTTAGGGACGATCCGTCGAACCGATCATACACAAATCGCTGCTCAAAATACACGCCCGCCCAGTGTTCGACAAAATTTCCAAGTGAGGACTTTCACTAAATTCAACCAAACAAGCTTCAAACAACCTTCCCACATGGCCGCCGAAGGTTCTCGACGAAGGAGGAGGTGAGATGACCCTCCATCCCCGCTTCCTCTTGATGTGGAAATTCCAAATTCCATTCAAGCTAAGATTTTTCGCCGGATGCATGATCGCCCGGTTCTCTCTACCAAATTCCTTGATATAGAAGCCTTGGGATGTTTGGGACTCCACCACGGTATAGCCCGGTACATTGAAGATGTGGGTTGGACCACATTTTTGGATATTAGGAGGAATTCGTATCTACGGCTCGTCTACAAATTTATTGCAACACTCCAAGTAGTTCCTCATCAAGACAACACCGAATTACCATTCAAGATCGAATTTCGAGCCTTCAATGAAGAATATGAGCTTACACTATGGCAATTGACGACGTATTTCAGACTACCCATTCGGGAGATGATAAGCCGAGAAGTAGGATGGTCCGAAGCCGAAGCGTGGAGAAATGTCTCCACTTCTAGAAGGTCCTTCCAACAAGGAAAGCCAAAGGCAACCGACCTCATCAATCCCGCCTTGAGAACTTTCCATCGATTCCTCTCATGCACCATTTTTGCCCGAGGAGATAGCTACGGTTCTATCAACTTGGATGAACTCTATGTTTTGGATTGTGCGGTCCGAAGAGAGCCGGTCAACGACATTATGTTTTTCCAGAGATACGTGGAGTACGTGGGCACTCGCCCGAAGGGAGAGATTAGGATTGGGTCCTACATTACCGCAATCCTTGAGTGTGCCGGCGTGACCGGTATGGACCGAATGGCCCCAACGGGGGGAGACGACGCAACTATTACCTACAAACAATTCGCCCAGATAAAGCATTGCAAGAAAGTTAAAGAGTGTCATAGTAGGTATGTGCCGATGACGGCAAAGGAAGCCGCCGCCGAGAGTGACGACGATGTCGAGGAGGACATCCGAGCAGGAGGTCATCCTGAAGAGGACCAACAAGAGATTGAGGAACAAATGCTCGAGCAACTATACGAAGCAGAAGGCTTCGATCCTCAACAGGTCCCGTACGTGCCTGATCCTCCTAGAGCCGACGAGGCTCACTTCCAGCAGAGTTTCGACGACTACCCGACACAGCACTATACTATATCCTCACAATGGGATAGACTGAGTGAGGACCAGTGGACCCGGTACCAACAATCGGAGTCGGAGACCCGAAACCGGTGGGAGGCCGATAGCCCGAAACCGGTGGGAGGTCGATAGGTGGACGGTTTGGGGAAACGGCTTCACATCCTTCACCGAGCAGACTACCGAGCGACTGGACCGATAGTTGGCCGACCTTCAGGAGGTTCGCACCGACCTTCGGGAGATCAGACTTGAGGCCCGACGCAACCACACCGAGCTCCGGGAGCAGATTTCCGACCTTGAGAGGTCTATCTCTGAGCAGCTCGCTAGCTACCTGAGCCGTCTTGGCATGCCGCCCAGTTCTGGAGCATCCGATTCTTAGACGGCATCATTATCTTCCATTTCTTGTCATTTTTATTTTAATTGTAAGTTGATTCTATTTGGAACTATTATGTAAGAACTATGCGTCAATTGCTTATTTGAATTTAAATGCTAATTGTTCGTTTTAATTAATTGCTTATGTGTTAATTGCGCGATTTTGTATGACGAATTTCTAAATTCCGTGATATACCCCCTTTAACAAACCCCGAGGTTTGGAGGAGAATCTGAGGACAGATTCTTTTGAAGGGGGAGTATTGTAAAGACCCAAAATTCCGTAATATATTTTCGGAATAATTATTCGACACTTCGTTGGACTATAAAAGAAAATATAACCTTCGTTAGCTAATTTTATTCTCCTACCCTAAACCTTTTATAATTACCTTTTCTACCGCTTCGAATTTATTTTAATCTCAAACGAACCCCACACTCCCTTGAACACTCTTGCACCCCCTTATGCACTCTCTCTTGCACACTCTTGCACACACACCAAATAGAGAGAGAGAAAGAGAGAAGAGAAGGAAGAAGGAGGAAGAAATCTCGTCCCGAATCCGTCGCTCGATCAATCGAGATTTCGAGATCAACTATACAATCCTCGTTCGATTCTCTACCGGTAACCTTCTTTCCCCAATTCGTTTCGTCCATTAAATCTTTCAATTTATAGCTTTTATTTTGAAATGAATATTTGATATATTTGATGGGTTTGTAGGTTAGAGTTTACCATTTTTAGTGTAGTTCGGATCAAATGGTAGCTATTAATGTCTACAATGCATGAGTGTGTATTTTATGTGTTAACTTTAGCTATAGAATTCACCCTAGTAGATTTTAGGACGAAACCCTCGTGAGAAAACCTTAAATCGCGTTTTTCTGCACCTGTAAGTTGAACCACACGGCCCAACGCACGGTATTGGCAAGACCGTGCGCCAGGCCGTGCACCACCCTTTATGCCTGCACCGGCCTGCGCACCCTGGTGCGCAAGCCAGTGCGCCCTTGTTTTAGCCTGCACGGTCTTGGCTCAAGACCGTGCGCCAGGCCGTGCGTCAGCCCGTGCGAATGCCTTAACCAAATTTTTAGCCTTTTTCCTTAGTTGCTCATGGTAATGGGGTCAATGGGCCAAAAATAAAAGTTGACTTTTTGCATACGACCCCTTAAAATCGAGCCGTTTTCACCTATAGCTTCCATATGATTCAAGGATGAATATTTCGTGAAGTTTTCAAAATTCTGACCTCGTTCGGGTCTTGAATCTAGCTTTTTTCATTTAGGACTTTTTCCCCAATTTTTGAATGTTGTCCGAATGATCCGAAAATCGCGTGAGTGCTTCTTTATAATATATTATGCATGAATGTGCAATTAGAATTTCAATTGAGCATGTTTAGCATCTTTAATTTCGTCTCTTTCGTTTAATGGATTTAATTGCATTTTACTTGTAATTTCAATTACTACATGATTATTATTTGGTCTTTCATGTGTTGTATAGTCTTTGAGAGTCGTGTGTCGAGTCTTGTCTTATTTGGTTGTCGTCCGTCAGTTTCAGGCCGTCCTTTTAAGGAATAGCTTGAGTGTCTTGTCGTTCCCGTGCTCCCAGGTGAGGGTTTTAAAATGCTTTCAATTGGAGTAAGAATTTCTTTTAATTATTGCGAACTACCCTTAACGTGCTTGTACATCTATTAAATATTTAATTATATTTTCATGATTTTAATAACAAACGTTTTGATATCAACGTATACCTATGAGTATATCTAAACCGTTTTGTTTTCAAGAGGCAAGTAAACTCTTTCGTTTCAAGCGTGACGCTTTGACTTAGGATTTGGGTCTATGGGGGAAGTCGTTAGGGGAGTCCGTCAGCACATCTCGACACGTATGAAATTAATGGTTACCCCTTCTGTCGTCACACCCTTGCCTAAATGCCAGTTTGGCTTTCAACTTATAATGTTCTTCAAACGCGAGTAAAATATTGGACTTTTCTTTTATTGAGGGCCCGGGAGGGTATTCGAGGGTCTCACTTGGGGACGAGCGTCCAGGGTGTTGCCTGAGGTACTTTTCCCAAAACTAAGCATCAATCGTGGCCCGTCAGGAGTTGATGGCCATGGTTGGGAGCGACGGTGGGCGTTGCATTCGTTGCTCGTTTTCCTAAAATTCAATTCGTCGCCCATGGTCGCACTATGGGGTCAGACACCGGAGATGGAGTTTTATATTAACTTGAAGGGAATATAAGGAGGAACAGGCCCATTCTCGCTGGGATATTACGTGATTGTATTTATGCTTTATTGTTACTGCTTATTAATTGTAATTAATGCAAGTCGAAGCACATTCTGGTTTTTCTTAAATTCAGTAAATGTACTTTCTTATATATGTATAAAAACTCGGAAGCGTGACTCGTACTTGTTCCCACTTTACCTTCACTGAGTATCGTTTATACTCACCCCACGTTATTTTAAATTCTTACTTCAGGTCGACAGGTGGCGTTGTCACCTCTCATATCGGTTGGCAACAGCGGGTCGTGAGTCTTGGTCTTCGTTCATTTGGTAATTGTCGGTAGTGTCCAACAACAGTCTGTCTTTTATTATTTGAACCAAATTTCTAGATAGATTGGATATATTGATGAATTATAGAGATTCAATATTGATGAATATTCGTTGAGCATTGACTAGTTAAATATATAATTGTTGAATATTGATTTATGTTAATTGATGGCCCGTGTGGCTTTGAATGTTTAATTGATATGTATATGTTAAGCTTCCGCACTCTGTTATTTTTGTTGGTTGTTGTTGTTGGAGTAGGTATGTTGTTGCCGGTATAGATTGAGTGCTTGCCGTTCGCCATGATGGATTTTTAAATGGGGTACATCTACCTCGTTTGGGAGTTCGTCTCGGTGCGGATGTGGTGTCCTTTCTCCTCCTACGGAAAGGGGCGCTACACTCTCCATCCCCACTTCCTCTTGATGTGGAAATTCCAATTCCATTCAAGATAAGATTTTCCAATGGATGCATGAACGCCCGACTCTCTCTACCAAATTTCTGGATATACAAGCCTTGGGAAGTTTGGGACTCGGCCACAGTATAGCCCGGTACATTGAAGATATGGGTTGGACCACATTTTTGGATATTAGGAGGAATTCGTATCCACGGCTCGTCTACGAATTTATTGCAACACTCCAAGTAGTCCCTCATCAAGACGACGCCGAATTACCATTCAAGATCAAATTTCGAGCCTTCAATGAAGAATATGAGCTTACACTACGGCAATTGACGATGCATTTCGGACTACCCATTCGGGGGATGATAAGCCGAGAAGTAGGATGGTCCGAAGCCGAAGCGTGGAGAAATGTCTCCACTTCTAGAAGGTCCTTCCAACAAGGATAGTCAAAGGCAACTGACCTCATCAATCCCGCCTTGAGAACTTTCCATCGATTCCTCTCATGCACCGTTTTTGCCCGAGAAGATAGCTACGGTTCTATCAACTTGGATGAACTCTATGTTTTGGATTGTGCGGTCCGAAGAGAACCGATCAACGGCATTATGTTTTTCCTGAGATACGTGGAGTACGTGGAGTACGTGGGCATCCGTCCGAAGGGAGAAATTTGGATTGGGTCCTACATTACTGCAATCCTTGAGTGTGCCGGCGTGACCGGTATGGACCGAATGGCCCCAGCGGGGGGAGACGACGCAACCATTACCTACAAACAATTCGCCCAGATGAAGCTTTGCAAGAAAGTTAAAGGGCGTCATAGTAGGTATGTGCCGATGACGGCAGAGGAAGCCGTCGCCGAGAGTGACGACGATGTCGAGGAGGACATCCGAGCAGGAGGTCATCCTGAAGAGGACCAACAAGAGATTGAGGAACAAATGCTCGAGCAACTATACGAAGCAGGAGGCTTTGCTCCTCAACAGGTCCCGTACGTGCCTGATCCTCCTAGAGCTGACGAGGCTCACTTCCAGCCGAGTTTCGACGATTACCCGACACAGCACCAGGCTGCATCCTCACAATGGGATAGACTGAGTGAGGAGCAGTGGACCCGGTACCAACAATCGGAGTCGGAGACCCAAAACCGGTGGGAGGCCGATCGGTGGACGGTTTGGGGAAACCGTTTCACATCCTTCACCGAGCAGACTACCGAGCGACTGGACCGACAGTCGGCCGACCTTCAGGAGGTTCGCACGGACCTTCGGGAGATCAGACTTGAGGCCCGACGCAACCACACCGAGCTCCGGGAGCGGATTTCCGACCTGGAGAGGTCCATCTCTGAGCAGCTCGCTAGGTAACTGAGCCGCCTTGGCATGCCGCCCAGTTCTGGAGCATCCGATTCTTAGATGGCGTCGTTAACTTCCCTTTCTCGTCATTTTTTATTTTAATTGTAATTTGATTCTATTTGGAACAATTATGTAAGAACTATGCGTTAATTGCTTATTTGAATTTAAATGCTAATTGTTCGATTTAATTAATTGCTTATGTGTTAATTGCGCGATTTTGTATGACGAACTTCTAAATTTCGTGATATACTCCCTTTAACAAACCCCGAGGTTCGGAGGAGAATCTGAGGACAGATTCTTTTGAAGGGGGAGTATTGTAACGACATAAAATTCCGGAATATATTTACGGAATAATTATTCGACACCTCGTTGGATTCTAAATGAAAAGATTAGCTTCATTAGCTAATTTTAATTTATTCTAATTTATTTCCATATCCTCAACCATTTATAATTACCTTTTCTACCCCTCGAATTTATTTTAATCTCAAACGAACCCACACCCTCTTGAACACACTTGCACCCCCTTATGCACCCTCCCTTGCACACTCTTGCACACACACCAAATCGAGAGAGAGAAAGAGAGAAGAGAAGGAGAAAGGAAGAAAATCCCGTCCCAAATCCGTCGCTCGATCAATCGAGATTCCGAGACCAACTATACAATCCTCGTTCGATTCTCTACCGATAACCTTCTTTCCCCAATTCATTTCGTCCATTAAATCTTTCAATTTCTAGCCTTTATTTTGAAATGAATATTTGATATATTTGATGGGTTTGTAGGTTAGAGTTTACCATTTTTAGTGTAGTTCGGATCAAATTGTAGCTATTAATGTGTACAATGCATGAGTGTGAATTTTATGTGTTGATTTTGGCTATAGAACCCGCCCTAGTTGATTTTAGGATGAAACCCTCGTGAGAAAACCTTAAATCGCATTTTTCTGCACCTGTAGGTTGAACCACACGACCCAACGCACGGTATTGGCAAGACCGTGCGCCAGGCCGTGCACCACCCTTTATGCCTGCACGGCGTACCCCGGTGCGCAAGCCAATGTGCCCTTGTTTTAGCCTGCACGGTCTTGAGTGCGTGCTCAAGACTGTGCGCCAGGCCGTGCGTTAGCCCGTGCGAATGCCTTAACCAAATTTTCAGCATTTTTCCTTAGTTGCTCACGGTAATGGGGTCAATAGGCCAAAAGTAAAAGTTGACTTTTTGCATACGACCCCCTAAAATCGAGTCATTTTCACCTATAGCTTCCATATGATTCAAGGATGAATATTTCGTAAAGTTTTCAAAATTCCGACCTCGTTCAGGTCTTGAATCGAGCCTTTTTCGTTTAGGACTTTTTCCCCAATTTTTGAATGTTGTCCGAATGATCCGAAAATCGCATGAGTGCTTCTTTATAATATATTATGCATGAATGTGCAATTAGAATTTCAATTGAGCATGTTTAGCATCTTTAATTTCATATCTTTCGTTTAATGGGTTTAATTGCATTTTACTTGTAATTTCAATTGCTACATATAATTTGGTATTTCATGTGTTGTAGTCCTTAAGAGTCGTGCGTCGTGTCTTATCTTATTTGGTTTTTCATCTGTCAGTTTCAGGCCGTCCTTTCAAGGAATAGCTTGAGTGTCTTGTCGTTCCCGTGCTCCCAAGTGAGGGTTTTAAAATGCTTTCAACTGGAGTAAGGATTTCTTTTATTTATTGCAAACTACCCTTACGTGCTCATATTGATTTGATTTCTCACTCTTGTATATCTATTAGATATTTAACTATATTTTCATGATTTTAATAACAAACGTTTTGATATCAACTTATACCTATAAGTATATCTAAATCGTTTTGTTTTCAAGAGGCAAGTAAAACTCTTTTGTTTCAAGCGTGACGCTTTGACTTACGATTTGGGTCTATCGGGGAAGTCGTTAGGGGAGTCTGTCAACACATCCCGACACGTATGAAACTCATGGTTACCCCCTTTGTCGTCACACCCTTGCCTAAATGCCCGTTTCGCTTTCAACTTATAATGTTCTTCAAACACGAGTATAATATTGGACTTTTCTTTTATTGAGGGCCCGGGAGGGTATTCGAGGGTCTCACTTGGGGACGAGCGTCCAGGGTGTTGCCTGAGGTACTTTTCCCAAAACTAAGCATCAATCGTGGCCCGTCAAGAGTTGATAGCCATGGTTGGGAGCGATGGTGGGCGTTGCATTCGTTGCACATTTTCCTAAAATTCAATTCGTTGCCCGTGGTCGCACTATGGGGTCAGAGACCGGAGATGGAGTTTTATATTGACTTGAAGGGGATATAAGGAGGAACAGGCCCATTCTCTCTGGGATATTACGTGATTGTATTTATGCTTTAATTTCATTATTGTACTGTCAATTATCGTTGAGAATGCAAGTCGAAGCACATTCCGGATTTTCTCCAATTCTGCAAATGTATTTCCCTTTATATATATTCAAAACCCGGAAGCGTGGCTCGTACTTGTTCCCACTTTACCTTCACTGAGTATCGTTTATACTCACCCCTCGTTATTTTTAATTCTTACTTCAGGTCGACAGGTGGCGTTGTCACCTCTCATGTCGGTTGGCAACAGCGGGTCGTAAGTCTTGGTCTTCGTGTCCTTTGGTAACTGTCGGTAGTGTCCAACAACAGTCTGTCTTTACTTAATTGAATTGAACCATTTTGTTTAGTAGAAATGGATATATTAATGATTATTGAGATTCGATGATGCTGATGAATTGATGGATATTGATTTATGTTAATTGATGCCCCGTGTGGCTTTGAATGTTTAATTGATATATACATTTCAAGCTTCCGCACTCTGTTATTTCTGTTGGTTGTTGTTGTTGGACTAGGTTCGTTGTTGCCGGTATAGATTGAGTGCTTGCCGTTCGTCGGGATGGAGTTTTAAATGGGGTAACTCTACCTCATTGGGGAGTTCGTCTCAGTGCGGATGTGGTGTCCTTTGTCCTCCTACGGAAAGGGGCGCTACAAGTTTAGAGGAGAAACATCATTCAAAATGTTGGATGTAATACCTAGCAATGCCTTGGCATTAGTTGTTTTTGAAACAACATAAATGTGATTGCGCAAGCAATAGAACCAAGAACTCATAGAATGTCTAAACATATCCTTAAATGATTTAAAGTAGTTAAATCAGAAGACATGAGTTATATCTCAATGATATAAATCATCTGGGCAGAAAACGTAGTGAACCCACATACTTAGGCTTAGAGTCAAATAGGTCTTTTGAAGGACATCTTTCAAAGATGGGTCTTGAGACAATGGGCAGTTGGCTTTAGGGCAAGTGGGAGATTGTTGGAGTGGTGCCCTGGAAAGCCAAACTATTTAAGGCATTTCCCATAAAACTCCAGAGTAGATCAATCAAGTGAACCATAATAGAAAGACGCTAGTAGTCGTCCAATACTACTTTGGCCAAATTCATCATATTGCATTTATAAGTAGTTGCATATTATTTATTCTTGTGTATGGATGAAACCCCAAGATCACAGTAAGCTAAGGGACTTGGTTTCACCATTTCATGGGGGCCATGAAATAAGTACCCAATTGTGTGATCTAAAACACTCCAAGTTGAAGAGTTTAAAAGGCAGAGGGGATGTCGACCAGACTCGCTTGAGACTTGCTCATATGACATAGCTTTGTGAAAGTGTGTCCCATTTCATGACATTAGTGTTTTGACACTACTATGCATATGAGGGTGCTTAATGGAGATTAAGTTCACTGAGGATCCTGCCGGGAATGCCTAAATGGGTTAAGACTCATATAGAGTCTTAGAGATTAGGAGGGTTTCCCTAGCCATGATCGTGTCTAACTAATCTTTAGACTTGAGACTCCATGGTTGCCTTGTGTATGACTGCGGCATACTTTGGTGTGCTGCTGAAACCCTAGAGTTTCACATAAGCTGTACATTGGGTATGTTCGAGTCATGCATGGAGGCTGTGAGGGTCAATACATAATCTGTCACTTGTTGCAAGAACAAGAAGAATTCCTATGAGTTCTATTGTAGTACATTCCACCGTCAAATCCTTGCAAGGTATGGTTGCTTTCAACTAGGAAAGAGTTCCTAGAGTATGAGATCAAATGAAATTACTATAGGAATATAAATCATAGCATTGAAGACTACTGGAGTTCCATTTCCCATACCCTAGGTCTCAATCGGGAATTGGATGATAGAAGGATTGTATCTCACGGAGATCATGAGGTTGAAAGGTAAGCACCACTTCATCGAAGGATGGGTGGCCATGGACACGTTGCTAGACGTCATCTATGGTTTGTAGAAATGAGTTTGTGAGTTCAAATGGGTTTTGACTCACAAACCTTCTTTGAATTGAAAGGGTTCAATTAAAGATATGATTATGACATTTAGAATGTGTGTCTACTGTTGTCCTATTGGTGAACTTGAGGGGTCACACAATGACTTGCAAAGGAAAATGAGATTATCTAATCAATGTGGATTGATGGATTGAATTAATTGGTTTAATTCAAAATTGAAGTAGTTAATTAATAGTTAATTAACTTTGGAGAATTTAATTAAGAGTAATTAAAGGATTTAATTGGATTAAATCAAATTGAGAAAGAAAATATTAATTTAGGAATTAATATTAAATTGGGCTTGAATTTTATTTGGAATGAAATGAAGCCCAAAAGTTAATTGAAAGGATTTAATTGGATTAAATCAAACTGATAAAGAAAATATTAATTTAAGAATTAATATTAAATTGGGCTTCAAGTTTATTTGGAATAAAATAAAGCCTAAAAGTGGAATAAAAGATTAATCCAATTCTAATTAGGAGTAATTAGAAAATTGGGCTTTGATAATTTAATCTAGTATTAAATTTAATGAGCCTTTTGAGAAAGCCCAAATCCTAGTCCCAATTGAAGGTGATGGTCAAAAATCCAAGTCCTTCATGGGCTTGGAATTTTTGGCCCTTTATGGGTTTTATATAACCCTTGGATTAGTTCTTTACGTAAGATAAGAACTCATTCTCAGAATAACACAAACAGAAAAACCCTAAGTTTTCTGTTTTCTCTCCTCTCTCTGTCACGCCACTTTCTCTCTCTCCCTTAGAGGTTCTTCTTCACTTCATAGATTAAGTCTTACTCTCTAAGGCTTAATCAAAAAGATAATCAATCGTTCTTCGTTCCCTAGCAGAAATTAAGAGATACGAGGTTGCTTGCGAGAAGCCGTGGACTATCTTCAGAGGGTTTCGGTTGAAAATCAAAACCTTGGTGGATCTTGAAGCCAGTGTCGTTGCAGGAGTGGCCAGAGGCTTTAGAAAGCCTTCGTTCCTTATCTACTACAAAAGGAGTGCGTAAAGGTGAACTTCTTTATAATATATATATAAACGTTTCAAAGTCACTTATTCATTGGATGAAGATTCACTGTAACTCCCCGGGACTAAAATTTTTGAAATCCATTACTTCCGCTGTGCCCCGGGGGTGCGTGAATCCCAACAGGTATCTCGGAAAGTGCCAAAGTCCTCTCGAAAGCTCCCAACCTCTCTTTGTAGAGCAACGACCTCATCTCTCATAACCCTAGCATACTCCTCCAAAGCTTCAAGGCCTTGGGCCAACAGGTGCGGTGGTTCAGGGCGAGGATACTTCGGTGATGGGCCTCTACGGCCTTCGAACATCAGTGGCTCGCCTCGCTCATCCAACTCCATTTCCTCAAGTATTTGCTCCTCCTCCTTTCAGGAAGTGCTTGCTTCCCCGTAGATGTTTCTCGGGCGTTGGAGGCCAATCAAGGGTGATGGCTCCCTCACACTCAATACATATCTTCATATTAACGAGTGTGGCCTCCCCAATGCGGGTGAGGCCTCGGGCAATCTCTAGGAACATGTGCTCCGGATTGAAAACGTTGAAGTGCTCGACAATTGCCGTTATGTAACCGCCACAAATAATGTCCACTCGTGATGTTTGAGCTTGTCTTTGAAAGAGCTTGAAAAGGAACATCAGTCCGTGGAGTTTCGTGCCCGTGAGCATGCAATGTAGATTGAATGTGTCCCTTTGGTTGATCACCCCGTGGCTATCTCTGCGGCCGTTGAAGGAGTGAGCGATGACGCGATGGGCATAACGGAGAGCGGGGTCGGTGAGCACGGTGGACTTGGTACGGCCCGGGTCGTAAGATGTGGACAAGCGTCGGAATGTGGCGAACGTGGCGGTGTAGGGCCATTCTTTCTTCGGTGGCAAGACCCCTTCGTCTTGGAAGTCGAATATTGCACCCAATTGAGCACGAGTAAGCTAGTAGGGGTTGCCGAAGAGATTGAATTAGATTTGGGCAATCGCCCCTTGACCGAGGGATTCGTCATTCACACAAACTAGAGTAGTGAGAAACTCCCTAGTGAGCGGCACGTAAGTTCTTTGCCTCATTGTGACCAAGTGATAGAGCCCCGCCCCATTAAACAACTCCGTCATACGCTCAAGGAGGTCAAAGCGAATGAGGGTATCCTCGTCCATCCATCTAGTTGGCACAATCGTACGGGAAGAGAAATCCCGAACTCCATCGGGTGGTATAGGTGAATTAGGAGGTGATGGAGTTGGCTCGGGGTCTTGGCGGGGTACTATGTCTTTGCACTTTTTGTTCTTTCCCTCAATACGTTTGGAACCGTTCGGAGGCATGGTGTAAATTTGGGAGAGATTTGAGGTGAATTTTAGGTGAAAAATTAGTTGGGGATTTTTATTGAACACCTTGTGTGCAATGAGCTTGAGTAAGGGTTTTGAGAGATATTGTTTGAGAGGAGGCAAAATCTCAACAAATACCAACTAAATAAAGAACACAATGCAAGACTTCAAATTTTGGGAGAGTTTACTGGAGAAATTTTGAAGATGGAAGATGGTGGACGATTTTTGGGCGTTTCTGTCGAGAGAGAGCGAGGGCAGCGTTGGGTTGTGCTTTGGTTTCTCGTGCCTGGACTGAAATTCGTGTTCTGAACTTAAAAGGATTTTTCGACGTGCCACGGGCGTGGGCACGCCCGAGAAGACCGCCCGTGGTCGATAAAAATTTTGAAATTGTTCGCTGACCACGCCCCAAGCCCGTGTAATAAACTGAGAACCAAATTTGGAATCGCTCGATTTTGCCTCGGTGGTCAAAAAATTCCCAAAAAAAGAAATTTAGAATGGGGGAGGGCATACGGGAATGGAACCGAGCAAATTTTTCCATTTCGAAAATTTTTACGAGCTCAAATGGGTACCACGGGCGTGGTCCCTCCACAGGCTATGGGCGTGGGATTGCTACGCCCAGATTTCAAACACGGACCGCCTCTCGTGGGCTTAGTCTTGACTCACCACGGGCGTGGAACTACCACGCCCCGACATCCTGCCTGTGGTCTGGAAAAGAAAGAAATTATAGGCTAACCACGGGCGTCGGATCTCCACACCCTCAGGGCGTGTAATAAACTAAGTATCCAACATCGAAACGCTATATTTTGCATCGTTGGGTAAAAAATTTGGAAAAAATCAAATTTGGAGTGGGGGAAGATGTACTAGGATGGAACCAAGTGAAAATTTTCAAATCGAGAATTTTTTTACGAGACTTAAAGCCCACCACAGTCGTGGTGTCACCACACCCCTGGGCCGTGGTCGGTGAAATTTGTAAAAATTCTTCTAAGTGTTTGGTTTCAAGCCTAACATCAATCCCAAGTACTCAAAATTCAATTTTTCACTTCACACACAAGCAAAAGCACATAAGTTCTACTCAACTTGCAATTTTCACACAAGAAATGTGATAAATAGACCTCATTTTTGCCGTAAATCTTCATGCCAACTCTTCTCATCTCGAATCTCCCTTTGTATCGAAATATTTCTCCACATCTGTAGTGCCCCCAGAAGAAGGAATGCCACATCCGCACCGAAGCGAACTCCCGAGCTTTGGCGTAGGCCCTCAACTCGAAAACCCACTCCGGCGAACGGCACGCAAGCAATAACTACCGGCAATAGCAATGACTTCCCAACAACAACCACAACAATATAGAGTAATGCGGAAGCGATTAAAAGGCAAACAATTCAATTCCATAAAAGCCTACGAGGCTAACATAATATCATTAAATAGTTACAGTTCAAAATACAAAAGAATCATAAACACGTAGTGCCATCCATGGATCAACTAGCCTATCCTATGCAATCCTAGATATCTTCAACTATCCCACATCAGGGGCACATAAGGTACGGAAAATAAATAAAGCAGTAAACGGTACGAAAGATAGATGAATACAATAAAACAAGACTCGACAGTTGTTGGGACCACCGACAAGACAAACCAGACGACAAGACCGAGCCTATCTAGACCTGCTGATGCCGACTGACAAGATAGGTGACGCTGCCACCTGTCTACCTGAAGCAAGAACCAAAATAGAAGGGGTGAGTATAACGGATACTCAGTAAGGGGGTTTGATCACAGTTCGTCGTTTATCTTTTAAAACCAAAAGTAGTGAATGTTGCCCGTTTTCAGAAAGTATACAAATAACAATATAAGTTGCAAAACAATAACACAAGGTAACACTCGGGTTCGGCTTACTTTGAAGACACAAAAGGGTGATGAACCGGATCCTTTAAAATATTTTTGCACATAATGTCAAGCCGATCAATTGAAAGGATATTAGTTGAGTCACGAGGCCGTTACAAGTTCGAAATCAATGATATAAATAAGTTGGAAATGATAAGTAAACACGACTCGTAATTCAACTAAGTAGTTTGAACAATAAAGAAGGCTTAAGTTGGGCAAGTTCGAGCCACGCTTCCGGGTTTTATATATACATATAGGGAAATATGTATGCTAAATGAAGAAAACCGGAAGATGCTTCGACTTGTAACGAAAGTAGTAAATCAATTAGACAAGTAAGTAATGCAATAAATCATGCAATAATGTATCCCGGTGAGAACGGGCCCTCTCCATATAACTCCCAATAACGAAAATCATGAAAGCATGTAGTCAAGTACTCCACCAACGAAATTCATGCAGTCAGTAATTTAAGGAGACGCAATTAGCACCACCATACAGTGAATTAAGGAGACGTGGTTAGCACCACCGTTCGCATCAACTTAGACTAGTCAACCTCCTAACTAGCCTAAGTCAACACGCATAGAAGCATACATCAGGATTTGCCCTAGACGCTCGTCTCCAGGCTCACCTCCTTTATACTCCGGCCCAAAGTCATGATCCAGTCCAGGGCTCACTTTGAAATCAATATCGGTTTGGGTATCCAAAAGGGCTATTCGAAAAGATGATGCAAGCAGTTATGTATGAATGGCCAAAGGGGCTTTTGAGACAAGTTGGTGTAACAATCTAGGAAATACTCATGCACGTACGCTTCGGGAGCATGCTGACGGACGTCCCTAACGACATTACTTATAAGTACCTCTGAGATCAAATGGTTACTTTGAAAACAAATAAGTTACTTGTCTCTAGTTGAAAACATTTTAAATCATTTTGTAGGTGCATAAGTTTTGCTATCAAAAGGGTTTGACTAAGCACATAAAGAAATAGTAAAGGCAGAATAACAAGCAATAAGAAAGACGGGATAATAAGTTATTTCGAAACCTACATAACTATGTCCTTGCCCCAGTTGAAAATATTTAAACCCTTACCTGATTCGACAAGACATAATGAAAGCAAGCGGTAGTCAAGTTTCTCCCTCGTTGGTCCCACCTGTAATACACAAGGCCTAGAGGATGAAAACGAGACGAAAATACTAAAAGCAAGACACAAGACAACAAACGACACATGTCATTACAAATAGAATCTCAATCATGCTATAAACGTGATATGGGAAGCTAAACAGTTAAACATATACAGGTATATAAAATACAAGACAATTAAGCAAATATTAATGCAATTCTAGTAATGGGAAGAAACATTAAAATTAAATATTAAAGACATGCTTAAATGCAATTAGGGCCCGTAGACGCGCTTAAAATAATATAAGGAGGCTCTCTCGCGAAAACGGGATCGAACGGATAACAAACGGTAAAAGTGGGTAAAAATCCCTAAACGGGAAAGGTGTCAATTGACGGTGAATTAAGGCTGGAAAATTGCAAACTGTGCAAAATATTAATTCTCGAATCATAAGGAAGCTATAGGTGAAATTGGATTGATTTTAGGAGGTCGTTTGCAAGAGTCAACAATTTAATTAAGAGGGGTTGACCAAATTCCTGAAGTCAAAGAAAGAAAAAGGCTGGAAAAGTCTCTAAGGCATTCACGCGGGCTAACGCACGGTCTTGAGCTCATTCTCAAGACCGTGCAGGTACAAACGGGCTTATGCACTGGCTCGTGCACGGGCTCCAGCCAGGGCAGGTCAAAAGTGGTGCGCACCGGGCTACACACGGGCTTGGCAAGACCGTGTGCAAGCCTGTGCAGATCTTCTGGGCAGCAGAAATGGCAGATCACGAAGCTCTCACGCTTACAACAACATACAAACTCATAGATCTCCTAATTTACTCCATAAAACATGCTAATTTTCACATATATGCATATATATCACATTAGCTACACATAGGTTCAAGAATCATGCAAAATGATCAAGTAAATCTTCCTAGGCACGAAAATTCTAAAGGTATAAAATTCTATCTAAAAACCCAAAAAAATCGCAACTAGGAATGAACGAATTCAAATGGGGTAAAGGATTACCGGTAGAGAATGAAGCAAGGGTCGTTCAGGTTTTCCCGGCTCGTCGATCGGGCGAGAAACAGACTCGGTAGGTCGATTTTCCCTTTCTTCTCCTTTTCTTCCTCTTCTCCTTCTTTCTCTCGACTCTTTCTTCTTTCTCTCTCTATTCACACGGTTTTGGGGGGCAGGGCGGGGCCGAGGGGGGGGGGGGGGGGGGGGGGGGGAATTGTGCTCAAGGGGGTGTGATCAAGCGGGTGCAAGATGGTCAAGAGGGTGCAAGGGATAAAAATAGAAATTTCGAGTAAAAGGTGGGTTTTCGGGTAAAACTTATTTGTGATATTAAATATTCCCACGAAAAGCCTTCGGCGCAATTAAAATATAATTCCGGAATAAATTCAAAATTTTGGGTCGTTACAATACTCCCCTCTTCAAAAGAATATGTCCTCAGATTCTAACACATAAAGGAACGCGAAGTAAACTTCCCGTTCTACAAGCGCAAGTAATGGAGAAACTAAATAGAAAACGCAAGTAGCATTTATCATTCGAAATATATAAATACGGATGCATGTTATGATAATGCAGTATACCTCTGTGAGTCAGAATTAGGGTTGGGATCCCCTTTTTCTTCCCCGAGGGTTCCTTGAGTCGGGGCAATCTTGAACCTGATGCTTGCTGCTCCCACATCTGAGGCAACGTCCCAATTTCCTCCTACACTTTGCAGTCTTGTGATTCGTCTTTCCACAGTACTCACAGGGGATGGGTCCTCGTTCACTTCAGGTTTGGTAGGTTCCGGCATCTCGTGGTGTAGTCTCCATGACCGAAAGGTACTCGGTCCGGTTGGTTCTCTTCTTGCTATCTTGTTAGAAGAGGATCCTATCATAGGAGGGGCACTCTGGTTCATTATTTGGAGTTTGGACTCCACTCTCATAGCCCGGGTAACTGCATTGGGGTAAAGACGGATGTCAAGTGCCATCAATGCTCTCCGGATCTTTGGTTGAAGTCCCTCGATAAACTTTTGTGGTCTCTTTCGTTCGTCCGCGGCATAATGAGGAGCATAGGTGATGAGACTGTTGAACTGAGCTACGGTAGATGCTCCTTGGTTGAGATACATGAATTCCCTCTCCCGGCTGTCACGTACCACTTCCGGCACATCATTCGGAAGTCAGATACAAATCGTGACCAAGTGAGGGGGACTCCCTTGGCGATCCATCTCCGTTCTGTGAAGTGCCACCAATCTCGAGCTGGTCCTCTCAAGGAAGGTAGCATACTCAACCCTCTCGGGGTCACCACATTGTAGTACTCGAAGGATCTGCTCCAAATCGGATATCCAGGCCTCAGCCTTAAAATCATCTAGTTCGCCCTCAAAGCAGGGCGGGCTATAGTAGAGAAATCTGTCTAAGGTTTGGCCCTCTGTCTGGCGGGTACGTGCTGCTGGTGTTGTTGTTGTAACCCTTGACATACTTCCACGACGATCTGTCGAATAATTGATACCCACTCTTCAGCCATTGGGTTCGGGGGTGTGGGGGCAGTAGGGGGTCTTCAGGAAGATATTATACACCACTGCGACACCCCACGGAGGACCTTGGACCAAGTAGGACCCGCAGGGACACCGCACGCACAACTTCGCCGAGGTTCGCAAAGCTTGCCTCGACTCAGCCGTAAGCTAAGCAGAAACTAAAGGTACAGTAAGGCATAATTCAAGTGAAACAAAACATCAGAGTTCAAATCATAGCAGGATAGTAATAATTCTCTAAGGGAGAGGGTAAGGTCTGGTCTAATATAACGATCTCTGACACGGGGACCATAAGTAACATCAACACATAACCTGTAAGGTACAGTCTAACTCGGACTCTGGGTAAGGACTTTAATTTTTCAAAATGACATATGTTTACAAGTTCAACTCAGGTCCACATATCAGCAAACCAAAGCAGGCAAGGTAGCACATTCCCTTTAACCTAGTCGCTCCTCACCTAAACGTACTTCCTGCTCCGGGATATCTGAAATACAGGACAATTATGAAAGGACTAAGTCAAACTGACTTAGTGAGGTAATACTGGAGAATTAAAATAATAGATAATCATAAAAATTAGAATCAGATGCATGAACATACGAGATATAACATAGGATACATATTATATACAGGCACATGACACGAGCTACGACACACGGTTCACCTTATGGCTCCCAAACAGTATAAAACAATAAAACTCCAAACTCCATGTCAGGGTGCCCCCTGATTAACGGTAGCAAGAGTTCCACGTGCTCGTGAGATCATCTCTTCTGGCTCGGCTATCGTGACTAATCTCCTAGCTAATGAAACGGCAAGCCTCGGTGTGGGCGCTACCTCGCACAGAATAACCGACGGCCCGGGCCGCCCAGCTCTTCTGTTTGAGAGTAACCCCTGGGCCCCGGTCTTCCCCTTAGGCGTCCCCAAGAGTGCAACAGTTAGTCAAACAAAACGGAATAGCTCGTTTTAAAACAAAAGAGTTCATTTGATGCAGTACATATAGATACAAAGCCATTTGATATCAAATCATTTTTCTTAAAATATTCGATGAAATTAGTAGCTAAAATATCTATATATAGGTAATAGCAGATTGGGGAGAAAACATTAAGAGTCATAAAGTAAAGGTCTTACGAAGGGCTTACACATATATTATATATTTATATATATACGTGCTCCAGTTTTAGAAAAATAATAATAAGATTTTTCCTCACCAACTGAGATGTTCGCGTCTGGTGTTCCTGAGTAACCTGGATCAAATATAAGCTGAGATAAGTTGGGGAATAACTCTCTATTTACTCTATCTCAATACTAGACCTACCCAACATATTCATTGCAGGACTAACACAATCAAGAATATTACTGTCAACACCATTTTTTAGCAGAGCAACAATTAGTCAAATAGTTGGATAACAATTAGTCAAATAATTGGATAACAATCCGTCAAAGTATTGGCAGAAACTTAGTTCACTTTCATATAAATGGAAAGATCAAGTAACACACAAGGATATATAACTTCATCATATGTTGCAAGCCCAAAAGAGAACTTCTGTTACTAACAACTAGCAATATATAGGCAGATGATATTCATGATATATAAAATTAAGATTAGTAAGCTAAGTTAAACGTAAGCTAGCTTTAGTTTTAGATCAAATATCATTTATTTAGTCCTAATGAAACAACTTGAAAAATAATTTCCATCAGAATATTATATCACATAGACTTATAAAGTAGATTAAACAAAACTGAGTATTTATGATAAATCTAATTCAATACCTCCTAAACTCATTTTATTATCATTAATTATCCAGATTATGGTATTAATTATCAAGTTTATCGATTCCGTAGTAATGAATCGAAAGTATAGCTAATTGAATAAGAAATATTTGAAATAGGCACTCTATCGAAAAAGGTGATGTAATTCTTAATTACAAAAATTCACAACTAATCTTGCCTAAAAAAAAACACAACTTTAAGATATAACCACTAATTAAAACATAATGCATGTAGGGAAACAAATCATTTTATCCAGATTCTTTTAAACCTATCCTAATAGAGGTTATCTTCATGTACTAGTGGTTGAATTTTTCTTCATTTATATTAAAATTCCAACATAAAACAAATATGGTTTTATCCAGAAGCACACTAAAAGAAATCGTAAACATAAATGGGTTAATCAGTAAATGTGCCGTGATTATCTTTCTACATATTACAGCCAAGGAGAATAGATAATGAGGGTTTTCACATGGATCTTTAACTCAATTTACGTCAAAATTTAGATAGAAGAAAGTTTGGGTTTACCTGGTTCTTGCGTTAGGGTCTAGAGACTTTTCTTCTCTAATTTGTGGGTATGTGTAGGTGTACTATGAATTGGAAGAGTACTCTTATGGTGATAGTGGTGATTAAGCAAGAATAGGATATGCATGTCCTTAGGTAATTGCACGTAGCATTACTTCTTTAAAATTGCAATCTAAGCCATTTAGTTTTTCTTTTATGCAATAAAGAGTATATGACTTTAATAGAATTCTCAATTTGGCCTTTAAACCATTCACGTAGGTATATAGGTTACGTGTATACACGTATAATTTTTCAAAATCTACACGTATAATACAATATACTAGTTATATACTAATATGTATACGGTCGATAAACATTACTAATTAAATACATACATAATATAATATAATATAATAAAATTACTAATTATCAATCATATACTTGAAAAGCTATTAATAGTTCATTAGGGAAACATAACTTACGTGGCACTAAATAAATTTTAATATAGTTATGTACAAATAATTTCACATAAATAAAGAATATATTAAAATAAGAAATTTAAATTACGCAATTAATATGCCAGACAAACGTGAATGCATGTTATGTGTCGATTTATTTCTCAATTTACCTTTACCCGATGTTTCCAAATTTCGGGGTGTCACAACTTTTCCCCCCTTAGAAGAATCTGGTCCCCAGATTCTATCTGTTCTTTGAAAATAATTTCGAATAATGTCGTTGCATCTCATCTTCGAGTTCCCAGGTAGCTTCTTCAGATTTCTGGTTTCTCCATAAGACCTTAACCATTGGAATCCTTCTGTTTCTGAGCTCTTTATACTTGTGGTCCAAAATTGGTACTGGTTTTTCTATATAAGTAAGATTCGGCTCCAAAGGTACTTTTTCTGAGGAGATTATATAAGATTCATCGGGGTAATACTTCCGTAATTGGGAGACATGGAAAACATTGTGAATGCCGGTAAGACTCAGAGGTAAATCTAACCGGTATGTGACTTCTACAACTCGTTCAATGATCTCAAATGATCCGGTATATCGAGGACTAAGTTTTCCTCCTTTTCCAAATCGTTGAATTCCTTTTCGGGGAGAAAGCTTGAGGAATACCCAATCACCAACCTCAAACTCTAATTTTCTTCTTTGGCGATCTGCGTAACTCTTTTGGCGGTCTTGAGCGATCTTCATCTTTAATCTGATATCTTTTACCTTTTTGATAGATTCTTGAATTAACTCTGGTTGTGTAATACGTTCATGTCCATCTTTCGTTTGTCTCCATTCATCCAAGTCCCAGTATAGTGGCGATCGACATTTCCTGTAGCGCCCCCTGAAGAAGGAACGCCACATCCGCACCGGAATAGACTCCCGAGCTTCAGCGAGGGGCCTCAACTCAAAAACCCACTCCGGCGAACGGTACTCAAGCAATAACCATCGGCAACAGCGACAACATCCCAACAACAACCATAACCATGCAGAGCAATGCGGAAGCGATTTAAAAAGAAAATAATTAAATTCCATAGAAGCCTACGAAGCTAACATAATATCAATTAAACATTTGCAGTTTGAAATACAACAGAAGCATAAACACACAGTGCCATCCATGGCTCAACTAGACTATCCTGTGCAATCCTAGATCTCTTCAACTATCCCACATCAGGGGCACATAAGATACCTAAAGTAAATAATACGAAAACATTTAAATACAATAAACAGGACTTGACAGTTGCTGGGACCACTGACAAGACAAACCAGACGACAAGATTGAGCCTATCTAGACCTGCTGATGCCGACTGACAAGATAGGTGACATCGCCACCTGTCTACCTGAACCAAGAACCAAAATAGTAGGGGTGAGTATAAAGGATACTCAGTAAGGGGATTTTGATCACAGTTCGTCATTTATCTTTTAAAATCAAATGTAGTGAATGTTGCCCGTTTTGAGAAAGACTATAAGTAGCGATATAAGTTGAAAAACTATAACACAAGGCAACACTCGGGTTCGGCTTGCTTGGAAAAATACAAAAAGGTTGACGAACCGGATCCTTAAAAACATTTACACATAAGGTCAAGCCGATAGTTTTGAAAGGATATTAGTTGAGTCATGAGGTTGTTACAATTCGAAAGGCATGATATGAATAAGTTAGAAACGATGAAGAAACACGGCTCGTAATTCAATTAATTAATTGAATAATAAAGGAGGCTTAGGTTGGACAAGTTCGAGTCACGCTTCCGGGTTATATATATATATATAGGGAAATACATATGCCAAATGAAGAATACCGGAATGTACTTCGACTTGTAACGAAAGCCGTAAAATAATTAGACAAGCGAGCAATGCAATAAATCATGCAATAGTGTGTCCCGGCGAGAACGGGCCCTCTCTTTATAACTCCCATTTATGAAAATCATGCAAACACGTAGTCAATTACTCCACCACCAAAGTCAATGTCCAATCAGAATTTTATGGAAACGCGTGTTAACAACGCACCCTTATCAGAATTTTCTAGGAAGCGCGTAGCCTACAACGCCACCCTCGCACTAGCTCAGGCTAGCCCACCTCCTGGCCGGCCTAAGCGAATACGAATTGGAGTATACATCGAGATTTGCCTTAGACGCTCGTCCCCAGGCTCACCTCCTGTATACTCCGGGCCCACTTCATTATACCGTCCAAGGCTCGCATTTGAAATCAATAACATTTTGGGTGGCCAAAGGGGCCGTTCGAAAAGATGGTGCAAGCAGTTAAGTATGAATGGCCAAAGGGGCCTTTAAGACAAGCTGATGTAACGATCTAAGAAATACTCATAAGCGTCGTACGCTTCGAGAGCACGCTAACGGATGTCCCTAACAACATTACTTATAAGTGCTTCAGAGATCAAATAGTTACTTTTAAAACAAATGAGTTACTTGTCTCTAGTTGAAAGCATTTCAAATCATTTTAGTTTTGCTATCAAAATGTTGACTAATCACATAAGGAAATAGTAAAGACAATACAACAAACAATAAGAAAAGGCGGGACGTTAATTTATTTTGCAAACCTAAGTAACTATGTCCTTGCTCCAGTTGAAAATAGTTTAAACCCTTACCTGGCTTGACACGACAGTATGGAAGCAAGCAGTAGTCAAGTTTCTCCCTCGTTGGTCCCACCTGTAATACACAGGGCCTTGAGGATGAAAACGAGACCGACAATACTAAAAGCAAGACACAAGACAACAAACGACGCACGGCAATTCAAATAGAATTTAAATCATGCTACAGGCGCAATATGGAAAGCCAAATAATTAAACGCATAGAGATACACAATTATGGGACAGCAATTAAGAAAATATTAATGCAATACTAGATAACAAAGAAACATAAAATTAAATAGTAAAAACATGCTAAAATGCAATTAGGGCACGTAGACATGCTTAAAATAATATAAGGACACTCTCTCGCGAATACGGGATCAGACAGATAAGAAACGAGAAAGGTGTCAATTGACGGTCAAATAAGGTCGGATAAATTGCAAACTATGTAAAATATTAAATCTCGAGGCTCAAGGGAGCTATAGGTGAAATCGGATTAATTTTCGGAGGTCGTATGTGAAAGGTCAACATTTAAATAGGTGGGGTTGACCCAATTCCCGAAGTGCAAGAAATGAAAAGACTAGAAAATCCACTAAGGCACGTGTACCGGCCAACGTACGGTCTTGAGCATGCTGTCAAGACTGTGCAGGTGCATACGGCCTTGCGCACTGGCTATGCGCACAGGCGCAAGCCGGTGCAGGTCAAAATGGGTGCGCACGGGCTAACGCACGGTCTTGGCAAGACCGTGCACAAGCCCGTGCGGCTCTTCTGGGTGCAGCGAGCAGTAGTTCGCGAAATCTCACGCGAACACCAACATATAAATTCATAGATCTCCTAATTTACTCCATAAAACATCCTAATTTTCATATATAAGCTACACATAGGTCCAAGAAACACGTAAAATTATCAAGTAAATCTCCCTAAACATGAAAATCCTAAAACTATAAAAATCCTATATAAAAGCCATGAAAATCATAATGAAGAACGAACGGATTGAAATGGGGTAAAAAGATTACCGGTAGAGAATGAAGTAAGGATCGTTCGGGTTTTCACGATTCATCGATCGGGCGAGAAACGAGCTCGGTAGGGCGATTCTCCTCCTCCTCCTTCTTCTTTCTCCTTTTCTCCTTCTCTTCCTCTTTCTCTCTCTCTTTCTCAAATGATATGGGTTTATGTGAGAATAAGGAATATAAGAGGGGTATGTATGCAAAAAGGGATATTAAATGAGGTCGGGGTAAAAAAAGGGAATTTGGATAAAAGGCGGGTTCAAGGGCAAAACTTATTCGTGAATATAAATATTCTCACGAAAAGCCTTCGGCGCAAATAAAATATTATTCCGGAATAAATCCGAAATTTCGAGTCGTTACATTTCCTCCCATAAAGAGCTTCATATGGGGTTGTTCCAATGGAAGCTTGATACTATTATTGTAAGCAAACTGTATCAAAGCTAGTTGTTTATTCCAACTCTCATTAAAATCCAAAACGCACATTCTGAGCATGTCTTCCAGATACCCAATTAATCTTTCAGATTGTCCATCTGTCTGGGGGTGTGCTACAGTGCTGAATTGTAACTTCGTTCCCAATTGTTTCTGAATGTTTTGCCACAAGCGAGACGTGAATTTGGGATCTCTATCTGACACTATACTTGCCAGAATCCCATGCAACTTAACAATTTCCCGTATGTAGAGATCTGCTAACTTCTCCACTCTGTCAGTAGTCAAATAAATCCGAACCCGAGTGTTGCTTGTATTACATTTTACAACTTATATTATTATTTATACTTCTTCTCAAAACAGGCAACACTCACCTCTTTTGGTTTAAAAGATAAACGACGAGCTACGATCAATACTATATTGTACCCCCCCCCCCCCCCTACTGAGTATCCTTTATACTCACCCCTTCTGTTTTGGTTCTTGCTTCAGGTAGACAGGTGGCGTTGTCACCCATCTTGTCGATCGGCAACAGCAGGTCTAGGTTTGCTCGCGCTTATTGTCTTGTCAGTGTGCTAACAACAGTCGAGTCATTGATTTAATTTATTGCATTTAATATTATGTTTTATTTTCCATACTTATGTGCCCCTGATGTGGGATAGATTAGTTGAGCCATGGATGGCATTAACTGATATTTATTTTGGAATCGTTGTATAGATTATGTTGCCGTGGATGGCTTATATGATTAATTGTTATTTCCCGAAATCGCTTCCGCATTCTGTTACTCTGTTATTCTGTTTATTGCTGATGTTGTTGGGGCGTCGTGATGCTGTTGCCCGAGTTTGATTGATTGATTGTCGTTCGCCGGGATGGATTTTTGAATGGGGTACATCTACCTCATTTGTGAGTTCGTCTCGGTGCAGATGTGGTGTCCTTTCTCCTCCTACGGAAAGGGGCGCTACAGTCAGTGGTATCAGAGCCTAGGTTCCTGAAAGGGAACCGAAAGCTCTAATATCTCATCTTGTCTTGCTTTTAGTGTCTGCATGGGTCATGTCAGTCCGTGTCAGATTCGTGGTATGATGAGTGTTCGTCATCCTTTGCACCGGAATTGTAGAACGAACACAGTTGAGTTGTACACTCAACTGGCGATCTTTCATACTTCTTGTATTAAGTACGTTGTAACACGAGTCGTTCATGGAATTCTTGTTGCGTCTTATTTGGTTACGGCGTATAGGTCGTGCGGCTTTAGGATCGCGATTTATTTGTTAATATGCCTCGTGTGGTTGCATACTAACCTCATCAGACATGCATATTGAAACCTTGTGATGCAGAGATGATCAAACACTATCTTCCTTCGAGATAGGACCCTACCGAAGGATACTAACTTAGTGGATACAGATTACGAGATTTGTAACGACCCGCAATCTCCAAGTTCAAGATTAGCGCATTTATCGGAATTCGGACCGTTTACGGTCCCGACGTCTTTCATAATTGTATGTTTTCCAACTCTTGCATTTAAATATTTTATAAATCATCGGTTTGGTATTTAAAACCCAAGGCATTAATTAGAATTTAATTTGAATCATTTTGTCACTAATTAGGGCCAATTTGGTAAATTTATAATTATAGCTCGTTTAATTTAATGTAGTAATTTAACGGTGTACATTGGACTGGGGTTCAATGTAATAATGCATATTTTATCGAGGTTCCAAATATTTTCATAAGATTCTAAATATTATTCATTAAATCATATTTTCAAGAAATTGCATTTTTGACCCAAAACTATTTACACTTTGACCCCACTCGATATTGACTTTTTGTAAATGCCCGAATTTTTATGAAACGAACCTCAAACCTTGTTAAGCTTTTCATTACGGTCATTTTGACACTAAGTACGCCTAATTCCGAGACTTTGCGTTTTTGTCTCGTTTTTCGAAAAATATATATAGTAACCTTCCATATTTAGAACCACACACACACCGACAATCATCGAACGACGAGTCATTCTCTCCCAAACACGATTTTTGCAACGTTGTCGGAATTCGACGAATCATATGTCCAGACGACCGTATCGACGAGACGAACTCAACCATACAAGTTTCCCGGCGATTGGAGCAGCGACGGAAAGGGTGGTGGATCTGGCTTTTCCGACAACTTTCAGGTGGCGGGCAAGGGTGCTTCTGGACCGATTTTTCGCAAGGAAGCCAACGGTGGTGGTCTTGTGGCTATCCGACCACCGACGGCGGCGGAATCCATGATTTTCAGGCGGCGGTGATGCTTTCCAATCTCAGTTCTCCGGCGACGTCAATGCCTGGGGTTGGTCGGGAATTGATGCCCATGAAGAGAGGAGCATTTTGGCGGTGGTTTCACTTTAATCGGACCACGGACGGCGGAGTTATGGCGACTTGAAGGGGCGGCGGCGGGAGTGGTGGTTCCCGGTGGTTCCAGGCGGAGTCACGACGACAAACCACCATGGTTGTGACGGGCTCGTCGAGAGGATCATTTCTGTATAAGGGTTCGACTATCGGAGGTGTTAATTGGTAGCTTTTGATTGTAGCTTCTAGCTTTTAGCTTTTCGGATTGTTTTGGCATGGATCTTTTGTACTATATCTTGTGTAAATTGTTGATTGTTGATGATATATGCTTGTGTAGTCGAACGGATGGGTTTCGGTTTGATTAGGCTACAGATAGGATTAATATGAACTTGTTAGCTTTTGAGCTTTTGGGAAAAGCTATAAGTTGTACTTTAATTGTTGTTGATTTAAATGAAATATACATGTTTGATGTTTAATTGCAGGCCTAACCCCTGAGTAGATTATGCTTAAATGTTATTATTAATTAAATGTTAATTGTTATTCGTTTATTTAATTATTGCATACTTTTGGATAAATTGACTATATTGCCCCTACTCGCTTTCTTATGTTTACATGTTGAGTGAGTGTCCTTAAGCATATTTGTATTTTGATAGCCGAGCGTCAGTGTCTGTTTTCTTGTTCGTGTCAGTCATTCATTCTCTAGACCCCGTGTTTTCAGGTGGGATCTCTGAGGGAGAATCATACGTGTTGCTTGCTTGCTTTTCTAGTTTGTCAAGCTACAGGTAAGGGTTTAAACTTATTTTTAACTGGGGCAAGGACATAGACTATTATAGGTTGCGAAATAAATGATTACCCTGCTTTTTCTTATTACTTGTTGTACTGCCTTTACAATTCCTTATGTGCTTAGTCAAACCTTTTAATAGCAAAACCAAAATGATTTGAAATGCTTTCAACTAGAGACAAGGAAAACCCATTTGTTTTAAATGCGAACTTTGGTCTCTCGACCTCGCAATTATAACCTTGTCTCGAATGGCCCATTTGGCCTTCCATACCGCGATTTTCCTACTTTCGAATGGCCCTTTTGGCCACCCAAACTATCATTGATTTCAAAAGCGAGCCATAGTTTGTTTAATAACTTGGGCCCGGAGTATACAGGAGGTGAGCCTGGGGATGTGCGTCTAGGGCAAATCCCGATGTATACTTCTAGCGTGTTGACTTGGGCCGGCTAGGAGGTTGGCTAGCCTAAGTTGATGCGAATGGTGGTGCTAATCGCGTCTCCTTAAACCCTGTACGGTGGTGTTAATCGCGTCTCCTTAAATCCTGATGGTGGTGCTAACAGCGTCTCCTTAAATCCTGTATAGTACTGTTGGTGGTGGAGTAATTGACTATATGCTTGCATGATTTTTCAATTGGGAGTTATAAGGAGAGGGCCCGTTCTCGCCGGGACACATTATTGCATGATTTATTGCATTTATTGCTTGTTTAATTGTTTTACGGCTTTCGTTACAAGTCGAAGCACATTCCGGTTTTCTTCATTTTTCATATGTATTTCCCTATATATATATATATATATATATAACCCGGAAGTGTAACTCGTGCTTGCCACCGTAAGCCTCCTTTATTATTCAATTAATTAGTCGAATTACGAGCCGTGTTTATTTATCGATTCCAACTTATTTATATCGTGCTTTTCGAACTTGTAACGGCCTCGTGACTCAACTAATATCCTTTGAATTTATCGGCTTGATATTACGTGCAAATGTTTTAAAGGATCCGGTTCGTCAACCTTTCGTGTTTTCAAATAAGCCGAACCCGAGTGTTGCTTTGTGTCATTTTACAACTTATATTTCGTTATTCGTATTCTTTCTCAAAATGGGCAACACTCACCACTTTTGGTTTTAAAAGATAAACGACGAACTGTGATCAAACCCCTTACTGAGTATCCTTTATACTCACCCCTGGTATTTTGGTTCTTGCTTCAGGTAGACAGGTGGCAACGTCACCTATCTTGTCAGTCGGCATCAGCAGGTCTAGATAGGCTCAGTCTTTCTGGTTTGTCTTGTCAGTGGTCCCAACAACCGTCGAGTCTTGTTTATTGTATTTGTTTACTTTACGTACTTATGTGCCCCTGATGTGGGATAGTTGATGATACCTAGGATTGCACAAGATAGACTAGTTGAGCCATGGATGGCACTACGTGTTGTTATTCTGTTGTATTTTGAATTGCACATGTTTAATTGATAATATGTTAGCCCGTAGGCGTTTATGAATTTATCTGTTTACTTATAATCGCTTCCGCATTTCACTGTTTTATTGTGGTTGTTGTTGGGATGCCGTTGCTGTTGCCGGTAGTGCTTGTTTGAGTGCCGTTCGCCGGAGTGGGTTTTTGAGTTGAGGCCCCTCGCTAAAGCTCGGGAATCCATTTCGGTGCAGATATGGCGGTCCTTCTTCAGGGGGCGCTACAAGATTGGTCCTACACTCGGAAGGATTGGTGAAAGGTACGCAACTCATAATAGGCATTGCATTAGAACATCGCCTGTAACTTGTCTTAAATGTATTTATGCTACCACTTGTTGTCCTTTTACTTCGTGTGAGTTTCTCTACGGGTTTTAGCGTTGGTACCGCTTTAACCTATGAGCTCCATCAGTAAATGTGGGTAAGCAATGACAACAGCCAGACTTGACAGATGGAACGGCACGATAGTAGAAGGTCGTAATCGGGTGTGGACAAGCTACGAGAGCGATGGGTTTGCATTGTTCGACAGCAAAGGAAACATATACTTCAGCCAGTTTCAGAGCATCTTCAGGGTCAACCGAGGGTCGAGGCAGATCGTCTTGATGTGACATTTTTGAGAACGACAACAGAATAGAACTCACGGAGATTGAAATCTTTTGTGAGTCGGAATCAGACCAAGACACTATCAGACACGAGGAGCACTGGGATCAGCAGAGTGCTACAGATGAACTGTTCTACTTTTCGGACTTTGCTTTTTGTTTACCGCGATCAACTCAGAGGTACTAATCGTGATACGAGGGTAGTAAAAGAGAGTTATTGGAGGACAACGGTTACCAATTCCAGTACCATTAAGGTAAGGCCAGTTGACGGCAGCTACCTTGGCCAGCGAGACAGATGATAGAGTGATTTCAGAAGTACACTCGACAATCAGATTCCGAAACAGATTCAGAAGATGAAGAGTTACTTGGGTTGAAGATCGAGATCGTGATACAGATGTTCCACTTTCGAGGACAGGGCACGGGAACATCTCAGGACCAATCAGAGAACCATTTCAGTAAAAGATAGCTTGCATATGGAATTATTATTGAACTTGATCGGGCTTGGGAATGTATTCAGTAGCTCACTACCCCAGAGATACTACCTGACGGGATATGCATCCTACTTTTAGATAGAGCATGGGAACAGATCAGGATAAACAAAGGAACCAATTCAGTGGAAGGTTTCTACAATTGGAGTCACTACCGAGCTCGACCGAGCTTTGGAATATGATCAGTATCTCACCCTCTAGAGATACTATCCGATGAGTTACGTGACCTACTTCCGGACAGAGTATAGTAGAACCAAAGGTGACAGCAGAAATGAAGTCAGTATGGAATCGAAGTACGAGACAGTAAAAGAAAAGTATCATAAACCAACATATGTCACCAATGCAGACGTGTGAGGGGAATAAAACATCGAGCAACCGAATGGTGAAATGATGAATGGGTAAAGAAGTTCGACCTAAGTCAGACATCGAGCTGGGATAGAGTTCGGGGATCAGAAACCTTGAAGGATTCAATTTATGATCAAACAGAGTCATCACGGATTTCGAAGAATTCAAACCACATTAGAGATCGGACGAGCTTATGTGTTTAATCGCTTTAAATATTTGTTAAGTATTTCGTGTCACTTACATGCTTTAACTGCCTTTTAATTCGTGATTGCGCTGATTAAATGATTAGTTGATTAGGCTTTATATGATCTCTGTGTGGATAGCATAGAATTCGATAGCCTCGTTATGCGCTATTAGAAAGTGCTAAGGACAAGGAGTTCTTAGTCGACTAGGAGCGATTCTATTGCGAGTTCGATATGCAGATCTGGTTAGCGGTGACTTTATCAGATCGACTTGGAAGAGGAACACTTCGGAAGCTGGTCGAATTGAGAACAGAAGTGAACATGGACGATATATTTTCAGGAATCAAAGGAGTCTGTCCACGTACTGAAGACGTATTAAGTTGGACAGGTCGAAATTTTGGAACCGAAGCCAAAGAGAAATTTGGCGGAGAACGGTTCGATGTGAGGAGTAGAATCTGAGGACAGATTCTTTTGAAGGAGGGAGTATTGTAACGACCCACAATCTCCAAGTTCAAGATTAGCGCATTTATCGGAATTCGGACCGTTTACGGTCCCAACGTCTTTCATAATTGCACGTTTCCAACTCTTACATTTAAATATTTTTATAAATCATCGATTTGGTATTTAAAACCCAAGGCATTAAATTAGAATTTAATTTGCATAGTTTTGCCACTAACTAGGGTTAATTTGGTAAATTTATATTTTTAACTTGTTTAATCGAATTTAGTAATTTAACGGTGTACATTGGACTGGGGTTCAATGTTTTAATAATGCGTATTTTATCGAGGTTCTAAATATTATTCATTGAATCATATTTTAAATAAAATTGCACTTTTGGCACAAAATTATTTACACTTTAGCCCAACCCAGAATTGACTTTTCGTAAACTCATGAATTTTAATAAAATGAACCTCAAACTTTGTTAAGCATTTAATTTCGGTCATTTTGACACTAAGTACGCCTAATTCCGACACTTTACACAATTTGCACATTTTTCGAGGATAGGGTATATTATGCAATTATTGAAAGATTTGGGGACAAAATGAAAACATGAAGAACTCACACGCAGCAGCAGCATCGCGTCTCCCCCCCCCCCCCCCCCCCCCAAAATTGTGATTTTTCTCATTTCCTCTCGGAATCGCGCATATGGTATGTCGAATCGACCGTCTCGACGAGACGAACAACCCTACCATTTTTGTGGCGATTGGAGCACCGGTGGTGGCGCTATGGCGGCGGTAATGAAGCTCGTCCTGACTTTTCCGGCCACAGCGAGGCTTGGGCTTGGTCGGAAATGAAAGCCCTCGTCAAGAGGAGTCTTTTGGCGGTGATCTCATGACCTGATTTAGCCGGACGGCGGCGGAACGTGGAAGAGACGGCGTGGCGGAGATGGGTCTTTTCCAGTGGGGTGCGGTAGCGTCTTGACGCTGCACCACCGTGGTTGGAACGGCCATGAGGAGACGAAGCTTTTGGCACCGGTCTCAGGCCCTAACTCGACGGGACGATGGCGCATGGGCGGGGCGCGGGCGGCACACGGCCGAGGTAGCGCCGAAGCTACCTCTGGCCACCATTTTCAAAGGGCTTTTATATGGATTTCAACCTTCTCGACATGGGTAAGCCAATTTCGGAGTCAATTTCGTATTTCGTTGAGTCGATTGTCGTTAATTTTGATTCTTGGATTCTAGGGTTTCGGAGCTTCAAAGTGAAATTAAATTCCGATGGATGATCTGATTGAGAAACGATTTTAAGGGAAGTGACGAGCTCGTCGAGAGGAACATTTCGGTATAAGGGTTCGACCATCGGAGGTGGTCCGGTGGTGGTCCGGGATGGCAGGCGGTTTTCGGCATTTTTGGCACTGTTCTGGCGGGAATCCGGCGATGGAATCTTCGGACATATCGTGGCCCTCGACGCAACGGTTCTAACGGCGCTGGTATTACTCGATTCTGAATTATCGTTTGTCTTTTATCGCATTTTTCGTATTATTGTGTTGATTGGTAGCTTTTGATTGTAGCTTCTAGGTTTTAGCTTTTTGGATTGTTTTAGCATGAATCATTTATACTGTAGCTTGTGTAAATTGTTGATTGTTGATGATATATGCTTGTGCAGTCGAACGGATGGGTTTCGGTTCGATTAGGCTAGAGATAGGATTAATATGAACTTGTTAGCTTTTGAGCTTTTGGGAAAAGCTATAAGTTGTACTTTAATTATTGTTGATTTAAATGAAATATACATGTTTGATGTTTAATTACAAGCTTAACCCCTTAATAGTTTATGCCTAAATATTAATTGTTATTCGTTTATTCCTCGTTTTACATGTTAAATGACCAATTTACCCCTACTTGCTCTTTTGTGTTTAAATATTGAATGATTATCCTTAAGCATGTTCGTATTTTGATAGCCGAGCATCAATGTCTGTTTTCTTGTTGTGTCAATTATTCATCCTCTAGACCCCGTGTTTTTTAGGTGGGATCTTTGAGGCCGAATTATAATTGCTGCTTGCTTTTCTCGTTTGTCGAGCTACAGGTAAGGGTTTAAATGTTTTCAACTGGGGCAAGAATTTAGATAAGTAGGTTTCGAAATAACTTACCATCCCGTATTTCTTATTGATTGCTCATCTTGCTTTTAATATTCCCTTATGTGCCTATCAAACCTTTTGATATCAACTTATACTGTATTATCCAAATTCATTTGTTTCCAAAAGGGCAAGTAAATTCCTTCTTTTTAAATGTGACAATTTGACTTGGGTTGGGTCTATGAGGGAAGTCGTTAGGGAAGTCCGTTAGCACATCCCGACACGTATGAAACTTGTAGTTACCCTCTGTGTCGTCACTCACTTGCCCAATTGCCCGTTTGGCACCCCAAACCTTTCTTGAAAAGCGAGTAAATATTGGTCATTTTATGGGGCCCCGGGATGGTATCCGGAGGTTGCATCTGGGGAAGAGCGTCCAGGGTGTAACCTGTAATGCCCCGAAAATTCGTGTTATGAACCAGGAACCCGAATTGATTTTCTTGCGCGAGTCATTATTTATTTTATTAATTATTATATGATTTATATAACATTTTCATGAATGAGTGAATTTCGGTATTTAAACCACGACATGTCAATGTGCGTTTAATTTCATGAACTTTGACTGTAATTATGTATTATTTGGACGACATGAGTTTTCGAACTTCTTTTGTAAATTACAAAAATGCCCTTTCGTTCTCAACCGGGTCAACTCTTTTGAATTAAGCCATCACTCTCTCTCCCTCACTCATTCACGCAGCAAAAGAAGAAAGAAAAGAAGAAGAAAAGGAGAAACAAGAAGAGGAAGGTTCAATCGATCGTGCCGGACTCGTTTCTCGACGGATTTTCGAACCGTTTACGCCTACGAACTCCTCACGATCTCTTCTACGAGTAAGCTTCTCACGTCTCTCTCGATTAATGCCTCTATTGCTTCGATTTTCAGATTTTTGTATATAGTTGAATATATTAGGTTTTATATGATTTTGAGAGAAATTATGGATGGATTTTTATGATTTTGGACTCTATGTGTAGCTTAGATATTGTAGAACATTATATGTGAAAATTAGGGAAGGATTTGCATGTTTAATCGGTTAAATGTGGGTTTTTGAATTGGATTTGCGAAGGTTTCGCGTTTCTGTGATTTTCTGCTGTTTCTTGACGTGCACGGGCTTTGCACACGGGGTGTGGCAAGCTCGTGTGGGTGTACACGGTCTCCCGCACGGCCGTGCAGGAGACCATGCGTGTTGTGTTGTGCACGGACTTGTGCACACGGCCTTGAGGCCGTGTGCAAGAGGCCGTGCGTGTCTCTCTTGGTGTGCACGGCCGTGCACAAGGCCGTGTGGCCCGATTGAACAGGCCCTAACCTTCCGTAAGTCAGGGCCAATTTTGGCCTACGGGTCCCTCTGAGGCTCGTCTTTTCTGAATTCTTTCTTCGCTTGTGTATTCGACATATATGAATTGCATGATTTATGAATTTATAGCATGTTCGGGTCTATGAATAGTACGATTAAAGTTTTCGTCAAATTTTTTAACTTTTGCATATGAAGTCCGATTCTTCCGAAATTAGAATATATACTCTCTTACGGTATTTAAAGTATGTCCGTAAAGTCTTGTTGCATTTGGACTTGATTTGCATATTTAAATTCATAAATTACTTCGTTTCGTTTGATAATTGAACCTAAGTGCTTTATGTGATTGTAAAACGTGCTTTTACGTGTTTCTATGCTTTCGTATGAGCCGTGCGTCATCGTATGTCTTACGTGGTTATGTCGTTTGTCAGTTGCAGGTTCCACTCTCGTGGATTAGGTTGCCCGCTTCCATTTCTGGTTTTCTTTTGGGTTGTCGCCAGGTGAGGTTTCCGTTGTTATTCCGTATTATGTATATGTATTATTAAGCCTCACTAAATAAGCCTCGTATGTATAATTTATGTCTTCATCCCGTATTATTATATTTAGTAAATAATTTATGCTTATTACTTTTATGAGGTTTAAGAACAACGGATTTGATATCAAATGAATATTATGTATATGATTTCGAAAGGTTTTCGAAAAGAGACAAGCGAGCTATGTTTCGATTTAAATGCAATTTTGGGTTTGGAAACCTTCTCGTTGAGTGAAGTCGTTAAGGCGGGTTTCTCCCCCATGACGATGGAACACCCGGTTGCGTTTCCTACCGTTACATCGCCTGTCTCGAATGGCCCTTTTGGCCCTCCCCGAAATGTCTTGATTCCTATTTTAATAGGAAAATGATAGTTATGAAAAATGCGAGATATGATATGTATGATATGATATGTGGGCCCCGGAGTATGGCGATCGGATGAAGCCGGATAGACAGCGGGTCTACGGTGGAATTCGGTAGCTTGCTCCATGTTTACCAGGAGTACGGGTGAGGCCGGAGTGGCAACCTTTGTGCTCTTGTGACGGTTGACTTCGTGTCAACTGAGAGATAGGTTATTATGCCTATAGAGCAGTTGGATTTAGCGGTCCTTCTGCTATATGGGAGGAATAAGGCTGGTATGGTTTTCAGGTATGTTATGATATGATATGAGGAGTTGAGGGCTCGACTCGCTGAGCAATATGATATGTCCCGTTATGTTATGTTATGATAAATCACCGAATGTTTATGAAAACCCTTCTTTTACGTTTGTTTTCTTTTAAGTTAAAATGGTGATTTACTCCTGTATGCTATTATGTATGTACTCCCTTTTTCCCCTCACTTAGTCTTTTGACTAACCCTCCCTGTTTTTAACCTTATCTGTTTCAGGTGGTTACTAGGTGGGCATCGTCGGTCTTGTATTGCGGAATTATTCTACTTTTGGTCATTGTTCATTCCTAGGTTGTTTAGGTACTTGACCGTTATATGTATTATGTAGGTTAAGAATTGAGTTCGGGATTATTTAATGCTGAACCCGTTATGATTTGATTAAATTTTGTAAGTGAATTCCGCTAGCCTTGGTGGGCTTTAACTATTTGCGCATTTGGTTTATTACTTTAATTTCCCGTTAGTAGAATTTGTTTTGTTTGCTGTTGCTTCCGCTTCCGTATTGTTGTCGTCAGTTGTTTTTACAAAAGCCCCGCCTAGTGATTGAGTAAATTTGCCATTCGCCGGGTTTCAATTTAGGGTCAGATTTCTGTTTCGGCTTCGGATTGAGGCTCGGTGCAGGGCGCGCGTTACTCGTTTGGGCCGCCCGCTATAGTTCGTATCAGAGCTTTTGGGTCCAATGGCCTAAGCTCTGAATTGTCGTGTTTTGTTTGTTTGTCAGTCGTTGTGTGCCGGTAACTTAGGGAATTGCACTCACTAGTGTTCAAGAACGCTTAGTGTTTGAATTGTGATGGATCCTTGTTGGATGATCAACAACAAAAGAACTTTTACAATCAAAACACTGGGATGGACTTGGATATAGGTGGATGTGAAACTCAAGGTTGCACTGGCCGTGCCTGGTTGTCTGTCGTGTTCGGTTGTGTCTAGGTCGTACGGCTTAGGACTTCTATGGAATTTGTGCAAATGTGCTAAGTGATTATGTGAACCCTATCTGAAATCTAATTGCCTACGTGTTTACAGCTTCGCATACTCACTTACCTGTCATGCATATTTGCTATTGCCCGTACAAGATGCCTCCACGTCGTCGTACACGTAAACCGCTCTCATCACCTCCGTTGGCACCTCAGACCGATACACCGACTTCAGCCGAAATTGCGGAAACATTAAGACAGTTCATCGCTCAGGCCCCTAAAGGAAATGCTTAGCAGGAAGCGTGGGCCCAATTTCTCAGATTCGAACCACCACAGTTTGAAGGTGCCTCGGATGACGCTATTGCCGAGGCATAGATATCAGCCCTGGAAAATATTTACAGGATAATGGAATATCCGGACCCTCAGAAAGTCGAGTATGCAATCTATCTGATGGTTGGAGCCGCACAGGATTGGTGGAAACAGATCGAGCAAAGATGGAAACGCGAGCTTGTAGCCCCGACTTGGGATCAGTTCTTGACTGAGTTTCAGGCTAAGTACATTCCGTGGGTTGTTCGTCAGCAACGCGAAAGGGAATTTCTGGCTCTCAAACAGAACACATCTTTAGTTGGTCAGTACGAGGCACACTTCTCTCACCTCATTAAGCATTGCCCGTATATGGTCGCCGACGAGCAGAGGAAGACACGCCAGTTAGAAGAGGGATTGACTTACGAGATCAGAAAGGCTATGATGGTGGTCCGACCTTAATGTTATACCGACGCAGTGCAAATGGCTCTGCATATTGAGTCTGAACTCAGCCTAATGAGACCGAATCCTATTCTTGCCACTACCATCGTTCAGTACCTTTCAGCAAGTTCTAAGAGGCCATTTACACCTTCGGGGCCCTCTTACGGAAAGAAGACCTCCCAAGTGTCTTCATCGAAGCAGAATGCACCTCCCCAACCGCAGGGAGCCCTACGACCCGTATGTGTCTTTTGCCAAAGAGACCATCAAGAGTCAGAATGCCGAAAGAAAGCTGGACGTTGCTTCTCATGTGGAAGTCGCTTCCATCTCCGCGCAAATTGCACGAGGAAGAAACGATCGAGACAATCGAGGAGAACTTAGATCCGAATGTTTCGGTGCAAGGTACAAATATTAATTGGCATTCCATACATGCATTTTATAATTCGAGTGGTTTACACTCACTTGTTGCGCTTTTCATTGCTGTACTTGTGCGTGCGCATGTTGAATTCTTTGCATGTTTCTCTTTCTATTTCTTTGTTACCGGATTGGAGGACAATTGCGATTCGTGCGCGTGCTGCCATTTATCATCGAAGGAACCGTTAGCAGCAGATTTGACCAAGTTGCCAGCAAAGGATTATTTTGGACTTGACTAAGTCTAGAGAACCAAGTTGATCATAGAATTCACAGACGTACTTCCCGAGAATCTGAGAGCTCTTGCGATCAGATCGGAATGGATGGTTTGTAATAGATCTAACTCTAAGAAGTTGAACCGTGATCGAAGTCGCCTAACTGAATGGATTCTGCCGATCTGACAGAATCGAAGAACCGATTTGATGAACATCCCTCCCTTGAACGTGCCCGAGCGAGTATCTTGATCTAGGGTACTCCAACGCTGCTTGTAGAGAAAGAAGACAGTACACTTCCTATGTGCATTATTCACCGAGAATTGCTCAGTATATTAACGAAGGCAAGTATCCTCTACCGTCGATGAAGAATTGCCCGATATGCTTTGAGATTGAGGATTTTGTCTGAACAACCTTTGATTAGGGTATCATCAACTCTGTGCCCAAGACGAATATGTTCTGAAGACAGCTTTCAGTGCCTGATGTAGACGTCTTGAATTCGTATGTCTGCCTCTAGTACTGACAAGTACTTTGCGACTTGATGGACCCCGTTCATATCGCAGTGAGTTAGTCGTTGCTTTCTAAGGAGTCACCTTGGTGTCCTCGGGATTAGAGGAAGAACGCAGAGCACCTCTGTATGGTACTCCAGAAAACAAAGGGCACCCACTAGTTGCCCAACCTAGCAGATGTGAAATTTGGATCGACTTAGTGACCTTTTTAAGTATTTTCGGATCTGGAGTGAGAGGAGAAGGAGGATGGTTGAAGATTTGAGCAGTACTGGAATGGGAAGAAACCAAGACTTCGAGTGGAACTTCTCTAAGCTTGCAACCCTGTTACCTGAGTCGGCAGGAAAGAAACCGAGCTCGAATGGACATTCTCTGTAAGACTTGTTCTTAGGAGTCGAGAAGAGATTAACTGCAACTTCAATATTAACCCTGCTTAAGAGATTCTGAAGGAATTGTCGTGAGTAAGAATGCATCACATGAAAGGTTGAATTGGTGAATGGTGCTAATGAAGAAACCATAGCTCATGCTCGGGAAGCTAAAATCAACCAGAAAGTTGTCACTCATGACATCGAACTAGCTGCCGTAGTAAAGGATTGGCTGAAGCGTCGCCACTATCTCTTATGGAATTTGTTGACATCCCCACCGATTATGAGAGTTTAACAAGTGTTAACTCAGGAGGAGTTGAACTAACCCCAACGTCGTTAATGGAAAATGTTTGAGGACTAAGATTACAAGAATCAGTGTTCCTTGGGAAAAGCGAATATCGTAGTTGGTACTTTGAACCAAATCACGAGCGTGTCACAAGTTGAGTCTAAACTAGATTGAACTTACACCGTTTTGAATAATTTCATTCACAGCCTCGCGAACCAGTCAGAATTGACTTGGAGAATCTAAAATACCAAGACTGCATATGAATGGATTCCGAGTCAGACAATTCGAGCGAAGAATAATCTAAAGTTTCAGCTTTGTGTTGGTAACCCCAATACTTTCCAATATAAGCCTCGGACCCATGATTCGAAGAGTCGGAAGATAGAGACTTACTTGATTAAGTCAAGAGATACTCGACTCGCCAGCAGATCAAAGCCGAGCATCAAAGATTAAGGGGTTAACTATGACTACTACATATCCCTATGTGGGATTGGGAATGGATTCACCATGGACTTCGTGACTGGACTACTGAAGGTTTAAGATGGTAATTACTGTTACACGTTTATCCGGGATTTCTCCAAGGTGCGGTCGATCGAATTCAAGCCTTTCGACAATAAATGGAGATAGCTTAAGTTCTACTGAAAAGCTACTTGCAAGAACCCCGAAAAGCTTGGAGTTGTGCAATCCGTGAAATATCTCCTAGCGAGTCCCTTGAATGAATCACACAGTCGAAGAAGCTTTGTGAAAGATCCGAATTAAGACGCATAAGTTTCACCCAGAGTTATTTAACTCTAATCAGTAGAATCTGGGGACCAGATTCTCATAAGGAGGGGTGATTGTAATGCCCCGAAAATTCGTGTTATGAACCAGGAACCCGAATCGATTTTCTTGCGCGAGTCATTATTTATTTTATTAATTATTATATGATTTATATAACATTTTCATGAATGAGTGAATTTCGGTATTTAAACTATGACATGTCAATGTGCGTTTAATTTCATGAACTTTGACTGTAATTATGTATTATTTGGACGACATGAGTTTTCGAACTTATTTTATAAATTACAAAAATGCCCTTTCTGTAACGCCCCGAAAATCCGAATTATTATATGGTTCGTCCGCATCGAACATTTGCGCAATTTCTTATTTTATTTGATATTTATTATGTAATATTAGAATAATTTCGTATATGAATGAATTTATGTATTTAAATTACAAATTGTCAATGTGCGTTTAATAATATGAATTTTGACTGTAATTCCATGTTATTTGGACAACGTGAGTTTTTGAACTTATTTGGCGAATTACGACTTTGCCCCTTCGATTTCTAAACCTTAGTCAAAATTTGACTAAGTCAATCTCTCTCCCTCTCTATTCCATTCACGCACAAACAGAAAAAGGAGAAGAAAGAAAAAGAGAGAAAAAGAGAAGGAAGAAGAAAGAGATTCCAACGATCGTTTCGACTCCATTTCCCGACGGATTTTCGAGCCGTTTACGTCTACGAACTCCCCGCGATCTCTTCTATGAGTAAGCTCTCACGAAATTTTTCATTTAATGCCTCTCATGATTCGTTTTTCACGTTTTTGATGATAGTTGTAGATTTTAGTTTTTTTATTCGATTTTGATAGTATTCGTGGATGGATTTTCGTGTTTATCGTTTCTATATGAAGATTATATGTTGTAGATGATTATATGTGAGGATTAGGGTTTGATTTGCATGTTTTAGTGATTAATTGTTGGATTAGGGTTTGATTTTCGCGTATGTTTTTGCTGTCTGCGAGTTTCTGCTCAATTTGGTCGCACACGGCCTGGTGCACACGGCTTGAGGCCGTGTGCATGAGACCGTGCGCGTGGAAGAATTGCACACGGGCTGTGCACACGGCCTTGAGGCCGTGTGCATGAGGCCGTGCGCGTTTCTTGATTGTGCACGGCCTCGGCGCACGGCCGTGCACAAGGCCGTGTGGATCTGGTGAACAGCCCCTGACCTTCTGTAAGTCAGGGGAGAATTTGGCCTACGGGTCCCACTTCGGCTCGTCTTTTCCGAATTCTTTCTTCGCTCGTGTATTCGATATATATGATATAGATAGGAATTGCATGATTTATGAATTTACAACATGTTCGGGTATATGAATAGTGCGTTTTAAGTTTTCGTTAAATTTTCTAACTTTTGCATGTGAAGTCCGATTTTCCCGAAATTCGAATGCATACTCCTTTATGATAATTTAAGCATGTCCATAAAGTTTCGTTGCGTTTGGACTTGATTTACATTTTTAAATGCATGAATTACCCTATTTTCGTTTGAAAATTTGAACTTAAGTGATTAATTTATTTGTATAACGTGCTTCTATGTGTTCTAATACTTTCGTATAAGCCGTGCGTCGTCCTTAGTCTTATTTGGTTGTGTCTTGGGTTTTTGCAGATGGTACTCCCGTGGAGTAGCGCCCGTTCTTGCTCTTTTTGCTCATCTTTTGCATAGCCAGGTGAGGCTTTCCTTTTCTGATTCCAGTATTACTACGTATATATATATAAATAAGCCTCTCCTGATATAAGCCACGTTTATGTTTTGTTTTCACACCGTTTATATATATATCTAATAAATATTTATGATTATTATCTTTATTCGATTTATCGAAAATGATTTAATATGAAAAAGTACTATGTATAGTCTTCGAAATGTTTACGAAAGAGACATGTAAAATCTTTTGTTTTCTAAGGCGAACTTTGGCCTTTGGCCTCGCATATGACATGTCTCGAACGGTTTTTTGGCCAACCCGAAATGTTTGAAAAGCGAGTTATGAACTGTATGCATGATCGTTTGGGCCCGGAGTAAGAGCGATAGGACGAAGTCGGTAGACGTCGGGTCTACGGCGTAAATCCTATGGTTTCCTCCATTTGGGAGCTCGGGGTGAGGCCGGAGTGGCAGCCCTTTGAGTACCTGAGTTACTCTAGTATGTTACGCGTAGTTCGGATTTAGCGGTCCGTCTACATTGGAGGGTTTCCGATTTTTATGTTTGGATATTGGATTTTAGGGCTAGACTCGCCGAGTCATATGATAAGTTATGTTTTATGTTAAATCACCACCCGATTACGAAAACCTTTCTTTTATGTTGTTTTCTTTAAGTTTAAAAATGGTGATTTATTTTCGTTTTATAATATACATTATTATTCCCTCCTCACATAGTCGTTTGACTAACCCCCTCTATTTTACCTCTGTACTGGTTTCAGGATACTAGGCGGGATCTGCGTCGTCGTCGTCGCGTCTTACAGTTGCATTATTTTTGCTCATGTATAACTCTTTCCCGTATGGCTTTTATTTATATGTTTTAGGATTATTAGGGATTTATTACTTTAAGTTGTATTCGGCATTATGTATATATTGAACCCGTTATTATAATTATCGGGATATTGTATTGAACCCGTTTATTATTTAATTAATGGAATTTCGTTAGCCTTGGTGAGCTTTAATACTTGTGTAATTATTTATGTTTCGTTTATTTCGCTTCCGCACTTCTGTCCTTTCGTTGTTTTGAAATCCCCGCCTAGTTATTGAGTAAATGCTTGCCGTTCGCCGGGTTTCGGTTCGGGTCGGATCCCATTTCGATTCCGGGTCGGGACTCGGTGTGGGGCATGCGTTACCCATTTGGGGCGCCCGCTACACTTTCGTTCTCAACCGGGTCAACTCTTTTGAATTAAGCCATCACTCTCTCTCCCTCACTCATTCACGCAACAAAAGAAGAAAGAAAAGAAGAAGAAAAGGAGAAAGAAGAAGATGAAGGTTCAATCGATCGTGCCGGACTCGTTTCTCGACGGATTTTCGAACCATTTACGCCTACGAACTCCTCACGATCTCTTCTACGAGTAAGCTTCTCACGTCTCTCTCGATTAATGCCTCTATTGCTTAGATTTTTGGATTTTTGTATATAGTTGAATATATTAGGTTTTATATGATTTTGAGAGAAATTATGGATGGATTTTTATGATTTTGGACTCTATGTGTAGCTTAGATGTTGTAGAACATTATATGTTAAAATTAGGGAAGGATTTGCATGTTTAATCGGTTAAATGTGGGTTTTTGAATTGGATTTGCGAAGGTTTCACATTTCTGTGATTTTCTGCTGTTTCTTGACCTGCACGGGCTTTGCACACGGGGTGTGGCAAGCCCGTGTGGGTGTACACGGTCTCCCACACGGCCGTGCAGGAGACCGTGCGTGTTGTGTTGTGCACGGCCTTGCCGTGCGTGTCTCTCTTGGTGTGCACGGCCTTGGCACACGACCGTGCACAAGGCCGTGTGGCCCGATTGAACAGGCCCTAACCTTCCGTAAGTCAGGGCCAATTTTGGCCTACGGGTCCCTCCGAGGCTCGTCTTTTCCGAATTCTTTCTTCGTTCGTGTATTCGATATATATGAATTGCATGATTTATGAATTTATAGCATGTTCGGGTCTATGAATAGTACGATTAAAGTTTTCGTCAAATTTTCTAACTTTTGCATATGAAGTCCGATTCTTCCGAAATTCGAATGCATACTCTCTTATGGTATTTAAAGTATGTTCGTAAAGTCTCGTTGCATTTGGACTTGATTTGCATATTTAAATTCATAAATTACTTCGTTTCGTTTGATAATTGAACCTAAGTGCTTTATGTGATTGTATAACGTGTTTTTACGTGTTTCTATGCTTTCGTATGAGCCGTGCATCGTCGTATGTCTTACGTGGCTATGTCGTTTGTCAGTTGCAGGTTCCACTCTCGTGGATTAGGTTGCCCGCTTCCATTTCTGGTTTTCTTTTGGGTTGTCGCCAGGTGAGGTTTCCGTTGTTATTCCATATTATGTAGATATGTATTATTAAGCCTCACTAAATAAGCCTTCGCATGTATACTTTACGTCCTCATCCCGTATTATTATATTTAGTAAATAATTTATGCTTATTACTTTTATGAGGTTTAAGAACAATGGATTTGATATCAAATGAATATTATGTATATGATTTCGAAAGGTTTTCAAAAAGAGACAAGCGAACTATGTTTCGATTTAAATGTAATTTTGGGTTTGGAAACCTTCTCGTTGAGTGAAGTCGTTAAGGCGGGTTTCTCCCCCATGACGATGGAACACCCTGTTGCGTTTCCTACCGTTACATCGCCTGTCTCGAATGGCCCTTTTGGCCCTCCCCGAAATGTCTTGATTCCTATTTTAATAGAAAAATGATAGTTATGAAAAATGCGAGATATGATATGTATGATATGATATGTGGGCCCCGGAGTATGGCGATCGGATGAAGCCGGATAGACAGCGGGTCTACGGTGGAATTCGGTAGCTTGCTCCATGTTTACCAGGAGTACGGGTGAGGCCGGAGTGGCAACCTTTGTGCTCTTGTGACGGTTGACTTCGTGTCAACTGAGAGATAGGTTATTATGCCTATAGAGCAGTTGGATTTAGCGGTCCTTCTGCTATATGGGAGGAATAAGGCTGGTATGGTTTTCAGGTATGTTATGATATGATATGAGGAGTTGAGGGCTCGACTCACTGAGCAATATGATATGTCCCGTTATGTTATGTTATGACAAATCATCGAATGTTTATGAAAACCCTTCTTTTACGTTTGTTTTCTTTTAAGTTAAAATGGTGATTTACTCCTGTATGCTATTATGTATGTACTCCCTTTTTTCCCTACTTAGTCTTTTGACTAACCCTCCCTGTTTTTAACCTTATCTGTTTCAGGTGGTTACTCGGTGGGCATCGTCGGTCTTGTATTGTGGAATTATTCTGCTTTTGGTCATTGTTCATTCCTTGGTTGTTTAGGTACTTGACCGTTATATGTATTATGTAGGTTAAGAATTGAGTTCTGGATTATTTAATGCTGAACCCGTTATGATTTGATTAAATTTTGTAAGTGAATTCCGCTAGCCTTGGTGGGCTTTAACTATTTGCGCAATTGGTTTATTACTTTAATTTCCCGTTAGTAGAATTTGCTTTGTTTGCTGTTGCTTCCGCTTCCGCATTGTTGTCTCATTTGTTTTTACAAAAGCCCCGCCTAGTGATTGAGTAAATTTGCCGTTCGCCGGGTTTCAATTTAGGGTCGGATTTCTGTTTCGGCTTCGGATTGAGGCTCGGTGTGGGGCACGCGTTACCCGTTTGGGGCGCCCGCTACATAACCCGAGGTGCTTCTCCCAAAACTAAGCGTCAATCGTGGCCCGTCAGGAGTTTGATAGCCACGGTTGGGAGCGATGGTGGGTGTTGCATATGTTGCACACTTTTCTTAAATTCACTATAGTCGAGTCTTGGGTTGCTCCTTGGCTTGACACCGGAGATGGAGTTTACTTGTATTGATTGAGGGGGTTATAAAGAGGAATAGGCCAGTTCTCGCCGGGATAATTACATGCTATTGTAACTGCTTTTATTGTTATTACTGTTAATTATTTCGGCTTTCGTTATAAGTCGAAGCATCTTCCGGTTTTCTCCCTTTAGCATACGTAGTTCCTATATACGTATAAAACCCGGAAGCGTGATTCGAACTTACCGACAATAAGCCTCCTTTGTTGGGAAACACTTTAGTTCAATTACGAGCCGTTTATTTATCATTTCTAATTTATATATGCTATGTCTTTCAAAATTGTAATGGCTTTGTGACTCAACTAATATCATTATAAAATGATTGGCTTGACTTCCATGCAAATGTTTTCAAAGGATCCGGCTCGTCAACTTTGTGTTTTCAAATAAAGCCGAACCCGAGTGTTGCTTGTATTACGTTTTACAACTTATATTATTATTTGTACTTCTTCTCAAAACGGGCAACACTCACCTCTTTTGTTTTAAAAGATAAACGACGAGCTAGCATCAATACTATAATGTACCCCCCCCCCCTACTGAGTATCCTTTATACTCACCCCTTCTGTTTTGGTTCTTGCTTCAGGTAGACAGGTGGCGTTGTCACCCATCTTGTCGGTCGGCAGCAGCAGGTCTAGGTTTGCTCGTGTTTATTGTCTTGTCAGTGTCCCAACAACAGGTCATTGATTTAATTTATTGCATATAATATTATGTTTTATTTTCCGTATTTACGTGCCCCTGATGTGGGATAGATTAGGTGAGCATGGATGTCATTAACTGATATTTATTTTGGAATCGTTGTATAGATTATGTTGCCATGGATGGCTTATATGATTAATTGTTATTTCCCGAAATCGCTTCCGCATTCTGTCACTCTGTTATTCTGTTTATTGCTGATGTTGTTGGGGCGTCATGATGCTGTTGCCGGAGTTTGATTGATTGATTGCCGTTCACCGGGATGGATTTTTGAATGGGGTACATCTACCTCGTTTATGAGTTCGTTTCGGTGCGGATGTGGTGTCCTTTCTCCTCCTACGGAAAGGGGCGCTACACCCTGGGTATGGTTTGCCTTCAAATTCTATAGGACAATTTCTGACTATTCTGTTTGTAAGATGATGAGGACCCATTGGAGAAACAACTTCAATGTGGTACGGTAACATTTCCACATCTAAGGCTAGCCGATGCATGAGATATGATGCAATAAATGAATGTGTAGCACCCGGATCAAATAAAGCTTTAACATGCATGCCATGGATGCAAAGCGTACCTTCAACTACGGCATTCAGGTCTGGGTTTTCTCTGCCTTCCAAAGCATAGGCTCGTGCTTGAATATTTGGTCTTCCGGGCCGATTTCCTGCAGGTTGCCCACATCCAATTCCTTGTATAGGACGACCCCCCATATTTACTGGTCTTCTCTTAGGGCATTCTTTTACCTGATGTTTATCGCTCCCACACCCCATATATTTTCCATGTTTCTTCCAGCAGTTGGCTTCAATGTGATTAGGGTTACCGCAAAACAAGCAACCCTTTTGTCCTATTGTAACTCCCAGAGTTCCTTCAGTTATCTTTAATGGTCTCTGACTTGAACTTGCTACTGATCTATTCGGTGCTTGGTTTCGATTCCCTGATCCAAATGCTCTGTTTCTATCAATTCTTTGGTTTATCAAACGAATGTCTCGGTGTTTGGCCTCCACTTCCAAGGCCTTGTCTACGACTTTGGCATAACTGTCAAGCTCAGTAGTCATCAGAGGATACTGCAAGTCAGGCTTCAAACCAATTATAAACTTTTGGACGTTTCGACGCTCATCTGTCATGATATGGAGTGCATACGGTAATAGACGAGCAAAATTAGCTTCGTATTGAGCCACAGAGTTGATTCCTTGGATCAAGCTCAGAAATTCCTTTTCCCGAGCATCCTTTATTACCAGTGGGATAAATTTCTTCATAAACTCTGTAGCGGGCGCCCCAAACGGATAACGCACGCCCCGCACTGAGCCCCGACCCGGAACTGAAATGGAATCCGACCCGAATCGAAACCCGGCGAACGGCACACATTTACTCAATCACTAGGTGGGGATTTCAAAATGAAAGGAAATGACAGAGGTGCGGAAGCGAAAATAAACCAAACAATAAAACATAATAATTGTACAAGTAGTAAAGCCCACCAAGGCCAACGAAATTCAATTACATAATTAATAAACGGGTTCGATACAATATCCCGACAAAATATATTAACGGGTTCAACATATAAATCCCGAATACTAACTAAATAAAATACTAATATCATAAAACATAATTAATAGCCAAACGGGAAAAGAGTTATACATGAGCAAAATAAATGCAACTCTACGACGACGACTACGACGACGAAGATCCCGCCTAGTATCCTGAAACCAATACAGGGGTGAAACAGAGGGGGTTAGTCAAACGACTAAGTGAGGGGGAAATAATAATGTATATTAATAAAACGGAAGTAAATCACGAATTTTTAAACTTAAAAGAAATCAACATAAACGAAAGGTTTTTCGTAAACGGGTGGTGATTTAGCATAAAACATAACTTATCATATGACTCGGCGAGTCGAGCCCTTAACTCCAATTTCTAAACATAAAAATGGGAAACCCACCTTATTCCTCCAATGTAGACAGACCGCTAAATCCGAACTACGCATAACATATCATACGGTAACTCAGGTACTCAAAGGGCTGCCACTCCAGCCTCACCCCGAGCTCCCAAATGGAGGAAACCATAGGATTTACGCCGTAGACCCGACGTCTACCGACTTCGTCCTATCGCTCTTACTCCGGGCCCAAACAAACATGCATACATATCATAACTCGCTTTTCAAATCATTTCGGGTTGGCCAAAAGACCGTTCGAGACATGTCATATGCGAGGCCGAAGGCCAAAGTTCGCCTTAGAAACAAAAGGTTTTACATGTCTCTTTCGTAAACATTTCAAAGACTATACGTAATACTTTTCATATCAAATCATTTTCGATAAATCAAATGAACATAATACGCATAAATATCTACTAAGCATATATATAGAAACGGTGTGAAAACAAAACGTAAACTTGGCTTATATCGGGAGAGGCTTATTTATATATATACATAATAGTACTGGAATCAGAAACGGAAAGCCTCACCTGTGGCTATACAAAATAAGACAAAAGCAAGACCGGATGCGCTACTCCACGGGAGTATCGTCTGCAAAACACAAAGACACAACCAAATAAGACTAACGACGACGCACGGCTTATACGAAAACATTAGAACACATAGAAGCACGTTATACAAATAAATCAATCACTTAAGTTCAAATTCTCAGACGAAAACAGAGTAATTCATGCATTTAAAAATGCAAATCAAGCAACACGCACGGCCTCATGCACGGCCTTGTGCACGGCCGTGTGCCGAGGCCGTGCACAATCAAGCAACACGCACGGCCTCATGCACACGGCCTCAAGGCCATGTGCACCAGCCCATGTGCAATTCTCCACACGCACGGTCTCATGCACACGGCCTCAAGGCCGTGTGCACCAGCCCGTGTGCGTCCAGATCGAGCAGAACAAACAGAACCTCAAAATCATACGCGAATTCAAACCAAAATCTAACATTTAATCAATTAAACATGCTAATCACTCCCTAATTCTCACATATAAACATCTACAACATATAATCTACATATAGAAACGATAAACACGAAAATCCATCCACGATTACTATCAAAATCGAATAAAACCTAAATATTCAACTAACAGCAAAAATTGAGAAAAACAAGGCATAGGATACATTAAACAAAAGAATCGTGAAAGGCTTACTCGTAGAAGAGATCGCGAGGAGTTCGTAGACGTAAACGAATTGAAAATCCGTCGGGAAACGGAGTCGGGACGATCGTTGAAGCTCCTTCTTCTTCCTTCTCTTTTTCTTTCCTTTTCTTTCTTCTCCTTTGCTGAGTGTTTGCGTGAATGGAATTGAGAGGGAGAGATGAGACTTAGTCAATAGTTGACTAGGTCAAAATCGAAGGGGCATTTTAGTAATTTCGCCAAATAAGTTCAAAAACTCACGTCGTCCAAATAACACATAATTACAGTCAAAATTCATATTATTAAACGCACATTGACAATTCGTAATTTAAATACAGAAATTCATTCATATACGAAATTATTCTAAAATTACATAATAATTGTCAAATAAATAATAAATTGCGCAAATACTCGATTCGGACATACCGAAATATAATTCGGATTTTCGGGGCGTTACAAACTCAGACTTGAAATTATGCCAGGTCCTTGGAGTCCGGTCCGTCTTCCATTTTCCTTCGACGAGACGCCATCAGTGAGTTATGGCATCATCCATCATGTAGATGGCATATTCAACCTTCTCGTTATCGTTACACTGAAGTACACATAATATCTTTTCAAGGGCTAAAATATAATTCTCTGCTTTTCTATCATCTGGTTCCCCATAAAACTTGGGTGGCTGGAGCTTCAGAAACCTGTCTAGCATATTTTCTGGCTGAGGATTTTCAATCAGTGCTTGTGGTGGAGGTGGCGGCGATGGCTGCTGTTGTTGTTGCTGAACTGTTTGAACAAGTTGTCGTATAGCATCAACTAAATCAACAGTTTCATTATTGCGTCTCCTTTGACCGGCTGGTCTGGTTTCATCCTGATTATCATTTATCGGAGCATCGGGGTGTTGACGAGTTCTTCTGCCTGCCATTCTATTATGCATATGACAATTTATAATATGATGTAAAGACAAGTCACATAAGGAAATAAAAACAGAATGCTCGAAAACCCATTATATCTACATTATCAAAAACAAAATTGGATAAATATACAAACATATAGTTAGATACCACCCAGGGTTCCCAAGCACTATACTATCCACATACTGGTAGTTTTTACACACATAAGATACATCATATATGCATATAAGCCAAAATATCCTAACACCGACATATAAGGACTAATCTAGACTCCAGACGAGGAGCCTCCAACATCGCGATGAGGAAAGGGGGATGCGGGGACCGGTGGAGCGGTCATCGGGATCTGGGATGGTCCCGCAGCAGAGTTTGATGGGCCCTGCACCTCCCTATCGATCAAGCGAACGAAACCCTCAGCCATAGCTCGGGCCTCTCTCCCGTGCGACCCGTGGTGCTCCATACGTCTAGTAACTCTAGCAAGCTCAATCTCTAACTCACGAACGCGTGCCCATGCCCGTTGGGCCTCCAATCGGGTTGTATCCTGATCCTCCATTGTCTGCTCAACTACCTGCTCTGTGTCACGCAAGCGAGCTCTCGCGGCCGATAACTCCATCGCTATCGTGTTCCCAAAAAAATAAAGATCACGGTCTCTCGCCAACGCATGCACAACCCTATTGGGGTAAACACCCCTCAGTATACCTCTGTCGCGACCACGTCTGCCAGGATTATACTGGCATAAAGGAACCCGACTAGTGATGAGAATGCGTGGGGGACTATCAAGAGCATCCGGGATACCGCGACCTGCCATCCTGTAACAATTTACCCAATTCGAAGCTATGTCAAGGAACAAACACATAAAGTATCACATAGGAGCAAGTAGACAAGTAATCTAAACAATGATTGACTTTGAGGTACAGTTAAATACTGAAAGCCCCAAAGACACGAACCCCAAGTTTTCTCAACCTAGGGCTCTGATACCACCACTGCGACGCCCTACAGACGACCTCGGACCAAGTAGGACCCGCAGGGATACCGCCCGCACGACTTCGCCGAGGTTCGCAAAGCTTGCCTCGACGTAGCCGTAAGCTAAGCAGAAACTAAAGGTACAGTAAGGCATAATTCAAGTGAAACAAAACATCAGAGTTCAAATTATAGCAGGATAGTAATAATTCTCTAAGGGAGAGGGTAAGGTCTGGTCTAATATAACGATCTCTGACACGGGGATCATAAGTAACATCAACACATAACCTGTAAGGTACAGTTTCAAAAGTAAAGTACAGTCTAACTCGGACTCTAGGTAAGGACTTTAAGTTTACAAAATGACATATTTTACAAGTTCAACTCAGGTCCACATATCAGCAAACCAAAGCAGGCAAGGTAGCACATTCCCTTTAACCCAGTCGCTCCTCACCTAAACGTACTTCCTGCTCCGGGATATCTGAAATACAGGCCAATTATGAAAGGAGTAAGTCAAACTGACTTAGTGAGGTAATACTGGAGAATTAAAATAATAGATAATCATAAAAATCAGAATCAGATGCATGAACAGACGAGATATAACACAGGATACATATTATATACAGGCACATGACACGAGCTACGACACACAGTTCACCTTACAATAAAACTCCAAACTCCATGTCAGGGTGCCCCCTGATTAACGGTAGTAAGAGTTCTACGTGCCCGTGAGATCATCTCTTCTGGCTCGGCTATCGTGACTAATCTCCTAGCCAAAGAAACGGCAAGCCTTGGTGTGGGCGCTACCTCGCACAGAATAACCGACGGCCCGGGCCGCCCAGCTCTTCTGTTTGAGAGTAACCCCTGGGCCCCGATCTTCCCTTTGGGCGTCCCCAAGAGTGTAACAATTAGTCAAACAAAACGGAATAGCTTATAGAACAGAATAGGCGGGATTCTTATTTTAAAACAACAGAGTTCATTTGATGCAGTACATATATATACAAAGCCATTTGATATCAAATCATTTTTCTTAAAACATTCGATGAAATTAGTAGCTAAAATATCTATATATAGGTAATAGCAGATTGGGAGAAAATATTAAAAGTCATAAAGTAAAGGAGTTACGAAGGGTTTACACATATATTATATATTTATATATATACGTGCTCCAGTTTTAGAAAAGTAATAATAAGATTTTTCCTCACCAACTGAGATGTTCGCGTCTGGTGTTCCTGAGTAACCTGGATCAAATATAAGCCGAGATAAGTTGGGGAATAACTCTCTATTTACTCTATCTCAATACTAGACCTACCCAACATATTCATTCCAGGACTGACACAATCAAGAATATTACTGTCAACACCATTTTTGAGCAGAGCAACAATTAGTCAAATAGTTGGATAACAATTAGTCAAATAATTGGATAACAATCCGTCAAAGTATTGGCAAAAACTTAGTTCACTTTCATGTAAATGGAAAGATCAAGTAACACATAAGGATATATAACTTCATCATATGTTGCAGGCCCAAAAGAGAACTTCTGTTACTAACAACTAGCAATATATACGCAGATGATATTCATGATATATAAAATTAAGATTTGTAAGCTAAGTTAAACGTAAGCTAGCTTTAGTTTTAGATCAAATATCATTTATTTAGTCCTAATGAAACAACTTGAAAAATAATTTCCATCAGAATATTATATCACATAGACTTATAAAGTAGATTAAACAAAACTGAGTATTTATGATAAATCTAACCCAATACCTCCTAAACTCATTTTATTATCATTAATTATCCAGATTATGGTATTAATTATCATGTTTATCGATTCCGTAGTAATGAATCGAAAGTACAGCTAATTGAATAAGAAATATTTGAAATAGGCACTCTATTGAAAAAGGTGATGTAATTCTTAATTACGAAAATTCACAACTAATCTTGCCTACAAAGAAAAACACAACTTTAAGATATAACCACTAATTAAAACATAGTGCATGTAGGGAAACAAATCATTTTATCCAGATTCTTTTAAACCTATCCTAATAGAGGTTATCTTCATGTACTAGTGGTTGAATTTTTCTTCATTTATATTAAAATTCCAACATAAAACAAATATGGTATTTTCCAGGAGCACACTGAAAGAAATCGTAAACATAAAAGGGTTAATCAGTAAATGTGCCGTGATTATCTTTCTACATATTACAGCCAAGGGGAATAGATAATAAGGGATTTCACATGGATCTTTAACTCAATGTACGTCAAAATTTAGATAGAAGAAAGTTTGGGTTTACCTGGTTCTTGCGTTCTAGAGACTTTTCTTCTCTAATTTGTGGGTGTGTGTAGGTGTACTATAAATTGGAAGAGTACTCTTATGGTGATAGTGGTGATTAAGCAAGAATAGGATATGCATGTCCTTAGGTAATTACACGTAGCATTACTTCTTTAAGTCTAAGGATTAGTTAGACACGATCATGGCTAGGGAAACCCTCCTAATCTCTAAGACTCTACATGAGTCTTACCCCATTTAGGCATTCCCGGCGGGATCCTCAGTGAACTTAATCTCCATTAAGCACTCTCATATGCATAGTAGTGTCAAAACAATAATGTTATGAAATGGGACACACTTTCATAAAGCCATGTCATATGAGCAAGTCTCAAGCGAGTCTGATCGGCATCCCCTGTGCCTTTTAAACTCTTCGACTTGGAGTGTTTTAGATTACACCATTGGGTACTTATTTCATGGCCCCCATCAAATGGTGAAACCAAGTCCCTTAGCTTACTGTGATCTTGGGGTTTCATCCATACACAAGAATAAACAATATGCAACCATTTATAAATGTAATATGATGAATTTGGCAAAAGTAGTATTAGACGACTACTAACGTCTTTCTATTATGGATCACTAGATTGTTCTACTCTATAGTTTTAGAGGAAATGCATCAAGCAGTTCGGCTTTCCAGGGCACAACTCTAACAACCTCCCACTTGCCCTAAAGCCAACTGCCAATTGTCTCAAGACCCATCTTCGAAAGATGTCCTTCAAAAGACCTTTTGACTCTAAGCTAAATATGTGGGTTCACTACGTTTTCTGCCTAGACAATTAATATCATTGAGATATAATTCATGTCTTCTGATTGAACAACCTTAAATCATTTAAGGATATGTTTAGATATTCTATGAGATCTTGGTTCCATTGCTTGGGCAATCACATTTATGTTGTTTCAAAAACAACTAATGCCAAAACATTGCTAGGTATTACATCCAACACTTTTGGATGACATTTCTCATCTAAACTCCTTCTATTTTTACATCTTATGCAGTAATGTGTTTTGCTTCATAAGCTTAATCCGTTCGTGTACTACACTTATTGGGATTTCCCAATTTAGTAGTTTATTCTATTAGTTACCATACTTATTTATTAATTGCTTGTTTATTTCCGATCCTATCGGATTACCCTCTAAGTTTTTGAATTTACCCCATCTATCTCTATAGATTCTGTTAACTCTTTAACTGTAGCACCCCAAATTTGCGAAGCTTGATTTTCGTCCCACATCGGAAGATCAGTTGATATTGAAAGGGTTTATAAGTTAGAACCCATGTCCAACCAATATGGATTAATCCCTTTTGGCAAGTGCTTTCCAAGCCAAACTTTAGGGTTGTGCACAGTGGATTCGAAGCTTATACCCGCGCGTCCAACAGGCCCGCGAGGGGGTTCTCCTCTCTAAGCCCGGGGGTCGTGACAAATGGTATCAGAGCCAACCGTCAGTCGTGGGAATGCATGTTCCACGCACGTTAGTGTCACCTCTAAAAGGGGCTCCGCGTGTGTGGGGAGCCACACTCCACATTCTCCACTGGTGGGGAGCAATGGGCCTATGTCGCGGCGTAATAAGGACATTACGCTCTGAAGGAGGGGCGAATTGTAGCACCCCAAATTTGAGAAGCTTGATTTCCATCCAATTGTAGCACCCCAAATTTGAGAAGCTTGATTTCCGTCCCACATCGGAAGATCAGTTGATATTGAAAGGGTTTATAAGTTAGAACCCATGTACAACCAATATGGATTAATCCCTTTTGGCAAGTGCTTTCCAAGCCAAACTTTAGGGTTGTGCACAATGGATTCGAAGCTTATTCTCGCGCATCCAACGGGCCCGCGAGGGGGTTCTCCTCTCCGAGCCCGGGGGTCGTGACAAATGGAATCAGAGCCAACTGTCAGTCGTGGGAATGCATGTTCCACGCTTGTTAGTGTCACCTCTGAAAGGGGCTCCGCGTGTGTGGGGAGCCACGCTCCACATTCTCCACTGACGGGGAGCAATTGGCCTATGTCGCAGCGTAATTAGGACATTACGCTCTGAAGGAGGGGCGAATTCTAGCACCCCAAATTTGAGAAGCTTGATTTCCGTCCCACATCGGAAGATCAGTTGATATTGAAAGGGTTTATAAGTTAGAACCCATGTACAACCAATATGGATTAATCCCTTTTAGCAAGTGCTTTCCAAGCCAAACTTTAGGGTTGTGCACAGTGGATTCGAAGCTTATACTCGCGCATCCAACGGGCCCGCGAGGGGGTTCTCCTCTCCGAGCCCGGGGGTTGTGACAAATGGTATCAGAGCCAACCGTCAGTCGTGGAAATGCATGTTCCACGCACGTTAGTGTCACCTCTAAAAGGGGCTCCGCGTGTGTGGGTGTAACGACCCGAATAATTTAATTATATTATTAATTATTACGCGAATTCTTTCTTGCCTAATTTCTCGATCTATCCAATTGGATTGATTAATCTTGTGGAAAAGAATGATTTAGCCTATCTTTTAAATACCCTCAATTTCTTAAATTTCATAAATGCCTTGAAAGCCTAAATGACCATTTTACCCCCCGAGATATTTTCCTAAATATCTACCTATCTCTCTCATTCTCTCATTTTCACACAAAGAAGAAAGAGAAGAAAGGAAAGAAGAAAGAAAGGAGAAAAGAGAGAAAATCTTCCCGACGCCCTACCAAGCCCGTTTCTCGCCCGATCGACGAGCCGTGAAAACCCAAACGATCCTCACTACATTCTCTACCGGTAATCCTTTTACCCCATTTCATTTCGTTCCCTCTTCGTTGCGATTTTCGTGAGTTTTATATAGAATTTTATTATATTAGGATTTTCGTGTTTAGGAAGATTTACTTGACCATTTTACGTGATTCTTGTGCCTATGTGTAGCTTATATGATATATATGAATATATGTGAAAATTAGGATGTTTTATGGTGTAAATTAGGAGATGTATGAATTTAAATGTTGGTTTCGCATATGAGGTTTCGCGATCTGCTGAGTCTGCTGCTCAGTAGATCCACACGGGCGAACGCACGGTCTTGATCAAGACCGTCTAGGAGCCCGTGCGTAGCTCTTTTCAACCTGCACGGGCTTGAGCCCGTGCACAGGCCCGTGCGCAGGCCCGTTTGCACTTCCACGGTCTTGGCACCGTCCTCAAGACCGTGCGTGAGGCCGTGCACCCCTATTTGTGCTTGCACCGGCTTGCCAAGCCTGTGCGTTGGCCGGTGCAACATACTTAGTGCATTTTCCAGCCTTTTCCTTTCTTGCACTTCGGGAATTTGGTCAACCCCACTCATTTAAATGTTGACTTTTCACATACGACCTCCGAATATCAATCCGATTTCACCTATAGCTTCCTTGAGCCTCGGGATTTAATATTTTACATAATTTGCAAGTTATCCGACCCTATTTGACCGTCAATTAACGCCTTACTCGTTTAGGGATTTTATCCCATCTTTCCCGTTTCTTGTCCGTTTGACCCCGTTTTCGCGAGAGAGTTCCGTTATATTATTTTAAACATGTCTACGTGCCCTAATTGCGTTTTAACATATCTTTAATATTTATTATTTACGTTCTTTCATTATTTAATATTGCATTAATATTCTTTAGTTGTCGTTCCGTACTTTATATGTCTTTATATGTCTAATTGATTTACTTTTCATATTGCGTTTATCGCATGATTTGAATCCTACATGAATCGCCGTGCGTCATTATTGTTTCGTGTCTTGCTTTTATTATTGTCGGTCTCGTTTTCATCCTCTAGGCCCTGTGTATTACAGGTGGGACCAACGAGGGAGAAACCTAACAACCGTTGCTTTCATACTGTCGTGTCGAGCCAGGTAAGGGTTTAAACTTCTTTTAACTGGGGCAAGGACATAGTCTTATATAGGTTTGCGAAATAAATGACTACCCTGCTTTTATTATTACTTGTTGTACTGCCTTTACTATTCCTTATGTGCTTAGTTAAACCTTTTCCTAGCAAAACCTATATGTATAACATTTTACAAACAGTTTCAACTAGAGGCAAGGAAAACCCTTTTTGTTTTAAATGCGAATTTTGGTCTCTCGACCTCGCAAATATAACCTTGTCTCGAATGGCCCCTTTGGCCTTCCACATCGCGATTCCCCAATTTCGAATGGCCCTTTTGGCCACTTAAACTATCATCGTTTTCAAATGCGAGCTCTAGACTGTGTATTATGTTGGGCCCGGAGTATTCAGGAGGTGAGCCTGGGGACGTGCGTCCAGGGCAAATCCCGATGGATACTCCAATCCGTATCTGCTTAGATCAGCCAGGAGGTTGGCTAACCTGAGTTAGTGCGAGGGTGGCGTTGTAGGCTACGCGCTTCCTAGAAAATTCTGATAGGGTGACGTTGTTAACACGCGTTTCCATAAAATTCTGATAAGGGTGACGTTGTTAACACGCGTTTCCATAAAATTTTGAGTGGATCATGACTTTTGGTGGTGGAGTACTTGACTATGTATTTGCATGATTTTCATAAATGGGAGTTATAAGGAGAGGGCCCGTTCTCGCCGGGACACACTATTTCATGACTTATTGCATTATTTATTTGTCTAATTGTTTTACGGCTTTCGTTACAAGTCGAAGCACATTCCGGTTTTCTTCATTTATCATATGTATTTCCCTATATATATATATATATATATAAAACCCGGAAGCGTGACTCGTACTTGCTATCCTAAGCCTTCTTATTATTCAAATAATTAGTTGAATTACGAGCCGTGTTTATTTATCGTTTCTAACTTATTCATATCATGCCTTTCGAATTGTAACGGCCTCGTGACTCAACTAATAGCCTTTCAAAACTATCGGCTTGACCTTATGTGTAAATGTTTTAAAGGATCCGTTCGTCAACCTTTTTGTATTTTCCAAGCAAGCCAAACCCGAGTGTTGCCTTGTGTTATAATTTTACAATTTACATCGTTACTTATAGTCTTTCTCAAAAACGGGCAACACTCACCACTTTTAGTTTTAAAAGATAAATGACGAACTATGATCAAAACCCCCTTACTGAGTATCCTTTATACTCACCCCTGCTATTTTGGTTCTTGCTTCAGGTAGACAGGTGGCGACGTCACCTATCTTGTCAGTCGGCATCAGCAGGTCTAGATAGGCTCAGTCTTGTCATCTGGTTTGTCTTGTCAGTGGTCCCAGCAACTATCCAGTCATGTTTGTTGTATTTAAATGTTTTTTTTGTACTAGTTACTGCTTTATTTACTTTAGGTATCTTATGTGCCCTGATGTAGGATAGTTGAAGATATCTAGGATTGCACAGGGTAGGCTAGTTGAGCCATGGATGGCACTATCTGCTTATGAACATTCTGTATCTTGATTTATAAATGTTTAATTGATATTATGTTAGCTTCGTAGACTTTTATGGACTTTATCGGTTTTCTTTTAAATCGCTTCCGCATTGCTCTGTTTGGTCGTGGTTGTTGTTGGGATATGGTCGCTGTTGCCGGTGGTCTTTGCTTGAGTGCCGTTCGCCGGAGTGGGTTTTTGAGTTGAGGCCCCTCGCTGAAGCTCGGGAATCCGTTTCGGTGCGGATGTGGCATTCCTTCTTCAGGGGGCGCTACAGTGGGGAGCCACGCTCCACATTCTCCACTGGCGGGGAGCAATTGGCCTATGTCGCGGTGTAATGAGGACATTACGCTCTGAAGGAGGGGCGAATTGTAGCACCCCAAATTTGAGAAGCTTGATTTCTGTCCCACATCGGAAGATCAGTTGATATTGAAAGGGTTTATAAGTTAGAACCGATGTACAACCAATATGGATTAATCCCTTTTGGCAAGTGATTTCCAAGCCAAACTTTAGGGTTGTGCACAGTGGATTCGAAGCTTATACCCACGCGTCCAACGGGCCCGCGAGGGGGTTCTCCTCTCTGAGCCTGGGGGTCGTGACATTAACTAGACAGGATTCTACCGTATCTAATTTTTGAAAACACCGTACAGCTATACAACTCTCTTTGTATCTTATGTATGTGATTACGGTTAATCATACTTCAAATGTAGTCGAAACAATTTTCGACTGTCTCATTTAAACAATTGTTCTAATCATTTAAGATTAATTTGAGTTTTGGTGGGAGTCTGTAAACTTCTCTAAGTTTCGTCCACACTTGGCTAGCTCCCACTGAATTCCAGAACTCTGTTTGCCTTCACAGAATTCATATATCTTATATATACTATCAAATATCTTCACTAAGATATATTTCGGATTCACTAATCCTCTATTTGTTTTTGTAAGGTCTTACACTTATCTTATGATTTGGATTGACTTTGGTGTTCCACAATTTGTTTCTTTGTAGTCTCTTGTTGAAACTTTTCAACTTCTTGTTTTCTTCCCTTATCATCAAGAAACAATTTCTTGACTAAAAGGTCATTTTCTTTTATCTTCAAGAAATAATTTCTTGAATAAAAGTGGTTTTTCCTTTTAAACAATCCATTTTGTTCTTTAGGAAACCTTTAAATACGTATTAAATTGAAAGGGCCTGGAAAAGACCCAAAACTCCTAGGCCCAATAGGAGACATGGCCGAAAATCCTAGCCCAATTTGGACTAGAATTTTCGGCCCTAACCCTGCACTCAAGTCTAATTAACAAGGTGAATTCATTCTATGAATTGAATTTTTCCTAACCCTATTCTCTCTCTCTTTTCACGTTATTTTCTCTCTGCAGAACAGCAGTTCACGTGAACTGCAGAAATCAATTCTGCAGTTTTCACGTGAACTTGCCTTGTAATTCTTCTCTCGATTCTTTTATTTTCATATTAGATAACTACTGATCTTAAATCTCTAGCAGGATGTAAGAGATTCAGAGTTCGTCTGCGAGAAGCCGTGGATCAACGTCAGAGGGATTCGATTAAAGATCAAAGCCTTGGTAGAATCAAGAAGCCTGCGTGATCAAGGAGCGGATCAAAACTTTGGAAAGCTTTCATACCTTAACGACTACAAAAGTAATGCGTAAAGGTATGCATATTAAAGATATATAAGCGTTTCAAAGTTTTTGAGTTCATTGGATGAAGATTCATGTTAATTCGATTAAGGCCCCAGGATAAAATTTTTGAAATCCCTTACTTCCGCTGCGCCCGAGGAACCATGAATCCCAACATGTTAAGGAACAGATCACGCCAACCAGCTGACACCATAATGCGATCAAGGCGCATTCGGTTTAATGCCTTTATGCCATGTAAAAGCGGGTCCTTGAAACACATGATCCATCAAGTTGCAATCATCAATGCAATCATTAAAATCATCCATGTCCCTTCTACTGATTTGAGAGCATCCAACGGCTTCCTCAAAGTTTTTAATGACATTGAAGTTACCACCGACGATCCAAATTTCCAAAGTGGCGACTCCGGGAAGAAGCTCCCATAATGGTTCTCTCGCCGTTCTTGAGTGTCTCACGTAAAAAAATCTCCGTAACCATGCACTCGGCCAAAGCGGATTTTCCACCTGGACATGCAAAAGTTGTGGGTGATTAATCTGCACTTCTACTTTAGTACCTAAATCAGAAAAAATCCAAATATGATTAGAAGAGTTAGAGATAATTCGATCAAATACAAGTTCTCTTCTCATATCCTTTGGATCCACTTTTCCCATTGGTTCAATTATCACCAGAATCTAAATTATGTGTTTATGAACAAAATGTTTTAAATAGAGTCGCTTTTGGTGCTTTCCAAATCCTCGGGCATTCCATTTCATTAGACTAATCATGAGAAACTATTTGTTTGTTGTTGAGCTCCTTAGCTTTCTTCCTCGTTACCATCTGAAATAGTTCAACTGTAGCTTTCTGCCTTCTCCTTTTGGGATTTTTCACTTCCGAATCCGTGAGATACTTATTAGCCGTGCTCCGAATACGAACATCCTCCATGATATTTTGGTAGCTTTCAGATAGAATCTCCGTGATGTTGTTTTCAATCTCAGTCGGGACAATAGCACAATTATCAGTCTCTTGGTTAATTGTCTCTCGAGCCAGCATCCCTTCATCATTGGCATTATCTCGGACGACAATAACTTTGACTGATGACTCGTCCAAGTGTTGTTGCCTTTCTATCTCATCAAAGTTTCTTATTTGAGCAGAAAGGGATTTCAACGCATCCCCATCTTCGTCATCTGAAGATCCAGCATCACTAGTTAAGTTATTAGTATTAGAGTTCATAGTATCTGCCTTCTTTTTCTTCTGTCGGGACCGAGCTTTTCGTGATAACTTCTTTTTCTTGCTCTTTGATCCCATAGTAGCACTTTGATCCCTAATTTGTTCAGCATCAGTTTCCTCCGTGATCGACTCAATCTTGTGAGGGACAGACTGTTCTTCACTGCGATGCGGAGATGCAGGAACCTTCTAAATCCCATTTGAGATCTTCTCAATTTCATTCCTGTTTTGTTCCGTGCCTTGAGTCTGCTCCAAATTATTAGGCTTATCCAATTGTAACAAATTAAAAGCATTGGCTATTAACACATCATGGTGCCTGCTCTGCCCATTCTTATTCTTCATAATTTTGACGCTACCATATTCCGTAGATTTTGCCTGCTGCGAGCCTTGTGCGTTCGGTTTAGGATTAGCAGCATCAACTTCTTTATGCTTTCCTTTCTCTTCCCATTCTGCTGGCTTAGCAAAATACTGATCAGAAGCTGTAATTTTTTGCCTAAGGTTCTGTAACGCACCAAATTTACAGCAGTAGTAGGCTCACGGTAAGCTGCACGGGAAGCAGCAAACCGTGATGGTGCTACGCACGGTAAGTTGCTTCCCGTGAGCAGCTTACCGTGAGAAGGCAATATACCGTGAGAAATGCATGAATTATCCCACATCGGAAGATCGAACGTGAAAGGAGCAATATATGATCAAAAACCTTCATGTATTACCAACAAGGGTTGCAACCTCTTTTGGCAGTTGATTTTTAGGCCAAACTTTAGGGTTGTACACGCTGGAGGCGGAGGTTATGCGCGCACGTCCAACGAGCACCCCAGCAGGGGGGGTTCTCCTCCCCGTGCCCGGAGGGCCGCGACAAGTGGTATCAGAGCCTACCGACAGTGCAGGTCCACACACGAGGGGGTTACTATCTACAGGGCTCGGCATGTGTGGGGTTTCTCCATTGGCGGAAAACGAATGATCCTGAATGTCGCGGCACAATGAGGACATGCTCTAAAGGAGGGGCGAATTGTAACGCCCTAAATTTACAGCAGTAGCAGGCACACGGTATGATGCACGGGAAGCAGTAAACTGTGAGGGTGCTACGCATGGTAAGTTGCTTCCCGTGAGCAGCTTACCGTGAGAAGGCAATATACCGTGATAAATGCATGAATTATCCCATATCGGAAGATCGAACGTGAAAGGAGCAATATATAATCAAAAACCTTCATTTATAACCAACAAGGGTTGCAACCTCTTTTGGCAGTTGATTTCCAGGCCAAACTTTAGGGTTGTACATGGTGGAGGTGGAGGTTATGCGCGCACGTCCAACGGGCGCCTCAGTAGGGGGAGTTCTCCTCTTCGTGTCCGGAGGGCGGCGACAGGTTCTCAGCCCACTCCTCAACTTGATCAGCCTTGTTGCGCCTCCTGTTTCTACAGCAATCCATTCACCAGTGTTTGTCTTATTATTAGGAATAGGGTTCAGATTCTTCTGTGCTTGTCGCGGCTCTGCAGCTCGATTGTTAACTTTGGTATCCACTTTCTTGATCTCTATCCTGTCCTCATCGAATTTCGGGGAAAGACATTCCAACGATTTGTGAAAGATATGCTTGCACAGATTACAGTAATCCGGCACTTTACCATATTTGACCTCCTAATCCACCCAATTACCTTCTATGCGAACCATGATGGTTTTTTTTAACGGCAATGCCACATGTAACTCAATACATGCACGCGGGTCTTCCGTATTCTCTTCTCTCGCTGTGAATTCGTCCATACGAATTAGGTTACCAAGGAGTCCTGCCACTGTCCAAAGTACTTCCTTCATAACAAATTGAGACTTCAATCCAGGAAACGAGACCCAAACCAGAACGATAGATGATTCGATCTTAGGGTCGAAGTCCGGCGTTCACTTCAGAATTCGCATTGGCATAATCACGGAAACACCATGTGTCTTTAGAAAATAATCGAACATAATCATCACGATCATGGCATCTGATAAGCACGTGCATTCGATTGAGTAAACTTAGTTTAACCTCACGGTTGAAAGACATTTGAAGGAAGCTTCGTTTTAGTTTTGCCATGGTCGAGTATCCACTGGGGAATTTCCCAATCAGTGCCATCTGAAATTTATCACGAAGTTTCTGCTCCTCTTCGGTAGAAAAGATTACATCGGGCTTACCTTTGTATTCAGTTCTCGTTCCGATTGGCGTGAAGGTAGAGGGGTCGAAGGTTTTGAGTCACACAAGCTCGTCCGGCATAGCAAATTTTTTATTAGCCGCGACGGTATCATGAGGCTTAATAGCAGCAGTAGCGTAAGTATTCGATCCATCAGGTGGTTCCGCCGGTTTTTGGGTTGTGCTCGGCGGCTGATTATCCATGCAGGTAACGTAAAACCTAGTGGCAAAACCCTAGGTGTTGAGAGTCTTTTTTGACTTTTTACAGTGAGGACAATTCTTTACAATGCGATTCAAACTGGATTACTTACCTTTAATCTATCAATCTATATCTTTCTATCTATCTATCTATATCTATCTATACTATTATAAAAGTGTGAATCATGAAAAGTGTTTCTTTCTATTGTGAATTGACCAAATTATCCTTCATAACACTTAATATTAATAACTCACTTATATTATTATTTCACTTATAATATTAATGTAGTTATATCAAATATACACAATTAATCCGTTTTCTGAAATCATATGATACTAATTACAATAACTCTCTTGAAACATGTAAAGTGTATTTGTTAAAATTCCTCATTTAATATGATCCTTTTATCTTCTTGATATGATAATTAATAAAGTTTTTTTATTGTTCCATAAATTTAAGTCTTATCCTTCTATTCTCCCACTTTCATTTTATGGTAGTCTTTTGTCTTTCTTGCATCCGTATAATTTTTTTTTTAATTACTAAAAATTCATTTAATTGGTCCCTATTACTCTACTATAGTGGACAATTGATAATGAAAATGAGAATCATTTTCATCCAAATTTCATTTCATGGGGATTAATCGTAGGTAATTTTAACGCCCCGAAAATTCAAGTTATGAACCGGGAACCCGAACCGATTTTCTTATGTGATTTATAATTTATTTTATTAATTATTATGTGATTTATATAACATTTTCATAAATGAGTGAATTTCGGTACTTAAACCACGACATGTCAATGTGCGTTTAATTTCATGAACTTTAACTGTGATTTTGTTTTATTTGGAAAACTTATATTTTTGACTAAATTTTATGAAATTACGAAAATGCCCCTTAGTTTCTTCGACCAAGTCAATTTTGACTTAGTCTCTCACTCTCTCTCCCTCACTCATCCACGCGCAACAACAGAAGAAAGAAAAGAAAGAAAAGAGAAGAAGAAGAGGAAAAGAAGAGGAAAGCTTCAATCGATCGTGCCGGACTCGTTTCTCGATGGATTTTCAAACCGTTAACACCTATGCGACCCTCTCGATCTCCTCTACCGGTAACTCTCTAATGCCAATCCGTTTTTATGAAATCTATGTCTGGTTTTTCTGAATTTTCTCCAAAATGTGCAAATATTGTATATATGTTGATTTTGGATAATTTTGTGGATGGAATTTCGTGTTTCTTGTTTCTATAGATAGATGATAAGTAGGAGAACATTAGGGTGAGATTTGCATGATTAATTGGTTAAATGTTCGTTTTAGGGTTGAATTTGCGAAGGTTTTCTGTTCTGCGAATTTTTCTGCTATTCTTCATCTGCACGGGCTTTGCACACGGGGTGTTGCAAGCCCGTGTGAATGTGCACTGGCTCTCTCACGGCCGTTTGAGAGGCCGTGCGTGTTTGTGAATGTGCACGGGCTCTCTCACGGCCTTGTGAGAGGTCGTGCGTATTTGTGAATTTGCACGGGCTCTCTCACGGCCGTGTGAGAGGCCATGCGCGTTGAGGATTTCACACGGGCTGCTGCACACGGCCGCAAGCCCGTGTGGAGCCATTTTTGGCCCCCGGACCTTCTGTAAGCCGCAGTGCAACTTTGCACTGTGGGTACCCCCGAGACTCGTCTTTTCCGAATTCTTTCTTCGCTCATGTATTCTATAACTATGACATGAATGTGAATTGCTTGATTTATGAATTTATTGCATGTTCGGGATTAGGCATGCTTCCTTATTATGTAATAGGCATGTTAAGGAACTTTCGTTACATTTGAGCATGATTTGCATATCTAAATTCATGGATTACTTCGTTTATTGCTAATTTGAACCTAAGTGTCGTATTTGATCGTTTGATGTGCTTTTACATGTTTTTATGCCTTTGTTGAGCCGTGCGTCGTCGTATGTCGTATGTGGTTATATTGTTTGTCAGTTTCAGGTTCCACTCTCGTGGATTAGGTTGTTCGCCTCCGTTTTGGGCTTTCTTTTGGTTGTCGCCAGGTGAGGTTTCTGTTGTTATCCCGTATTATATAGGTATGTACTATTAAGTCTCACTAAATAAGCCTCGCATGCGTAATTTATGTTTTTCTCACGTATTACTATATTTAGTAAATACTTTATGCTTATTACTTTTATGAAGTTTAAGAACAACGAATTTGATATCAAAAATATACTATGTATATGATTTCGAAAGGATTTCAAAAAGAGACAAGTGAACTATGTTTGGATTTAAATGTAATTTTGGGCTTTCTTTTGGTTGTCGCCAGGTGAGGTTTCTATTGTTATCCCGTATTATGTAGGTATGTACTATTAAGCCTCGCTAAATAAACCTCGCATGCGTACTTTATGTTTTTCTCCCATATTACTATATTTAGTAAATACTTTATGCTTATTACTTTTATGAAGTTTAAGAACAACGAATTTGATATCAAAAATATACTATGTATATGATTTCAAAAGTATTTCAAAAAGAGACAAGCGAACTATGTTTCGATTTAAATGTAATTTTGGGTTTGGAAACCTTCTCGTTGAGTGAAGTCATTAGGGCGGATTTCTTCCCCCTTGACGATGGAATACCCGGTTGTGTTTCCTGCTGTTACACTGCCTGTCTCGAACGGCCCCTTTCGCCCCCTAAATGTCTTGATTGCTATTCTAGTAGGAAAGTGATAGTTATGAAAATGCGAGATATGATATGCGTGTCCGTTATGTTTTGTGGGCCCCAGAGTATGGTGATCAGATGAAGCCGGATAGACAGCGGGTCTACGGTGGAATTCGGTGGCTTACTCCATGTTTACCGGGAGCACGGGGTGAGGCCGGAGTGGTAACCTTTGAGCTCCTGCGGCGGTTGACTTCGTGTGAACTGAGACATAGGCTGTTATGCCTATATCCGGTGCAGTTTGGATTTAGCGGTCCTTCTGCTATATGGGAGGAATAAGGTTGGTATGTTTTCAGGTATGATATGATATGAGGAGTTGAGGGCTCGACTCGCCGAGCAATATGATATGTCACGTTATGTTATGCTATGATAAATCACCAACTGTTTATGAAAACCCTTCTTTTACGATTGTCTTCTTTTAAGTTAAAATGGTGATTTATTCTATGTATGCTATTATGTATGTACTCCCCTTCTCCCCCTCACTTAATCTTTTGACTAACCCTCTCTGCTTCAACCCTTATTTGTTTCAGGTGGTTACTAGGTGGGCATCGTCGGTCTTGTTTTGCAGAGTTATTTTACTTTTGTGCGTTGTTCATTCCTAAATTGTTTTAGGTACTTGATCACGTTATATGTATCCTGTAGATTATGACTTTGTGTTCAGGACTAGTTAATGTTGAACCCGTTTAAGATTTGGTTAAGTTTATGTATGTGAATTCTGCTAGCCTTGGAGGGCTTTAACTATTTGCGCAATTGGTTTACGGCTTTAATTGTCCTTATGAAGATCTAGGTTCTGTTGTTATTGCTTCCGCTTCCGCATTATTGTCGTCGGTCATTTTTACAAAAAGTCCCGCCTAGTGATTGAGTAATTGAGTTTGCCATTCGCCGGGTTTCAGTTTAGGGTCGGATTTCCGTTTCGGCTTCGGATTGAGACTCGGTGCGGGGCGTGCGTTACCCGTTTGGGGCACCCGCTACAGTTGGTATCAAAGCTCTTTGGGTCCAATGGCCTAAGCTCTGAATCGTCGTGTTTTGTTTGTTTTGTCAGTCGTTGTGTGCCGGTGTAACTTAGGGAATTGCACTCACTAGTGCTCAAGAACGCTTAGTGTTTGAATTGTGACGGATCTCTGTTGGATGATCAACAACAATAGATCTTTTACAATCAAAACACTGGGATGGACTTTGACATAGGTGGATGTGAAACTCAAGGTTGCACTTGCCGTGCTTGGTTGTCTGTCGTGTCCGGTTGTGTCTAGGTCGTACGGCTTAGGACTTCTGTGGAATTTGTGCAAATATGCTAAGTGCTTATGTGAACGTTCTCTGAACTTTACTTGCCTATTTGTTTACGGCTTTGCATACTCACTTACCTGTCATGCATATTTGCTATTGGCCTTACAGGATGTCTTCACGTCGTCGTGCACGTAAACCGCACCCATCACCTTCGTTGGCTCCTCAGGCCGATACACCGACTCAGGCCAAAATTGCAGAAACCTTAAGACAGTTCATTGCTCATGCCCCTAAAGGAAATGATGAGCATGAAGCGTGGATCCGATTCCTCAGATTCGAACCACCATAATTCGAAGGTACCCCGGATGACACTATTGCCGAGGCATGGATATCAGCTCTGGAAAAGATTTACAGGATCATGGAATATCCGGACAGTCAGAGAGTTGAGTATGCGATCTATGTGATGATTGGAGCCGCACAGGATTGGTGGAAACAGATTGAGCAAAGATGGAAACGTGAGCATGTGGCCCCGACTTGGGATCAGTTCTTGACCGAGTTCCGGGCTAAGTACATTCCGTTGGTTGTTCGTGAGCAATGCGAAAGGGAGTTTCTGACTCTCAAACATAACACATCTTCAGTTGATCAATACGAGGCACACTTCTCCCGCCTCATTACGCATTGCCCGTATATGGTCGCCGACGAGCAGAGGAAGACTCGCCAGTTTGTAGAAGGATTGACTTACGAGATCAGGAAGGCTATGATGGTAGTTCGACATCGATGTTATACCGACGCAGTGGAAATGGCTCTGCATATTGAGTCTGAACTCGACCTAATGGGACCAAGTCCTGTTCGTGCCACTACCACCGTTCAATACCTTCCAGCGAGTTCAAAGAGACCATTTACACCTTTAGGGCCCTCTTCCGGAAAGAAGACCTCCCAGGTGTCTTCATCGAAGCAGAATGCACGTCCCCAACCGCAGGGAGCCCTATGACCAGTGTGTAGCTTTTGCCAAAGAGACCATCAAGAGTCAGAATGCCGAAAGAAGTCTGGACGTTGCTTCTCATGTGGATGTTCCTTCCATCTCCGCGCAGATTGCACGAGGAAGAAAAGATTGAGATAGTCGAGGAGAACTTAGATCTAAATACTTCGGTGCAAGGTGCAAAATATTAATTGTCATTCCATACATGCATTTTATAATTCGAGTGGTTGACACTCACTTGTTGCGCTTTTCATTGCTGTACTTGTGCATTTGCTTGTTGGATTCTTTGCGTGTTTCTCTTTCTATTTCTTCATTGTTGGATTGGAGGACATTTGCGATTCGTGCGCGTGCTACCATTTGTCATCGAGGGGACTGTTGCCAGCAGATTTGACCAAGTGCTGGCAAAGGATTATTTTGGACTTGACTAAGTCAGAGATTTTCGAATGGACGAGGCTTATACACCACATTGGTGGAGGCCGAGAACCTTACCCGAAATGGAGAAACTATAGGCTTATCCTCTACCGTCGTTGAAGAATTGCTTTGAGATCGAGGATTTTGTCTGAATGACCTTTGATTAGGGTATCATCAACTCTGTATCCGAGCCAAATATGTTCTGAAGACAGCCTTCAGTGCCTGATGTGGACGTCTTGAATTCGTAAGTCTGACTCTAGTGCGGTCAAGTACCTTGCGACTCGATGGACCTCCGTTCATATCACAATGTAGTCATTACCTTCTAAGGAGTCACCTTGATGTTCTCGAGATTCGAGAAAGAATGCAGAGAACCTCCGTATGGTGCTCCAAACCTCAAAAGGGCACCCGCTAGTTGCCCAACCTAGCAAATGTGATATCTGGATCGACTGAGTGACCTTTTATGTCATTTCAAATCCACAACAAGAATCGATGTAGAATCTTTGGAGACTTGAACAGTACAGGTATGGAAACAAACCAAGACTTCAAGTGGAACTTCTCTAAGCTTGCTACCCTGTTGCTTGAGTCGACAGGAAAGAAACTGAGTTCGAATAGACAATCTATGTAAGGCCTATTCTTACGAGCCGAAAAGAGATTAACTACAACTTCAATATTCACCCTGCTCAAGGGATTCTGAAGGAATCGTCATGAGTAAGAATGCATCACATGAAAGGTTAATTTAGTGAGTGGTACTAATGAAGAAACCATAGCTTATGCTCGGGAAGCTAAAATCAACCAGAAAGTTGCCACTCATGACATTGAACTAGCTGTCGTATTAAAGGATTGGCTTAAACGTCGCCACCATCTTATGGAATCAATTGACATCTCCACAGATTATGGGAGTTTCAACACTTATTAACTCGAAAGGAGTTGAACCAACCCCAACGTCATTAATGGAAAATGTTTGAGGACTACGATTGCAAGAATCAGTGTTCCTTGGGAAAGCAAATATCAAAGTTGGCACTTTGAACCAAATCACGAGCGTGTCATAGGTTGAGGCTAAACCGAATTGGACTTGCACCATTTTGGATAATTTCATCTATAACCTTACGACCCAGTCAAAATTGGGTTGAAGAATCCGAAATGCCAAGATTGCAAAAGAATGGAATCCGCGTCAGACAATTCGAGCGAAGAATAATCCAGTGTTTCAGCTTAGTGTTGGTGACCCCAATATTTCCCAATATAAGCTTCGGACCCATGATTCGAAAAGTCGAAAGAAAGAGACTTACTCGATTAAGTCAAGAGATACTTGACTTGTCAACAGATCAAAGCCAAGCATCAAAGATTGAGGGGTTAGCTACGACTACTACTTATCCCTATGTGGGATTGGGAATGAATTCACCATGAACTTCGTGTCCAGACTACTGAAGGTCTAAGACAGTAATTACTGTTACACAATTATCTGGGATTTCTCCAAGGAGCTACCGATCAAATTCAGGCCTTTCGACAATAAATGGAGATAGCGCAAGTCCTACTGAAATGCTACTTACAAGAACCCGGAACAAGTTTGAAGTTGTGCAATCTACAGGATACCTCCTATAAGTTCCTTCACAGATCGGACAATCGAAGAAGCTTCGTGAGAGATCCGAATGAAGACGCGTAAGTTTCACCCAGAGTTGTTTAACTCTAATCAGTAGAATCTGGGGACCAGATTCTCATAAGGAGGGGTGATTGTAACGCCCCGAAAATTCGAGTTATGAACCGGGAACCCGAACCGATTTTCTTACGTGATTTATAATTTATTTTATTAATTATTATGTGATTTATATAATATTTTCATAAATGAGTGAATTTTGGTATTTAAACCACGACATGTCAATGTGCGTTTAATTTCATGAACTTTGACTGTGATTTTGTTTTATTTGGAAAACTTATATTTTTGACTAAGTTTTATGAAATTACGAAAATGCCCCTTCGTTTCTTCGACCAAGTCAATTTTGACTTAGTCTCTCACTCTCTCTCCCTCACTCATTCACGCGCAACAACAAATGAAAGAAAAGAAAGAAAAGAGAAGAAGAAGAGGAAAAGAAGAGGAAAGCTTCAATCGATCGTGCCGGACTCGTTTCTCGAGGGATTTTCGAACCATTAACACCTACGCGACCCTCTCGATCTCCTCTACCGGTAACTCTCTAATGCCAATCCGTTTTTATGCACTCTATGTCTCGTTTTTCTGAATTTTCTCCAAAATGTGCAAATATTGTATATATGTTGATTTTGGATGATTTTATGGATGGAATTTCGTGTTTCTTGTTTCTATAGATAGATGATAAGTAGGAGAACATTATATGTGAACATTAGGGTGAGATTTGCATGATTAATTGGTTAAATGTTGGTTTTAGGGTTGAATTTGCGAAGGTTTTCTGTTCTGCGAATTTTTCTGCTGTTCTTCATCTGCACGGGCTTTGCACACGGGGTGTTGCAAGCCCGTGTGAATGTGCAGGGGCTCTCTCAGGGCCGTGTGAGAGGTCGTGCGTGTTTGAGAATGTGCACGGGCTCTTTCACGGCCGTGTGAGAGGCCGTGCGTGTTTGTGAATTTGCACGGGCTCTCTCACGGCCGTGTGAGAGGCCGTGCGCGTTGAGAATTTCACACGGGTTGCTGCACACGGCCTCAAGCCCGTGTGCATGAGGCCATGTGGAGCCATTTTTGGCCCCCGGACCTTCTGTAAGCCGCAGTGCAACTTTGCACTGTGGGTACCCCCGAGACTCGTCTTTTCCGAATTCTTTCTTCGCTCATGTATTCTATAACTATGATATGAATGTGAATTGCTTGATTTATGAATTTATTGCATGTTCGGGATTGTGAATAGTGCGTTCGAAGTTTTCGACGAATATCCCAACTTTTGCATATAATGTCCGTTTCCTCCGAAACTTGAATGCATGCTTCCTTATTATGTAATAGGCATGTTTAGGAACTTTCGTTACATTTGAGCATGATTTGCATATCTAAATTCATGGATTACTTCGTTTATTGCTAATTTGAACCTAAGTGTCGTATTTGATCGTTTGATGTGCTTTTACGTGTTTCTATGCCTTCGTTGAGCCGTGCGTCGTCGTATGTCTTATGTGGTTATATCGTTTGTCTGTTTCAGGTTCCACTCTCGTGGATTAGGTTGTTCGCTTCCGTTTTGGGATTTCTTTTTTTTGTTCCACTCTCATTTGTTTCAGGTGGTTACTAGGTGGGCATCGTCGGTCTTGTTTCGCGGAGTTATTTTACTTTTGTGCGTTGTTCATTCCTAGATTGTTTTAGGTACTTGATCACGTTATATGTATCCCGTAGATTATGACTTTGTGTTCGGGACTAGTTAATGTTGAACCCGTTTAAGATTTGGTTAAGTTTATGTATGTGAATTCCGCTAGCCTTGGAAGGCTTTAACTATTTGCGCAATTGGTTTACTGCTTTAATTGTCCTTATGAAGATCTAGGTTTTATTGTTGTTGCTTCCGCTTCCGCATTGTTGTCGTCGGTCGTTTTTACAAAAAGTCCCGCCTAGTGATTGAGTAATTGAGTTTGCTGTTCTCCGGGTTTCAGTTTACGGTCGGATTTCCGTTTCGGCTTCGGATTGAGACTCGGTGCGGGGCGTACGTTACCCGTTTGGGGTGCCCGCTACATAATTAATCTTCTTTTTATCTCATTTTTGTTTTGTTTTTTTTGTTTTTAAAAAAAAAAAACATGCACACAATGCGACTCTTGTCATAATTTTCCCTTGTAAAGTCTAAATTATATAATCATTTAAATTTCATGAATCAGAATATTATTCTTAACTTCTAATCTTCATAAGAATATTAGTACAATCTTTTTAATAATGAATTAAGTCTTACCCGTTCTTGTTTTAGGAATTTAAAATATTATCTTACAGCTATGTCCATAATATTACAAAAATTTACTATTATATACCAGTTTAATAATATTTGCATCATAATTATATACCACGCGCGACGCACGTGCTTTATGCTAGTCACAGAAAAGCTTTAACTATATGACATAATATTACGTTTTATAGTTTAGGGGTATATGCCACAGTAGGCATAGTTTATGGGTAGAAATTGTAATTAGCCCTTAAATTTAATAACACTTTGGGGTTTATTTATTATTATTAAATAATAACACTTTAGATTATATCTTAATCACTTCCAAAGATGATAATTAAATCTAAGATTATGTAGTGTCAATCTCATAATATGTAATCTCACCCCTTTGGGACCTAGTTGTCTTTGTGGTTTTTTTTTTCTTGCTTTTATTTTTTTATTATTCCTCCAAAACATGTGTTGAAACCTGAATCACAAATATCAACTGTCCGACTGTCTCAAACTACCTATCCAAATACCTCTCCCACCAACCTAAAAAAACCCTCTATTTTTCACTCACTAAAACACACACACACTGCCATGTCCACTCCTTTCCAAGCTCCATTATCGAATCCCACAAATGACTAACTCCATTCAACACTCTGCAAATCTTTCTCCAGCCCAATACTGTTCGTCCCATTTCACCCCAAAAAGCCTCTTCAAATCCCACCGAACCCTTTCCCCCAACAATCCCCATAAACCCATCTTCAAAAAATTCATCTGCTCATGCCAAAAACCCTCCCAAAACCCTAATCCTTCCCCGAATGAAGAATCGACCCTTTTCTCAAGCCTTCTCGCCATACCCAACTGGGCGGACAGAATCAAAGAACGTGGAATGAAGAAGAAAAGATCCTTGTACGACCACGAAAGCTGGGTCCAGCATCGAAGCTCCTTGAGACACGTCAGACATTTCGTGACGAGCATGAATTCGCGGGTGATTTTATCATTAGTCCCTCCAGTTATCGTTTTCACTTCAGTTGCTGTATTCATTGCTAGTTATAATACAGCTGTTACGTTGGAATGGTTGCCTGAATTTTTCCCCGTTTTGAGAGCTTCTTCTCTGCCGTATCAGTTGACGGCCCCTGCTTTAGCGTTGTTGCTGGTTTTTAGGACAGAGGCGTCGTATTCGAGGTTCGAGGCTGGAAAGAAGGCATGGACTAAGGTTGTTGCTGGGACAAATGATTTGGCTAGGCAGGTGATTGCGAGTGTGGAGAGCCCAGCTGATGAGAGACTTAAAAAAGCGATCTTGGAGTATATTATGGCATTTCCAGTTGCTCTAAAGGTTCGATTTTTATTTAGGAAAGAAAGAAAGATTGACATCAGTGCTATTACTTTTTCAGACTTAATCATCTTAAACTGTTGTTACTTATTAGTTAGAAATCACCAATTTTTTGAAAATATTGGCCAAGGAGGACATATTTGCCCTCACTGAACAGGTGGGAGGCAAGTTCTGGTGAGGGCAAATATGTAATTTCTTACCGGAATCTGCTCATAGAATGTTTTTTGCGAAACCCGCTTGGCGTTTACGTTTATTTCAGATGGCAATCTGCAAGTTTAGGTGGTTTAAGTACAGAAAACGGTGTACTTCTGGATAGTAAAATGCTTTTTTCTCTTTTAATTCTCCGTTGTCTTCGAGATTTGGTAATGGATTTTCATTGTGAGTTTGTTTGTTCATATGCAGTTGTTTAAGTCTTTAATCATTGATGGGGTTGGTTTGGTGGATGGGGGAGCGCCTTGAAGGCATTAGTGTCTCATGATAGTGTATTGAATTTCTTTTTGTTATGTTTAAATTTTGAATTTTGCTGAGGATGAGTTATATGTCTAAGAAAAAGAATTTTTCCATGCCGAAGGATGTAACTCTATGCTTCAGATAATAATATTACACACTTGTAAATGCTTGTCTTAGATAGATGCAATGTAATAGCTGACATTTACCCTAAATGCAGTGTCACATAACTTATGGCTCAGATATTGCAAGCGATCTTGAGAAGTTACTCGAGGTTGATGACTTGGCAGTAGTTCTCCATTCAAATCACCGTCCCCGTTGCATAATTGAGTTCATCTCCCAAAGCTTGCAGTTGCTTGATGTGGAGTCCACAAAGCGCCAAATTCTGGTAAAAGATCCTTTCTTTGAGTATCTATATGATTTTCTACAAGTTACAAGCTAAGGGCAATATGTTATAAGATCTAAAAGACGGCTGATTTCTTATTCATTAACTTTAGATACAAGAAAATTCAAATACCGGAAAAACCCCTGAGCCCTGAGGTTTGTTTCAAGTACAACCCCCACCCCACCCCCCTACCTGTTGAAAATTACAGTTACCTGTTCTTTGTAATTGTGGCAACTAACAAGTTTACAAGCAAGGCCTATATGCTATATGAAACTAAAAGACAGCTGGTTTCTTATTCATTAGCTCTAGATAAAAGAAAATTAAAATTTGTTTAGATGGATAATTACCAAAGAAAACCCCTTAGGTTTGCCTCAATTACAAAACCCCCCATCTAACTACTGAAATTACAAGTACCTCTAATACTAACTAATAGAGGGCTATCTTTTGTAATTGGGGCAACCATCGAATCTAGCTATTTGCAAGATGGAAGCAAACCTCAAGGGTGGTAACTTAATTTCGATTGATAGACTAGCTCTTTTGTAATTGGGGCAAACTTCAATGTTTCTCAAGTAATTATCCTGTGTATAAATTGGATTTTCTATTACAGGAAACCAAACTTGGTTGTTTTCATGAGGGAATTGGGGTTTGTGAGCAGCTTATGGGTATACCTATCCCTCTCTCCTACACTCGTTTGACCTCAAGATTTCTTGTCCTTTGGCATTTTACACTTCCTATAATACTTTGGGATGATTGCCATTGGATTGTTGTGCCTGCTACTTTCATCAGTGCTGCTTCTTTGTTTTGCATCGAGGAGGTAAATTTCTTATGCTTAATTTGCTATATCTTCAGCCGGATTTTAACCAAATTGTTTAATTGTTAAAATTTTGAAAATAAGCTTAAAAAGAAACCATCTTGGAGGTAAAAGAAAAACCTAGATTGATTGTCTTATCATATGTAATTATTTAGGGTCAATTACGAAAAACGCCCTGAGGTTTGGCGAATCATATAACGAATACCCCCCTCTAGGTTTGACAATTGTTGACTCAGGATGTATTTTTTGTAATTTTCAAGGTTTCAGGGTTTTTCGTAAACGATACAAACATGAGGGGTTTTTTTCGTAATTATTACTTTTATTTAATTACAACACATTTTTGCAGGTGGGAGTTCTTATCGAAGAACCCTTTCCTATGCTTGCTCTTGATGAGCTTTGCAATAGGGTTCAAAGCAATATCCATGACATATTGAGAAATGAGAAGCTGATTAAGAGTCGAGTAAATGCTAAAAGAAAGAGTCAGCCTAAGAAGCACTCTCCAAATGGCTGGCCAAACTCTGTGGAAGATAGAAAACCTGGTTGAAAAGATTTTCAACTTTTCTGGCAACTTATGGATAAAGTGTAGCGAAATTTTGTTGTTAGATATAAAAATGTAGTTGTGAAAATGAATATATTTCGACAAAAGGAGTGTTCTCCTTGTTTATTGTACATATATACCCTGAAAATCTTTGTGCTTACTACTGTATATATAAACATGGATTCAATTTAATACTGATTCAGGGGTGTTTGTAAGGGACTAGTGCTTGTTTCCAGAGTAATGAAGAAATGGGCAGTTACAAAATTTAGGGTTTTACCAACGTTCTAATTTGCCACCTTTTATTTTTTATCAAGAAAATAACAAAATAAAAGTTATCTAGGTCTAATCATATCAGAAGTTAAAATATCAGCAACTCTCATGGGAGGATTGTCCCAGCAACTCCTTGATTCAACCATCTCGTGTCCCAGCTTAGCCAGGTGATCCGCACAATTATTTATGTCACGACAAATGTGAATCAAGGATATATTCTCGGGTAGACGAAGCAGATTTCGATAATCATGGATAATATTACCAAGAGAATGAAAAGTGGTATTCGTTTCTTTAACAAGTTTAACCATAACCTCCGAATCAATCTCAACAAGAACTCGCTTCAAACGTTTTTCCCAAGCGAGGTGGAGACCCTCTAGCTCAGCCACTGTAATAGAAACCTTCCCCAAGTTTCATAGCAAAAATTTCAACCCATCTACCACAATGATCTCGAATAACACCTCCCGCAGCGATCGAATCTGTGTTCGTAAACGGACTGCCATCAGTATTAAGTTTGAAGCATCCTTCCGGTGGCGGTTCCCAACAAAGCTCCTCCATCGAAGATCGTTTATGCTGCAATGGGTCACGCCCCAATTGTTGGGATTCACGCATGCCCCGGGCGCAACGGAAGTATGGGATTTCAAAACTTTTGTTCCGGGGCCTTAATCGAATTAACATGAATCTTCATCAAATGAACTCAAAACTTTGAAACGTTTATATATCTTGAGTTTGTATACCTTTACGCACTCCTTTTGTAGTCGTTAAGGTATGAAATCTTTCCAAAACTTCGATCTACTCCTTGATCACGCAGGCTTCTTGATTCCACCAAGGCTTCAATCTTTAACCAAAACCCTCTGAGGTTGATCCACGGCTTCTCACAGACGAACTCTGAATCTCTTAAATCCTGCTAGAGATTTAAGAATAGTATTTATCTAAAATAAAATAAGAGAATTGAGAAAAAGAATTGCAAGACAAGTTCACGTGAAAACTGCATAATTGATTTCTGCAGTTCATGTGAACTGCTGTTCTGTAGAGAGAAAGTAAGGTGAAAAAGAGAAAGAAAATAGGGTTAGGAAAAATCCAACTCTTAGAATAAGTTATTATTTTTTAATTAGACTTGAGTGCAGGGTTATTAATAACCTGCACTGGGCCGAAAATTCCGGTCCAAGATGGGCTGGGATTTTCGGTCATTGCTGCTATTGGGCCTAGCAATCTTGGGCCTTTTCAAGGCCCTTTCAATTGAATAAAAGATTAAATTTTTTAGCCCAATTTAATTAATCCTGATTAATTAAATAAGTCTAATATATTATTAAAGTGGGCTTCAATTTATTCCAAATAAATTACTGGCTCATCTTGAATCAACTTGGGCTAAAATTAATTCCATATTAATTCTCTAGTCCAATAAGCCCAATTAACATTTAATTGCTACAGATTTTTCCCTCTATTAATTGTACTTGATTTATTCTAATAAATTGCAAGTTTCTCAATTAATCATTTTGAGTTTGAGTTAATACCAATTAACACTTTAATTGATAAAGCTCTTTTCTACATAAATTAAGTAGTCTCAAATTTATTCCAACATAAATTTCGAGACTTACTTAATTACTTTAGACTTGAATTAATTCCCAATTAATTCTCAAATCTAATTTAGGCAATATGTTATCAAATAACAAGTCTCTCGAATTTAATCACATTAAATACTTGTTAATTACTCTTAATTAACTCTCACACGTTAATTACACTTAATTAACATCTTGATCTCTTATTAATGAATTAATTCTAATTAATTCATTTGCCAATCCAGTTGACTATTATCAAACTCTATTGTTATAGATAAATGTGTTCGCCTTTGGAAGTCATTGTGTGAGCCCTCAGGTTCACCAATAGGATTACATTCTTAATGTCATAATTGTGCCTTTAATTAAACTCATTTAATTAAAGACTATTTGTGAATCATATCATTGACTTCACAAATACATTCCTACAGACCATGGATAACGTCTAGCAACATGTCCATGGCCACCCATCCATCGATGAAGTGGTACGAACCTTTAAGCCTCATGATCTCCGTGAGATACGATCCTTCTATCATCCAATTCCCTATTGAGACCTAGGGTATGGGAGATGGAACCCCAGTAGTCTGCAATGCTATGAATAACGTTCCTATAGTAATTCTATTTGATCTCACACTCTAGGAACTCTTTCCTAGTGAAGACCAACTGGACCTTGCGCAAGGATATAGTGGTGGAATATACTACAATAGAATTCATAAGAATTATCTTGTTCTTAGAACAAGTGATAGATCCTGTATTGACTCTTACAGCTTTCATGCATAACTCGAACATATCCAACGTACAACTTATATGAAACTTAGAGATTCAGAAGTACCTAAAGTATACCCCAGGAGTCTCAAGTCTAAGGATTAGTTAGACACGATCATGGCTAGGGAAACGTTCCTAATCTGTAAGACTCTTATACGAGTCTTACCCCATTTAGGCATTCCCGGCGGGATCCTCAGTGGACCTAATCTCCATTAAGCACCCTCATATGCATAGAAGTGTCAAAACACTAGTGCCATGAAATGGGACACACTTTCATAAAGCTATGACATACAAGAAAATCTTAAGTGAGTCTGTTCGACATCCCCTATGCTTTTTAAACTCTTTGACTTGGAGTAGTTTAGATCACACTATTGGGTACTTATTTCTTGGCCCCCATCAAATGGTGAAACCAAGTCCCTTAGCTTATTGTGAGCTTGAGGTTTCATCCATATACAAGAATAAATAATATGCAATCAAATATAAATGAAATATGATGAATTTTGTCATAGTAGTATTAAACGACTACTAATGTCTTTCTATTATCGATCACTGGATCGTTCCACTCGAGTCTCATAAGAAATGCCTGAGACAGTTCGGCTTTCCAGGGCACAACTCTAACACCGATTTCATCATGTCTTAAGCAGGATATTTAATCTTATTGATCGCCACATGATAGGGGATATTTTCTCCATTAATCACCCATTTATTACGAGTATTTCACAGTATCCAAATTGTGGCAAGAAATACAATATACCAAAGGCAGGAAGCAACAATTGTAGCGCCCGGCTCTACAGCCCCCGAACCTGCACGGATTCCCAAGCCGAGAACTGAGCCTCAACCCGAGAACCCATACAAGCCAACGGGTCTATCCCGACTCTTGGCAACAGCGAATCCCCAAATGACACAACAATTAAACAGTTCAGAATATATATGTAGCGGAAGCGAATTAAAACATAATAACATAAATGCCACTTCGGGGCCAATCTAAATGTCAATATCATCACAGCCCATTCAGGGGCAACATAAAGTAAATATATAGGGAGTGGGGATCAATATAATATTAAATACATGCCCGAACCAAGAATAACCTAACGAGAGTGCTATAGACAACAATTAAGACAACGGCAAAACCAAAAAGCCTATCTATAAACTGTTGCCAATCCGACACGTGAGACATGTCGGTCTCTCAATCTACCTGAGGCAAGAACCAATAAAAGAGGGTGAGTCAAAGAACTCAGTGAAGATATAGGTGGAGCAAGTCGAGTCACGCTTCCGGGTTTTAATAGAAAATACATATGCAATAAGGAAGAAACCGGAATGTGCTTCGACTTGATTATTTAATAAAGCAATAAAGACAATAACAATAATAAGCAATAAATAAATATCCCAGCGAGAGTGGGCCTGTTCCTCCTTATTTCTTCTCAAGACATTATAAAAACTCCCATCTCCGGTGTCGAACCAAGGAGCAACCCGAGGCTCGACTATAGTGAATTTAAGGAAAGCGTGCAACACATGCAAGACCCACCATCGGTCCCAACCGTGGCTATCAAACTCCTGACGGGCCACGATTGACGCTTAATTTTGGGAGAAGCACCTCGGATTACACTCTGGACGCTCGTCCCCAAATGCAACCTCCGGATACCATCCCGGGCCCTCATTAAAAGAAAAGTCCTTTATTTTACTCGCTTTACAAAAAGCGGTTTGAGTGCCAAACGGGCAATTGGGCAAGTGGTGACGACAAAGGGGGTAACTACAAGTTCCGTACGCGTCGGGTTGTACTCGCGCACTTCCCTAACGACTTTCCTCATAGACCCAGTCCTAAGTCAAATCATCACATTAAAAGAAAAGGGTTTACTTGCACTTTTGAAAACAAATCAATTTTCGGTACTAATGTATAATTTGATATTAAAGGATTTGTTGGTAAAATCATAAAAGTATATGCTCGAAATACTTAATACCAATAATAAGGGAATACGGGGATTTCGCAAGTATACATAGACATATATGTTCAAGCCCAATTTGAATAATTTAAATCCTCACCTGGTGTCAAAAGAAAGCCTAACAGCTACAACTTACTGCTCACCGACCTCTAACTGATCTGTAGACAAGACAGGACCTAGACGAATTAATAACGACTCTAAAAGCGCAAATAAGCAATTATTTGACGAATGACTAACCAAATGAATCAACAAGCATGCATATGCCAATAATAAGATTTATGGAAGCTACCACGTAAATTTCAAATAATTCCGACAAGTTTCCAAAAATACATACACGTAAAATTGCACTATTCACAGACCGAACGAGGTCGAAATTCAACAAACATTTCAAAATATTAATCTACAATTTAAAAGGGATCTATTGGTGAAATCGGTGTAATTTTTGGAGTCCGTATGCGAAAAGTCAACCAAAAATGGCGACACATTAACTCACTTCCCGAGAGCAACTTGTGAAAAAGTTGGAAAAATCGCCTAAGGCATTTGCACCGGCTTGTGCACGGTCTTGAACACGGTGTCAAGACCGTGCACTACACACGGCAATCCGCACGGTCCAGGTGCACGGGCCCGAGCCCGTGCAAGCACAAAAGGGTGCACACGGGCTCCTGCACGCTCTTGATCAAGACCGTGCGTTAGCCCGTGCGGTTTATCAGAACCCAACAGAAAGTCGCGATCTCAACGCGAATCCGAGCCAAAAATGCATTTAAATCATATTTTGAGCGCAAATCGACACCCACAATTTATAACAATCAATAAGCAACATGTAAGGAATATTTCTATCCAAGAATCATAAGAAATGACCAAGAAACGGGTTCGATTTCATTAAAAATCCTATAAATCCCGAAATATGAAAATAATCTCAAAACATCAAAAATTCGTAGAAAGAATTGGGGAAAAAGGTACCTAAATGAAGGTCTCGTTGAGAGGATCGTTTAGGTTCGATCGGCACGGAATTCCACGGAGAAACGAGCACGGAACGATCGATTAGGGCTTCGGAGTAAAAATTCTCTTTTCTTCCTCTCTCTCTCCCTCTCTATATCGAATAAGGATTCAAATGAGGGTTTCGAGACTTTTATCAAATATTTCGAAATGTCGAAAAATACGAAGGGGTAATTTGGTAAGTTTAGAAATTCCAATTAAATCATTTTGGTAAGATATAACAATATTAATATTAAACGAAAGCTAAACAATTAAGGAATTTAAATACGCACATAATATTATCACGTAAGGTCGTATACGATATAATATAATATAATTCACATAATACGAGAAATAGGGTTGAGAAAGATAATTAATCGTGAAAAAGAACTCACAGTGATTCTTGGATTTCTAGGTCGTTACAAGAATGATGTTATCAAACTTCTCTTTCACCATGAATTCAAGCCAATCATCATCACTAATCTGAGTAAAACAAAGCCATTTTGTAGGATATTTGCATATTTTATTTCCTTTACTTTTTCTTGTTTAGTTGTCATATATCCGTTATCAATTCTTTGTTGTATATATACCCTAAATTGGGTCTTTTATTTGTAATCAAGTTTTATTGGTGAAATTAGAGAACTCTCCAGATTTTAATTCTCAATTCCTAATCTTTAACACCTTTCTTTCCATCTCTTTGGTTCTCTGTTTCTCATCATGGTATAAGAAGAATTTTACGCCTAAGTGACCATGGCAACCTCACCGCCTGTGTAGCGCCCCGCTCTACAGCCCCCGAACCTGCACGGATTCCCAAGCCGAGTACAGTGCCTCAACCCGAGAACCACCCATGCAAGCTAACGGGTCGATCCCGACACTTGGCAACAGTGAATCCCCAAAATAAAACATTTAAATTAATCAGAGAATATATATATAGCGGAAGCATTTAAATTCATCTTAACAAAAATGCCACTCCGGGGCCAATACATTAACAATTATCAACAACAGCCCATTCAGGGGCAACATAATTTTAAATAAAAAGTTACGGGGATCAATATAATATTATCTACAATCGAGGTTGAAAAGAATAATGAACGAGAGAATAAAAGACAACCAACGAGACTCGGCAAAACCAAAAAGCCTATCTATGCACTGTTGCCCATCCGACACGTAAGACATGTCGGTCTCTCTCAAACCTGAGGCAAGAACCAATTAAAAGAGGGTGAGTCAAAAATACTCAGTGAAGATGCGAGGACAAGTCGAGTCATGCTTCCGGATTTTTATAGAAAATACATATGCGATAATGAAGAAACCGGAATATGCTTCGACTTGGATATACAATTAAAGTTAAAGTCAATAATACTATAAAGCAGTAAATACGATCCCAGCGAGAATGGGCCTGTTCCTCCTTATTTCTCCACGGTTCATGTAAATATACTCCATCGCCGGTGTCAAGCTAAGGAGCAACCCGAAGCCCGACCATAATGAATTTTAGGAAAATGTGCAACGAATGCAACACCCACCATCGCTCCCAACCGTGGCTATCATCTCTTGACGGGCCACGATTGATGCTTATTTTTGGGAGAAGCACCTCGGATTACACCCTGGACGCCCGTCCCCAGATGTAACCTTCGAATACCTTCCCGGGCCCATCTTGAAAATAATCATGTATTTGCTCGCTTTAAAAAAAAACCCATTTGAATGCCAAACGACACTCTGAGCAAGGGTGACGACAAAGGGGTTAAATCCTAAGTCAAACCGTCACGTAAAATAAATAGTTTTCTTGCCCTTTTTGAAAACAAATCAATTTGGTTTAATAATGTATAATTTTGATATTAAATGATTTGAGGATAAAACATAAAAATATAAACTCGAAATATATAATACATTCATAAGGGATTAGGGGGTTCGCAATTGTATATATATATGTTCAAGCCCAGTTAAAAGTTTAAATCCTCACCTGGAATCAAAAAGAGAAAGCCTAGCTGCTAGACTCACTGGTCTCCAACGCCGGACTGATCTGGAGACAAGACAAGACCTATACCAATTAATAACGACAACAAACACTAAAAGCACAAATAAGCAATTAATGGACGAACGGCTAACCAAACATGTTTCCAATCATGCATATGCCAATTATAATATGTAAAGAAGCAATCATGTAAGTTTCACGCAATTCCGACAAGTTGTCAAAAATACACATAATTAGAATTACACTATTCATAGCCCGAACGAGGGCGAAATTAAATAAACACTCCAAAATATTAATCTACAAAATATAAGGGTTCTATAGGTGAAAACGGTATAATTTTTGGAGTCCATATGCAAAAAGTCAACCAAAAATGGTGACCCGAAGACTCAATTGCCGAGAGCAAAATTTGAAAAAGCTGGAAAAATTCTCTAAGTGTTTCACACGGCCTAGTGCACGGTCTTGAACACGGTGTCAAGACCGTGCACGCACACACGGCCAAACGCACGGTTTGGACACACGGGCTTGAGCCCGTGCGGGCAAAAAGAGCTGCACACGGGCTCCTGCACGGTCTTGCGCAATACCGTGCGTTAGCCCGTGTGGTTTAACTGAACCCAGCAGAAAGTTACGGGTTTTTCAAAAATTCGAGCCAAAAATCATGAAAACACATATTTATAACGCAAATCAACACTCATAAATTATAACAATCATTAATCAACAACTAATTCACATTTGCATCCAATAAAATCATGAATTGATCAAGAAACGGGCTCGATCTAAGCATTTAACCTAAAAATCCCGAAATAAACAAATAATCTCAAATCATCGAAAATCCGTAAAAGAAATTGGGTAAATTGGTACCTAGAGAAAGGTATCGACGAAAGGATCGTTTAAAAACGATTGACGCGAAATTCCACGGAGATTCGAGCTCGGCACGATCGATTAGGGCTTCGGGAGAAATCTTTCTTTTCTTCTTCTCTCTCTCTCTCTCTCTCTTTTTGAAATAATAACAATGAAATGAATTTTTGATACTTTTATCAAATATCTTCGGAATATCGAAAAATACGAAGGGTTATTTTAGTAATTTTAGAAAATCCAATAAAATACGCGTCGATCAAATATAACGATTAAATATTAAACAAACGCAATATAGACACGTAATTTAAGTACGCAAACAATATTATCACATTGGTCATATACGACATAATATATAATAATTCACATATAACGAGAATTTAGAGATTAAGAAAGATAATTAACGCGTAAAAATTACTCACAGTAATTCTCGGATTTCTGGGTCGTTACAGCTTGCTTCATTCTTTTCCCTTTCTTTCATATATTTCTCTCTAATTTGTCCGTGAAAGTACTTAATTAAATTATATACAGGCTCTCTGTTGAATCTAATCAAATTTTACAGATTTTCTGTTGAATCCTATACAATGGGGAAACCCAATACTGAAATCTCAGAGAACAGCAGATTCTTTGGTGGCATCTCTACATCAGTGCCGTTCAAAAATTTACTTTCAAAGCAGATAGAAAACTCAGCCCGACGGTCCAAACTCAATTTGGACAGTGAAAACAGAGCTCCAATTGATCCCACCAAAACCCTTCTCTATCAAAAAAATTCAAGAAAAAGAAAAACAGAAAATCTCAAAACCCTCAAGAAATCCGACCAAATCTATCATAATTACATTCAAATAATGGATTCAACACCACCTTCGCATAAATCGAAGTCCCCAACCCGAACAAAAGCAGCATTATGAATGTCGACGCTCCGCCATTATAGTGGTGAATCACCCATCCCGAAACTCTTGCTCGAAACCGTTCCTTCTTCGCCGAAAGTATCAACTTCATCACCGACGTCGATAATTTGTGAATCCAACACAACTCCTGCTGCTTCTACGACCTCTATCGGCATTGGTAATAATTTTTTTCCTAATATTTCAGATTTCTCATCCGTGACACTTTCTACAGAACAATACCAGCACTTTAAATCATTTTGGTAAGATATAACAATATTAATATTAAACGAAAGCTAAACAATTAAGGAATTTAAATACGCACATAATATTATCACGTAAGGTCGTATACGATATAATATAATATAATTCACATAATACGAGAAATAAGGTTGAGAAGGATAATTAATCGTGAAAAAGAACTCACAGTGATTCTTGGATTTCTGGGTCGTTACAATACTCCCCCCTTATGAGAATCTGGTCCCCAGATTCCATCATTATCAGAAAAGCTCGGGATAAGCTTCTCTCATTTTAGACTCAGTCTCCCAAGTAGACTGCTCGGTCGAACGGTTCCTCCAGAGAACTCTCACTAATGGAATCTGCTTGTGACCAAGCTGCTGGACCTTGCAATCCTGAATCTGAACCGGTTTCATCTCAATAGTCAAGTCTGGCTCAAGCTGAACTCCGTCATCCTAGAGAATATGGGACTCGTCGGGGAAGTACTTGCGGAGTTGTGAGACATGGAACACATTGTGGATCCCGGTAAGATGTGGTGGTAGATCCAAATGATAAGCAGTGTTCCCGATCCGCTCTATGATCTCGAAGGGACCTAAGTATCTCGGAGTAAGCTTTCCACCTTTACCGATCCTGGTGAATCCCTTCCTCGGGGAGGCCTTGAGAAACACTCGGTCTCCCACTTCAAATTCCAAGTCTCGACGTCTCTTGTCGGCGTAACTCTTCTGTCGATCCTGGGCTGCTTTCATTCTCTGCCGAATGGTCTGAACCTTATCAATAGCTGCTTGAATGTCATCCGGCGGGGTAGCCCTTTCGTGGCTGTCAGCTGACCACTTCCAATCCTCCAATTCCCAATAAATCGGAGATCTGCACTTTCTCCCATAAAGAGCCTCATACGGCGGCATCCCAATCGAGGCTTGATAACTGTTGTTATACGCGAACTCTACCAAGGGCAAGTGTGAAATCCAACTCGTATGAAAATCGAGTGCACATGCCCGTAGCATATCACTTAAGAACTTGATCGTTCGCTCGGACTGTCCATCAGTCTGGGGATGTGCTGCAGAGCTAAATTTCAGGGTTGTTCCCAAGCTCTTGTGAAGTTCTTGCCAAAACTGAGCTGTGAACTTAGGATCCCTGTCTGAAACAATACTCTCCGAAACACCATGAAGTCGGATGATTTCCTTCTAATACAGTTCTGCAAGTTGCTTGACCTTCGCTGTCTTTCGAACCGGAAGAAAATGAGCTGACACGTTAGATAATGTTTCACATAGATAGCCACGTCCCTTTTCATACCGTTCCACCAATACTGGGTTATGAGATCACAATACATCTTGTTGCCTCCTGGGTGAACAGCATAAGCAGACTTGTGTGCCTCATCGAGAATTCCACGCTTCAGGTTCGTGGGAACACAAACTCGAGTCCCGAAGCGAAGCAATCCGGTACCATCGATCCTGAACTTGGTGTCGGGATCATTCTGCATTCTGGCCTTGATCTTCTGAATACCGGCATCCGAAATCTGCTCATCTCGGATTTGTTGGACTAGATCGGGTTGGACTGTAAGGTTGGCAAGTCAAGGATACGATTTAACTCGAATCATTCTATCCTCTATAGGGATATCGGAAGATGATCCCTCCAAATGTGCCACGTGAGCCCTCCGGCTGAAAGCGTCGGCGACCACGTTCGCCTTCCCAGGGTGATACTGAATACGACAGTCATAATCCTCCAAGAATTCCATCCATCGTCTCTGTCTCCTGTTGAGATCCTTTTGCGTGAACAGATACTTCAAACTCTGGTGGTCAGTAAAGATGTCAAAAGTGACACCATACAGATAATGACGCCATTTGCCCAAGGCAAATATCACCGCTGCAAGTTCCAAGTCGTGGGTGGGATAGTTCTTCTCGGCATCTTTCAGCTTCCTAGAAGCATAAGCAACGACCTTCCCATTTTGCATCAACACGCACCCTAAACCTTCCTTGGACGCGTCGGTATAAACCGCGTATCCCTCGTGTCCGTCTGGGAGAACAAGTATAGGTGCGGTGGTCAATCTCGTCTTCAGCTCCTTGAAGCTGGCCTCGCACTCGTCGTCCCACTGAAAGGACACACCTTTGCAAGTCAACTTCGTGAGTGGGGCCGCTAGTTTGGAGAAATCCTTAATGAATCGTCTGTAATATCTAGCCAATCCGAGGAAACTCCTAACTTCTGTCGGCGTCTTAGGCTGACTCCAACTCGTCACTGCCTCAATCTTCGATGAATCCACAGCAACCCCATTCCCGGAGATGATATGACCAAGGAATGAAACCTCGTTGATCCAGAACTCGCACTTGCTAAACTTAGCATATAGGCTATGCTCTCGAAGCGTCTATAGCACAATGCGAAGATGCTCGGCATGGTCCTCGACTGTCTTGGAAAAAACCAGAATATCGTCAATGACGATAACCACGAACTTGTCGAGGTAAGGCCGGAAAATTCTATGCATCATATCCATGAAAGCTGCAGGGGCATTCGTCAAACCAAACGGCATCACAACGAACTTGAAGTGGCCGTACCGAGTATTAAACCCGGTCTTAGGTATATCCTGCTCTCGGATACGAAGCTGATAGTATCCCTGTCGAAGATCCAACTTCGAATATACTTTCGCTCCCTGCAATAAGTCAAATAGCTCCTCTATGTGGGGTAGAGGGTATTTGTTCTTCACTGTCATCTGGTTCAGCTCTCGGTAGTCGATGCACATTCCCAGCGTGCCATCCTTCTTCCTTACAAACAAAATCGGTGCACCCCAAGGGGAGATGCTCGGTCTAATGTAACCACTCTCAAGCAACTCTTCAAGTTGCATCTTAAGTTCCTTCAACTCGGCGGGAGCCATCCTGTATGGAGTCTTTGAATAAGGCTCCGATCCCGGGGCAGGATCGACTACGAACTCGATGTCACGATCGGGGGGTAGAGAGTTCAAACTCTCAGGAAAGACATCCTGGAAGTTCTTAACCACTTACGTGTCCTCAAGCTTCTGTTGTTCTTTCAGTCGGTTAAGCAGGTAAGCGACGAAAGCCTGAGCTCCCTCTCGTATCATACGCAAAGCTTCGACATAAGAAATCTTCGGTGTCGAATCTGACTTCTCAAGAATACCCTTCACAATTGTCGCCTCGGTTCCAATCTGCTCTATCTTCTTGAAACAATCTACACTGACTCTATGCTGATAAAGCCAGTCCATTCCAAGAATAATCCCATAACGATGTAGCGGCAACTCGATCAAATCGGCGGGATAAACACGATCTCCTATCTTCAAAGGGCAATCCTTGAAGATCCTATCCGTAACGTATGAAGTCCCCAAAGGAGAACTGACTCGATATAAATAAGGCAGACTCTCCACAGGCATGCACAATTTAGCAGCAATATCAAGCGCAAGAAACGAGTGTGTCGCACCCGGATCATATAATGCAGTAATAGGGATGTCATGAATATGCAGGGTACCTCCAATCACGTCGTGCTGATCGGGCTCAAGCTCCTCTCCTCCCAGTGCGAAGACTCTAGGCTGCACTCTCGGCTGACCTCCCTGATGTCCGGCAGCCTGAATCGCCTTCTGAGGCGTGGTGATCCTCTTGTTCGAACACACGTCCAGCATATGATCAGAGGAACCACATAATAAGCACTGTCCCAAACGTCACCTGCAGAACTCGGCAGTGTGGTTCGACTTGCGGCAGTGGGAGCATAGAATTGGTGCGATGGCGGCAATCGGGGCCGGCTCAATATACTTGGGCTTCTTCTCGCCCGTGGAAGATCTAGATTCAGCAGTAAAAGGCCTCTTGTTTCTCTGGGGAAAGCCCTTAGAGGCGGCAGGAATAGGAGCCCTACGACGGAGCTCTCCAAGATCGGACTCGATAGCCATAGCCCGCGTCACAACCTCCTCATAAGAACGGAGGTCACTGCCAACTAACTCTGCTCGGATCTCATCACGAAGACCCTCCTTAAACTTCCTCGCCATCCTCCTGTCGTCGGTCGCCATGTGAGGAGCATAGGCGATCAATCTGGTAAACTTGGCCTCGTACTGGCCTACACACATACCTCCCTGGGAGAGATTCATGAACTCCCTCTCCCTCTGATCCCTAATAATCTCGGGCACATACTTTGCACGGAACTCATAAAGGAACTGTGTCCAAGTGCGCGGGGTCTGTGCGGCCGTCCATCTCCTCTCGAAAAATCACCACCAGTCAAGGGCGGGTCCCCTCATCAGAAATACAGCGAGCTCTATCCTCTGTAAATCCTCAACATCCAGGGCCCTAAACTTCTGCTCCAGCTCAGAAATCCAGGCCTCATCCTTAAGGTCATCTGGTTCGCCCTCGAAGACCATAGGGCGATACAACATAAAGCGATCCATAGTACGGTCGGTCACATCCCGAGGGTTCGGTGGCGGCGGCTGATGCTGCTGCTGAGCCTGCTGAACAATTAATCGAACAGCATCATAGAAGGTGTTGGGCGGAGGAAAGCCCTCTGGCGGTGGAGGTGGATCCAGTCGGCCACGTGGTCGAACCATTATACCTGAAAACAATGAGCTGAAAATGCATGTGGGTTAATGATATGTTCAAGTAATCACGTATCGATAAACATATATAAAAGTGCAAGTAAAGAAAAGTAACACGAAACCTATAGCCGTACGACTTAGACACGACACTTCTAGACAATAGAGCCTAAAGCTCTGATACCACTCCACACTGTAGCGCCCCGCTCTACAGCCCCCGAACCTACACGGATTCCCAAGCCGAGAACTGAGCCTCAACCCGAGAATCCATACAAGCCAACGGGTCTATCCCGACTCTTGGCAACAGCGGATCCCCAAATGACACAACAATTAAACAGTTTAGAATATATATGTAGCGGAAGTGAATTAAAACATAATAACATAAATGCCACTTCGGGGCCAATCTAAATATCAATATCATCACAGCCCATTCAGGGGCAACATAAAGTAAATATATAGGGAGTGGGGATCAATATAATATTAAATACATGCCCGAACCAAGAATAACCTAACGAGAGTGCTATAGACAACAATTAAGACAACGACAAAACCAAAAAGCCTATCTATAAACTGTTGCCAATTCGACACGTGAGACATGTCGGTCTCTCAATTTACCTGAGGCAAGAACCAATAAAAGAGGGTGAGTCAAAGAACTCAGTGAAGATATAGGTGGAGCAAGTCGAGTCACGCTTCCGGGTTTTAATAGAAAATACATATGCAATAAGGAAGAAACCGGAATGTGCTTCGACTTGATTATTTAATAAAGCAATAAAGACAATAACAATAATAAGCAATAAATAAATATCCCAGAGAGAGTGGGCCTGTTCCTCCTTATTTCTTCTCAAGACATTATAAAAACTCCCATCTCCGGTGTCGAACCAAGGAGCAACCCGAGGCTCGACTATAGTGAATTTAAGGAAAGCGTGCAACACATGCAAGACCCACCATCGGTCCCAACCGTGGCTATCAAACTCCTGACGGGCCACGATTGACGCTTAATTTTGGGAGAAGCACCTCGGATTACACTCTGGACGCTCGTCCCCAAATGCAACCTCCGGATACCATCCCGGGCCCTCATTAAAAGAAAAGTCCTTTATTTTACTCGCTTTACAAAAAGGGGTTTGAGTGCCAAATGGGCAATTGGGCAAGTGGTGACGACAAAGGGGGTAACTACAAGTTCCGTACGCATCGGGTTGTACTGGCGCACTTCCCTAACGACTTTCCTCATAGACCCAGTCCTAAGTCAAATCATCACATTAAAAGAAAAGGGTTTACTTGCGCTTTTGAAAACAAATCGATTTTCGGTACTAATGTATAATTTGATATTAAAGGATTTGTTGGTAAAATCATAAAAGTATATGCTCGAAATACTTAATACCAATAATAAGGGAATACGGGGATTTTGTGTAGCGGGCGCCCCAAACGGGTAATGCACGCCCCGCACCGAGACCCGACCCGGAGCCGAAATGGGATCCGACCCGAACCGAAACCCGGCGAACGGCAAGCATATACTCAATTACTAGGCGGGGTTTCAAAACAACGAAAAGACAGAGACGCGGAAGCAATATAAATAATCAAAGCAATAAAACATAATAAATATACAATTATTAAAGCCCACCAAGGCTAACGAAATTCAATTACATAATACCAAACGGGTTCGATACAGTATCCCGATAAATATAATAACGGGCTCAATAAATACATAATCCCGAATACAAATTAAATAAAATCCTAATATCCTAAAACATAATTCATATCATACGGAAAAAGGAATATACATGAGAAAATAAATACAACTCTAAGACGCGACGACGACGACACAGATCCCGCCTAGTATCCTGAAACCAGTACAGGGGTAAAACAGAGGGGGTTAGTCAAACGACTAAGTGAGGAGGGAATAATAATGTATATAATAAAACGGGAAATAAATCACCAATTTTAAACATAAAAGAAATCAACATAAAAGAAAGGTTTTCGTAGTCGAGTGGTGATTTAACATAAAACATAACTTATCATATGACTCGGCGAGTCGAGCCCTGAACTCCAATATCTAAAACATAAAACCGGAAACCTCCTTTATTCCTCCAATGTAGCCGGACTGCAAACCCGAACTACTCGTAACAAACTAGAATAACTCAGGTACTCAAAGGGCTGCCACTCCGGCCTCACCCCGAGCTCCCAAACGGAGGAAACCATAGGATTTACGCCGTAGACCCGACGTCTACCGACTTTGTCCTATCGCTCTTACTCCGGGCCCAAGCGATCATGCATACAGTTCATAACTCGCTTTTCAAACATTTCGGGTTGGCCAAAAGACCGTTCGAGACATGTCATATGCGAGGCCGAAGGCCAAAGTTCGCCTTAGTAAACAAAAGGTTTTACATGTCTCTTTCGTAAACATTTCAAAGTCTATACGTAGTACTTTTCATATCAAATCATTTTCGATAAACCAAATGAACATAATAATCTTAAATATCTATTAAGTATATATATAAACGGTGTGAAAACCAAAACATAAACGTGGCTTATATCGGGAGAGGCTTATTTATATATATATACGTAATAATACTGGAAACAGAAACGGAAAGCCTCACCTGGCTGCTATGCAAAATAAGAGCAAAACGCTAGGACCGGCGCTACTCTACGGGAGTATCGTCTTCAAAATACCAGGACACAACCAAATAAGACTAAAGACGACGCACGGCTTATACGAAAACATTAGAACACATAGAAGCACGTTACACAATTAAATCAATCACTTAAGTTCAAATTCTCAAACCAAAATAGAGTAATTCATGCATTTAAAAATACAAATCAAATCCAAATGCAACGAAACTTTACGGACATGCTTAAATTATCATAAAGAAGTATGCATTCGAATTTCGGGAAAATTGGACTTCACATGCAAAAGATAGAAAATTTAACGAAAACTTAAGACGCGTTATTCATATACCCGAACATGTTGTAAATTCATAAATCATGCAATTCATATCTATTTCATATATATCAAATACACGAGCGAAGAAAGAATTCGGAAAAGACGAGTCTCGGAGGGACCTGTAGTGCAAAACGGGCCCTGACTTACAGAAGGTCAGGGCACTGTGCAATCGGGCCACACGGCCTTGTGCACGGCCGTGTGCCGAGGCCGTGCACAATCAAACAACGCGCACGGCCTCATGCACACGGCCTCAAGGCCGTGTGCACAGCCAGTGCACCATCCCCAAACACGCACGGTCTCTTGCACGGCCGTGCAAGAGGCCGTGTACTCCCACACGGGCTTGCCACACCCCGTGTGCATTGCCCGTGTGCGTAAAAATTGAGCAGAACATCAAATCCAACATGCGAAAATCAATCCTAATTCAACATTAAATCGATTAATCATGCAAATCAATCCCTAATTTTCACATATAATCATCTACAACATATAATCTACATATAGAAACGATAAACACGAAAATCCATCCACAATTACTATCAAAATCATATAAAACCTAAATTATACAACTATTCACAAAAACGGGAAAAATGAAGTATAGAAGACATTAAACGAGAGAATCGTTAGAAGCTTACTCGTAGAAAAGATCGCGAGGAATTCGTAGGCGTAAACGATTCGAAAATCCGTCGGGAAACGAAGTCGGAACGATCGTTGAAATCTTCTTCCTTCTCTTTCTCTTTTTCTTCTCTTTTCTTTTCTTTCTTTCCTTCTTGTTGTAGTGAACGAGAGAGATGAGGGAGGATGACTTAGTCAATTTAGTTGACTAGGGTTTAAAAGTCGAAGGGGCATTTTAGTAATTTCGCAAAATAAATTTAAAAACTCACGTTGTCCAAATAATACGTAATTACAGTTAAAATTCTTATAATTAAACGCACATTGACAATTCGTGATTTAAATATCTAAATTCACTCATTTACGAAATTATTCAAAAATCTTAGAATAAACATCAAATTAAAATAATAAATTGCATAATTACTCGATTAAAATATACCGAATTGAAAATCGGATTTTTGGGTCGTTACATTTTGCAAGTATACATAGACATATATGTTCAAGCCTAGTTTAAATAATTTAAATCCTTACCTGGTGTCAAAAGAAAGCCTAGCAGCTACAACTCACTGCTCACAGACCTCTGACTGATCTGTAGACAAGACAGGACCTAGACGAATTAATAACGACTCTAAAAGCGCAAATAAGCAATTATTTGACGAACGGCTAATCAAATGAATCAACAAGCATGCATATGCCAATAATAAGATTTATGGAAGCTACCACGTAAATTTCAAATAATTCCGACAAGTTTCCAAAAATGCATACACGTAAAATTGCACTATTCACAGACCGAACAAGGTCGAAATTCAAAAAACATTTCAAAATATTAATGTACAATTTAAAAGGGATCTATCGGTGAAATCGGTGTAATTTTTGGAGTCCGTATGCGAAAAGTCAACCAAAAATGGCGACACATTGACTCACTTCCCGAGAGCAACTTGTGAAAAAGTTGGAAAAATCGCCTAAGGCATTTGCACCGGCTTGTGCACGGTCTTGAACATGGTGTCAAGACTGTGCACTACACACGGCCATCCGCACGGTCCAGGTGCATGGGCCCGAGCCCGTGCAAGCACAAAATGGTGCACATGGGCTCCTGCAAGGTCTTGATCAAGACCGTGCGTTAGCCCGTGCGGTTTATCAGAACCCAGCAGAAAGTCGCGATCTCAACGCGAATCCGAGCCAAAAATGCATTTAAATCATATTTTGAGCGCAAATCGACACCCACAATTTATAACAATCAATAAGCAACATGTAAGGAATATTTCTATCCAAGAATCACAAGAAATGACCAAGAAACGGGTTCGATTTCATTAAAAATCCTATAAATCCCGAAATATGAAAATAATCTCAAAACATCAAAAATTCGTAGAAAGAATTGGGGAAAAAGGTACCTAAATGAAGGTCTCGGTGAGAGGATCGTTTAGGTTCGATCGACACGGAATTCCACGAAAAAACGAGCACGGCACGATCGATTAGGGCTTCGGAGTAAAAATCCTCTTTTCTTCCTCTCTCTCTCCCTCTCTATATCGAATAAGGATTCAAATGAGGGTTTCGAGACTTTTATCAAATATTTCGAAATGTCGAAAAATACGAAGGGATATTTTGGTAAGTTTTGAAAGTCCAATTAAATTATTTTGGTAAGATATAACAATATTACTATTAAACGAAAGCTAAACAATTAAGGAATTTAAATACGCACATAATATTATCACGTAAGGTCGTATACGATATAATATAATATAATTCACATAATACGAGAAATAGGGTTGAGAAGGATAATTAATCGTGAAAAAGAACTCACAGTGATTCTTGGATTTCTGGGTCGTTACAAGAATGATGTTATCAAACTTCTCTTTCACCATGAATTCAAGCCAATCATCATCACTAATCTGAGTAAAACAAAGCCATTTTGTAGGATATTAGCATATTTTATTTCCTTTACTTTTTCTTGTTTAGTTGTCATATATCCGTTATCAATTCTTTGTTGTATATATACCCTAAATTGGGTCTTTTATTTGTAATCAAGTTTTATTGGTGAAATTAGAGAACTCTCCAGATTTTAATTCTCAATTCCTAATCTTTAACGCCTTTCTTTCCATCTCTTTGGTTCTCTGTTTCTCATCATGGTATCAGAAGAATTTTACGCCTGAGTCACCATGGCAACCTCACCGCCTGCTTCATTCTTTTCCCTTTCTTTCATATATTTCTCTCTAATTTGTCTGTGAAAGTACTTAATTAAATTATATACAGGCTCTCTGTTGAATCGAATCAAATTTTATAGATTTTCTGTTGAATCCTATACAATGGGGAAACCCAATACTGAAATCTCAGAGAACAGCAGATTCTTTGGTGGCATCTCTACATCAGTGCCGTTCAAAAATTTACTTTCAAAGCAGATAGAAAACTCAGCCCGACGGTCCAAACTCAAATTGGACAGTGAAAACAGAGCTCCAATTGATCCCACCAAAACCCTTCTCTATCAAAAAAATTCAAGAAAAAGAAAAACAGAAAATCTCAAAACCCTCAAGAAATCCGACCAAATCTATCATACTTACATTCAAACAATGGATTCAACACCACCTTCGCATAAATCGAAGTCCCCAACCCGAACAAAAGCAGCATCACGATTGTCGACGCTCTGCCATTACAGCGGTGAATCAACCATCCCGAAACTCTTGCTCGAAATCGTTCCTTCTTCGCCGAAAGTATCAACTTCATCACCGGCGTCGATAATTTGTCAATCCAACACAACTCCTGCTGCTTCTACGGCCTCTATCGGCATTGGTAATAATTTTTTTCCTAATAATTCAGATTTCTCATCCGTGACACTTTCTACAGAACAATAACAGCACTTTCTAGGAATGATCAAGCTTCAGTCTCCTTTAGCCAATAACGTCTCCACTTCAGTACCTGCTCAGTCTTCAGGAGGGGTTTTGTAATGACCTAAAATTTTGGAATATAATTTCGGAATAATTATTCGACACCTCGTTGAATTTTATTTGAAAATATTAGCTTCGTTAGCTAATTTTACTTTCAAACCCTTATTATATCGAGTTTACCGTTTCACCCCTCGAACTTTCTTAAATCTCGCCCGAACCCCGCACCCCCTTGTGCACACTCTTGAACACACCTTGCACCCTCTTGAACACACCTTGCACTACCCTATGCCCACTCTTGCACACATGCCCTAACCGAGAGAGAGAAAGAGAACGAAGGAGAGAAAGAAGAAGAAAAGAGAAGGAAGGAGGAGGAAGGAAGAAAGGCTCATCCCGAGCTCGTCGTTCGTCCACCCAAAATTCCGGGAACACATCGACGATCCTCATTCGATTCTCTTCCGGTAACCTTCTTTCACCTTTTCGTTTCACCCATTAAATCTCCAGATTTGCTAGCTTTTTCTTAGAATTGTTTATTTTCGCAAGTTGATGGGTTTGTGTGATTTAGTCCACAATTTTTTGTATTGTTCGGATTAAATAATAGCTCTTAGTGTGTTTAATGCATGAGTGGAATTTTAGGTGTTGATTTTAGCTCTATAATCCGCCACGAATGATTTTGTGTTGAAACCCTCATGAGATACCTGAAAATTGCGACTCTGTACCTGAAAGAGGAACCGCACGGGCTTGCGCACCCCGGTGCGTAGCCTAGTGCGCTGCCCACTTAAGCCCTGCACGGTCTTGAGGATGCCTTCAAGACCGTGCGTAGCCCAGTGCGTGCGCCCGTGCGCATGCCTTAGCATTTTTTCAGCCCTATTTTCTTAGTTGCTCACGGTAATGAGGTCAAATGACCAAAAATAAAAGTTGACTTTTTGCATACGACCTCCTAAAATCAAACCGATTTCACCTATAGCTTCCTTATGATTTGAGAATGAATATTTTGCAAGCTTTTCGAAATTCTGACCTCGTTCGAGCCTGGAATAGTGCCTTTTTCGTTTAGGATTTTTTTCCCAATTTTCGAAAGTTGTCCGAATGACCCGAAATTCGCATGAGTGCTTCCTTACACTATATTATGCATGAATATGAAATTTGATTTGCAATTGAGCATGTTTAGCACCTTTAAATTCGTACATTTCGTTTAATTTATCTAATTGCATTTTTCATGTGTTTCTTAATTGCTAAGTGATTTTTCTTGATCTTTCATGCGTTGTAATGTCTTGTGAAGTCGTGTGCCGTGTCTTGTCTTGATTGGTTTTGTCCTCTGTCAGTTTCAGGCCATTCTACTATGATTTGCTTGAATTGTCTTGTCTTTCCCCGTGCTTCCACGTTAGGGTTTAAAATGTTTTCACTGGAGTAAGAATCCTTTTATTCATTGAGAAATAACTACCCGTACGTGCTCGTATCGATTTTTTTCTCATTTCTCGTATAACTTATTAGATATTTAATTATATCTTCATGATTTTGAATAAACCCTTTGATATCAACTTATACCTATAAGTACCTCCAAACCGATTTGTTTTCAAAGGCAAGAAAATGATTTGTTTTGGTGACTCCTTGGTCTAGGAAATACTTATAAGTATTGTAGCCAAAGCACACGGGCACTTATGAGTAGGACTTAGATCGTCACTCTACTTGCCTAAAGGCCCGTTTGGCAATCACTTACAACTACTTATTGAAATGCGAGCAAATTCATGGACTTTTCTTGGGGCACAGGTGGGTATACAGAGGTTTCACCAAGGGACGAGAGTCCAGTGTGTTTCCCGAGGCACTACTCCCAAAAACTAAGGTCGACATGTAACACCCCAAAACTTGAGAAATATGTACCATGTGGGCATTTGTCCCACATAGGAAAAACATAAGTAATGTGAAGGGTTTATAAGTGATCTTCCAAGCACAACTACCATGTGGTGCATCACCTTTTGGCAAGTGGTTTCAAGCCAAACTTTAGGGTTGTGCTCAGTGGTGGTGAAGCTTATACCCGCGCGTCCAACGGGTGCCGTCGTGAGGGTTCTCCTCTCCGCGCCCGGGGCTGCGACAAATGGTATCAGAGCCAACCGTCAGCTATGGGGATGCATGTTCCACACATGACATGAGTCGTGAGTCACCGCTAAAGGGGCTCCGCTCGGCGTGTTGTGGGCAGCTTCTCCACTGGCGGGAAGCCACGATCCTATGTGACGGCGTAATGAGGACATTACCCTCTCAAGGAGGGGTGAATGTAACACCCTAAAACTTGAGAAATATGTACCATGTGGGCATTTGTCCCACATAGGAAAAACATAAGTAATGTGAAGGGTTTATAAGTGATCTTCCAAGCACAACTACCATGTGGTGCATCACCTTTTGGCAAGTGGTTTAAAGCCAAACTTTAGGGTTGTGCTCAGTGGTGGTGAAGCTTATACCCGCGCGTCCAACGGGTGCCGTCGTGAGGGTTCTCCTCTCCGCGCCCGGGGTTGCGACACGACAGGTGGCGTTGTCACCTCTCATGTCGGTTGGCAACAGCGTGTTGAGTGTCTCGAGTTTCATTTCCATTGGTTATGTCGGTAGTGTCCAACAACAGTCTGTCATTTACTATTTGAATTATGTTCCTCCATCTACTGAACTCACATGTAGGATAATTATGATATTGATCTTTTGATTACTGTTTTATGATTATCGTTACCCCGTGTGGCTTGAATTGTTGAATCGTTAATTGTTTTAGCTTTCGCACTCTATTGTTATTATTGTTGTTGTTGTTGGGCCAAGGACGTTGTTGCCAGTATAGATCAAGTGCTTGCCGTTCACCGGGATGAATTTTTAAATGGTACATTTACCTTGTTTGGGAGTTCGTCTCGGTGCGAATGTGGTGTCCTTTCTACTCCTACGGAAAGGGGCGCTACAGTCAGTGGTATCAGCGCCTAGGTTTTCGAAAAGAAACCGAAAGCTCTAGTATCTCGTCTGGTCTTGCTTTCAATGTCTGCATGGGTTGTGTCAGTTTGTGTCGAATTCGTATTTTGATTAGTGTTCATCTATTCTTGGTGCTTAAAATTATGAACGATTACGGTTGGCCTAATTAACCAACTGGCAATCCTTTATGAATTTTTGTACTAAGGAAGATGTAACGCGAGTCGATCGTGGAATTCTTGTTGTGTCTTATTTGGTTTGGTCTGTCTCAGTTGTGTGTCGTTAGGGTTTAATTAACTGTCGAGCATGCCTTATGTGATTATGTGAACTATTTGATATCCAGGTTTGTTTGGATTCACTAACATCACTATTTTTCCAATTAGTTGTGATCGCAGGTATGTCTCGCAAGAAATCCCGATCAGACCACTCCAGGATCCCTGTCCCCGTATCTGATAGGAGACACAGAGATAGCCCAGGGGGAGGATAGTGTGACTGAGTATGAAGCTAGGTTCACTGTAGCGCTCCCTGAAGAAGGACCGCCACATCCGCACCGAAACGGATTCCCGAGTTTCAGCGAGGGGCCTCAACTCAAAAACCCATTCCGGCGAACGGCACTCAAGAAATAACCTTCGGCAACAGCGACAACCATCCCAACAACGACCAGAAAGAGCAGAGAAATGCGGAAGCGATATAAAATAAACAGTTAAATCAAATAAACATTTATAATTCAAGATACAGAATGTTCATCAGCATATAGTGCCATACATGGCTCAACTAGTCTACCCTGTGCAATCCTAGATATCGTCAACTATCCCACATCAGGGGCACTTAAAATACATGAATTAAATAAAGCAGTAAAAGGTTCGAAAGCGAATAAAGACAGTAAACAGGACTCGACGGTTGTTGGGACCACTGACAAGACAAACCAGAAAGACTGAGTCTATCTAGACCTGCTGATGCCGACTGACAAGATAGGCGACGTCGCCACCTGTCTACCTGAAGCAAGAACCAAAACAGCAGGGATGAGTATAAAGGATACTCAGTATGGGGTTTTTGATCACAGTTCGTCATTTATCTTTTTAAAACTAAAAGTGGTGAGTGTTGCCCGTTTTGAGAAAGCATACGAATACGAAATATAAGTTGTAAAATGACACAAAGCAACACTCGGGTTCGGTTTATTTGAAAACACAAAAGGTTGACGAACCGGATCCTTTAAAAGCATTTGCACGTAATGTCAAGCCGATAAGTTGAAAGGGATATTAATTGAGTCACGAGGCTGTTACAAGTTCGAAAGGCACGATTCAATAAGTTAGAAAGGATAAATAACACGGCTAGTGATTCAACTAATTAATTGAATAATAAAGGAGGCTTAGGGTAGCAAGTACGAGTCACGCTTCCGGGTTTTTATATATATAGGGAAATACATATGATAATTGAAGAAAACCGGGATGTGCCTCGACTTGTAACGAAAGCCATAAAACAGTTAGACAAGCAATATATGCGATATATCATGCAAGAATGTGTCCCGGCGAGAACGGGCCCTCTCCTTATAACTCCCAATTGAAAAACATGCAGGCATATAAACAAGTACTCCACCACCAATGATACTGTACAGGATTTAAGGAGACGCTGTTAGCACCACCATCAGGAATTAAGGAGATGCGATTAGCACCACCGTACAGGGTTTAAGGAGACGCGATTAGCACCACCGTTCGCATCAACTCAGGCTAACCAACCTCCTGGCCGGCCCAAGTCAACACGCTAGAAGTACACATTGGGATTTGCCCTAGACGCTCGTCCCCAGGCTCACCTCCTGTATACTCCGGGCCCAAGTCATTAAACAGACTATGGCTCGCTTTTGAAATCAATGGTGTTGAAAGGGATATTAATTGAGTCACGAGGCCGTTACAAGTTCGAAAGGCACGATTCAATAAGTTAGAAAGGATAAATAACACGGCTAGTGATTCAACTAATTAATTGAATAATAAAGGAGGCTTAGGGTAGCAAGTACAAGTCACGCTTCCGGGTTTTTATATATATAGGGAAATACATATGATAATTGAAGAAAACCGGGATGTGCCTCGACTTGTAACGAAAGCCATAAAACAGTTAGACAAGCAATATATGCGATATATCATGCAAGAATGTGTCCCGGCGAGAACGGGCCCTCTCCTTATAACTCCCAATTGAAAAACATGCAGGCATATAAACAAGTACTCCACCACCAATGATACCGTACAGGATTTAAGGAGACGCTGTTAGCACCACCATCAGGAATTAAGGAGACGCAATTAGCACCACCATCAGGATTTAAGGAGACGCGATTAGCACCACCGTACAGGGTTTAAGGAGACGCGATTAGCACCACCGTTCGCATCAACTCAGGCTAACCAACCTCCTGGCCGGCCCAAGTCAACACGCTAGAAGTACACATCGGGATTTGCCCTAGACGCTCGTCCCCAGGCTCACCTCCTGTATACTCCGGGCCCAAGTCATTAAACAGACTATGGCTCGCTTTTGAAATCAATGGTAGTTTGGGTGGCCAAAAGGGCCGTTCGAAAATATGATGCAAGTAGTTAAGTATGAATGGCCAAAGGGGCTTTTGAGACAAGTTGATGTAACGATCTAGGAAATATTTACTCATAAGCGTCGTACGCTTCGGGAGCATGCTGACGGATGTCCCTAACGACATTACTTATAAGTGCCTCAGAGATCAAATAGTTACTTTTAAAACAAATAAGTTACTTGTCTCTAGTTGGAAGCATTTCAAATCATTTTGGTTTTGCTATTAAAAGGTTTGACTAAGCACGTAAGAAATATTAAAGACAGTACAACAAGCAATAAGAAAAGGCGGGGAAATAAGTTATTTCGAAGCCTAAACAAACTATGTTCTTACTTCAGTTGAAAACAATTTAAAACCCTTACCTGGCTCGACAAGGCAGTATGAAAGCAAGCGGTAGTCAGGTTTCTCCCTCGTTGGACCCACCTGTAATACACAGGGCCTAGAGGATGAAAACGAGACCGACAACAACAAAAGCAAGACACGAACAACAGACGACGCACGGCAATTCAAATATAACTTCACTCATGCTACAGGTACAATATGGAAAGGCAATTAAGCATATAAGGATATATAACATATGAATTAACATTTAAAGGAATATTTAAAGCAATTGTAATAATGGAAGAACATTAATAATAAATATGGAAAGCATGCTAGAACGCAGTTAGGGCACGTAGACATGCTTAAATTAATATAACGGAACTCTCTCGCGAAAACAGGGTCAATCGGATAAGAAACGGGAAAAGGGGTTAACATCCCTAAACAAGCAAAGGTGTCAAATGACGGTCAAATAGGGTCGGGTAAATTACAAATTATGAAGAATATCAAATCCCGAGGCTCAAGGAAGCTATAGGTGAAATCGGATTGATATTCGGAGGTCGTATGAGAAAAGTCAACATTTAAATGAGTGGGGTTGACCAATTCCCGAAGTGTAAGAAAGGAAAAGGCTGGAAAATACACTAGGTATGTTGCACCGGCCAACGCACGGGCTTACGCACGGGCTTGGCAAGCCGGTGCAAGCACAAAAGGGGTTGCACGGCCTCCGCACGATCTTGAGCACGGTGCCAAGACCGTGCAAGTGCAAACGGCCATGCGCACGGGCTCGTGCACGGGCTCAAGCCCATGCAGGATGAAAAGAGCTGCGCACGGGCTCCTGCACGGTCTTGCTTAAGACCGTGCGTTCACCCGTGTGGATCTACTGAGCAGCAGACTCAGCAGATCGCGAACCTCTCACGCGAAAATCAATATATAAATTCATACATCTCCTAATTTACTCCATAAAATACCCTAATTTTAACATATAATCATATATATCATATAAGCTACACATAGACACAAGAATCACGTAAAATGGTCAAGTAAATCTTCCTAAACACGAAAATCCTAATATAATAAAATTCTATATATAAATCACGAAAAATCGCAAGAAAGAACGAACAGAATGAAATGAGGTAAAAGGATTACCGGTAGAGAATGTAGTGAGGGTCGTTCGGGTTTTCACGGCTCGTCGATCGGGCGAGAAACGGGCTCGGTAGGGCGTCGGGAAGATTTTCTCTCTTTTCTCTTTTCTTTCTTGTGTTCTTTCCTCTCTTTCTTCTTTCCTCCTCCTTTTGTGAAATGAGAGAATGAGAGAGATAGATAGATATTTATGAAAATATCTCGGGGGGTAAAATGGTTATTTAAGTAATCGAGGCTATATAGAAGATAGGTTAAATCAATCTTTTCCACAAGATTAATTAATCCAATTGGATAGATCGAGAAATTAGGCAAGAAAGAATCCGCGTAATTATTAATAGTATAATTAAAATATTCGGGTCGTTACATTCACCCACCAGACTAACTACTCTCCTAACTTGGAGCCAGATCAGAGAGACCGAGCAGCGAGGTTCATATCCGGACTAAGACCCGAAATTCGCCATATCCTGATAGGGCTCGGTTGCTGTGCTTATGCGGTAGCTGTCGCTAGAGCCTTGCGGGTCGAATCAGAACTGATGTTGAGAGCTAGGGGAGCCAGCCTAATCACACTGGAAAACCGGCCTCATGAGTCGGGAGGCCCAACGATCGTTCTTGAGACTTTTTATAGCGAAGGAACGACGGCTAGCAGACCTGAATCAAGTGGAAGTGCTACTCTTTGTGATTGCTGTGGAAAGCCGAACCACGAAGCCTATCAGTGTAGGAGGAGATTGGGGCAATGCCTGATATGTGGCACCAGTGAACACCAAGTTCAGGATTGTCCCCGCAAGAGGAAATCCAAGGGAGGGAACGGTGGATGCCGACCCTGAGGATTCAGGATTTATACTGCAGGAAGGAAGGCCAGAAGGGAATCGTTCATGGAGGGACAGTGTTAGGGTCGTCCAATAAAGAAGGGACTATTGGATCAAAGGACTCGAGTCAAGACACCGAATAAAGGAAGAAGAAGGCTAGACCGGACTACGTTTCTTGGGGTAAAGGTACAATGCATGTTCATACCATTCATATTTCCCATATTTCCATTTATTAATTACGCGGCGTGATATAATTGTTGTGTGGTCGAACTCTGGATTTAATCCAGGGTATTTTGGTAATTTCTGACCTATTATTTCAATTCAGGGGCGTCCGCACGCCCCTACGCACGGTCTAGCTCAAGCCGGTGCGCCTAGCTCAAGACCGTGCCAACCGATCGAAGCCCTGCACTGGCCTGCGCACGACCGTGCGTCCTGTACTGCTGGTTTTTAAACCATTTTCACGCCAGAACATCCAGCAACCATTTTCCCCCTTCTCCTCTCGCGCAAAACAGCAGAAAATCCCCAATTTTCCCCTAAATTTTTCCTTCAATCTTTGCGATCTTATATCTTTCGATCCGGCCGTCGGATCATCGTGAAATTTGGAAGGTACATTTCCCATCCTATGTTCTGTCATTAGTTGGTTTTTGGGGACGATCCGCTCAGCCGATCTTTCTCAAATCCCTGCCTAAAATACACACCCGCCAAGTGTTCGACATAATTCCCGAGCGAAGAATTCCAATGGGGTACTTCTACCTCGTTTGTGAGTTCATCTCGGAGCGGATATGGAGTAGCGCCCCTTTCCGTAGGAGGAGAAAGGACACCACATCCGCACCGAGACGAACTCCCACATGGGGTAGATGTACCCCATTTAAAAATCCATCCCGGCGAACGGCAAGCACTCAATCTATACCGGCAACAACGTACCTAGTCCAACAACAACAACCAACAGAAATAACAGAGTACGGAAGCTTAATATGTATATATCAATTAAACATTCAAAGCCACACGGGGCATCAGTTAACATAAATCAATATCCATCAATTATATATTTATCTAGTCAATGCTCAACAAATCATCATCAATATCGAATCTCCATAATTCATCAATATATCCAATCTATCTAGAAATTCGGTTCAAATAATAAAAGACAGACTGTTGTTGGACACTACCGACAATTACCAAACGACACGAAGAGCAAGACTCACGACCCACTGTTGCCAACCGACATGAGAGGTGACAACGCCACCTGTCGACCTGAAGTAAGAATTAAAAATAACGAGGGGTGAGTATAAACGATACTAAGTGAAGGTAAAGTGGGAACAAGTACGAGCCACGCTTCCGGGTTTTGAATATATATATAGGGAAATACATTTGCAGAATTGAAGAAAATCCGGAATGTGCTTCGACTTGCATTCTCAACGATAATTAACAATACAATAATGAAATTAAAGCATAAATACAATCATGTAATATCCCAGCGAGAATGGGCCTGTTCCTCCTTATATCTCCTTCAAGTCAATATAAAACTCCATCTCCGGTGTCTGACCCCATAGTGCGACCACGGGCGACGAATTGAATTTTAGGAAAACGTGCAATGAATGCAACGCCCACCATCACACCTAACCGTGGCTATCAACTCCTGACGGGCCACGATTGACGGTTAGTTTTGGGAAAAGTACCTCGGGCAACACCCTGGATGACCGTCCCAAAGTGAGACCCTCGAATACCCTCCCGGGCCCTCAATAAAAGAAAAGTCCAATATTTTACTCGCGTTTGAAGACCATTATAAGTTGAAAGCCAAACGGCCATTTAGGCAAGGGTGTGACGACAAAGGGGGTAACCATGAGTTTCATACGTGTCGGGATGTGTTGACGGACTCCCCTAACGACTTCCCCATAGACCCAAATCCTAAGTCAAAGCGTCATGCTTGAAACGAAAAAGTTTACTTGCCTCTTGAAAACAAAACGGTTTAGATATACTCATAGGTATAAGTTGATATCAAAACGTTTGTTATTAAAATCATGAAAATATAGTTAAATATCTAATAGATATACAAGAATGAGAAATCAAATCAATATGAGCACGTCCTGGTAGTTCGCAATAAATAAAAGAAATCCTTACTCCGGTTGAAAGCATTTTTAAACCCTCACCTAGGAGCACGGGATCGACAAGACACTCAAGCTATTCCTTGAAAGGACGGCCTGAAACTGACAGACAACAACCAAATAAGACAAGACTCGACACACGACTCTCAAAGACTACAACGCATGAAAGACCAAATAATAATCATGTAGTAATTGAAATTACACGTAAAATGCAATTAAACCCATTAAACGAAAGATACGAAATTAAAGATGCTAAACATGCTCAATTGAAATTCTAATTGCACATTCATGCATAATATATTATAAAGAAGCACTCATGCGATTTTCGGATCATTCGGACAACATTCAAAAATTAGGGAAAAAGTCCTGAACGAAAAAGGCTCGATTCAAGGCCCGAACGAGGTCGGAATTTTGAAAACTTTACAAAATATTCATTCTTGAATCATATGGAAGCTATATTAGTTATGTCACGAGGCCGTTACAAGTTCGAAAGGCATAGGATAACAAGTTGGAAATGATAAGTAAATACGGCTCGTAATTTAACTAAATAGTTTGAACAATAAATGAGGCTTAAGTTGGGCAAGTTCGAGCCACGCTTCCGGGTTATATATATATATATAGGAAAATACATATGCCAACTGAAGAAAAACCGGAATGTGCTTCGACTTGTAACGAAAGCCGTAAACCAATTAGACAAGCAAAAATGCAATAAGTCATGAAATAGTATGCCCTGGCGAGAACGGGCCCTCTCCTTATAACTCCCAACCATGAAAATTATGAAAGCAAGTAGTCAATTACTCCACCACCACAGTCATGATCCACTAACAGAGTTTTAAGGAGACGCGGTTAGCACCACCGTTCGCATCAACTTAGGCTAGCCAACCTAAGTTAACACGCTAGAAGTATACATCGGGATTTGCCCTAGACGCTCGTCTCCAGGCTCACCTCCTGTATACTCTGGGCCCAAGTGATGATTCAATCCATGGCTCGCTTTTAAAATCAATAATAGTTTGGGTGGCCAAAGGGGCCGTTCGAAAAGATGATGCAATCAGTTAAGTATGAATGGCAAAAGGGGCTGTTGAGATAAGTTAATGTAATGATCTAAGAAATACTCATAAGCATCGTACGTGTAGCGCCCCTTTCCGTATGAGGAGAAAGGACACCACATCCGCACCGAGACGAACTCCCAAACGAGGTAAAGGTACCCCATTCAAAAATCCATCCGGCGAACGACAATCACTCGATCAAACCCGGCAACAGCATCACGACGCCCCAACAACAACAACAATAATCAGAATAGTACGGAAGCGATTTCAGAAAATAACAATTTAATCATAAAAGCTATCCATGGCAACATAATTCATAAAAAAATTCCAAAGTAAATATCCAATTAATGTCATCCACGGCTCAACTATCTATCCCACATCAGGGGCACGTAAGTACAGAAAATAAATTATAATATTAAATATAATAAGCTAAATCAATTCATAAAGTAAAGACTCGACTGTTGTTGGGACACTGACAAAACAAGAGACAAGAGCCGACCTAGACCTGCTGCTGCCGACTGACAACATGGGTGACACCGCCACCTGTTTACCTAAAGCAAGAACCGAAATAGAAGGGGTGAGTATAAAGGATCCTCAGTAAGGGGGTAATACAATATAGGTATTGATCACAGTTCGTCGTTTATCATTTAAAACCAAAAAGGGGTGAATGTTACTCGTTTTGATAAAGATACATACGATAATATAAGTTGTAAAACTATAACACAAAGCAACATTCGGGTTCGGCTTTATTTGAAAACACAAAAGGTTGACGAACCGGATCCTTTGAAAATATTTGCACATAAGGTCAAGCCGATCATTTTGAAATGATATTAGTTGAGTCACAAGGTCGTTAGAAGTTCGAAAAGCATGGCATAAATAAGTTGGAAATGATAAGTAAAAACGGCTCGTAATTCAACTAAATAGTTTGAACAATAAAGGAGGCCTAAGTTGGGCAAGTTCGAGTTACGGTTCCGGGTTTTATATATATATAGGGAAATACATATGGTAAATGAAGAACACCGGAATGTGCTTCGACTTGTAACAAAAGCCGTAAACCAATTAGACAAGTAAATAATGCAATAAGTCATGCAATATTATGTCCCGGCGAGAACGGGCCCTCTCCTTATAACTCCCATTCATGCAAATCATGCAAACACGTAGTCAAGTACTCCAGCACTGAAAGTCATGATCCAATCAGAATTTAAGGAGATGCGATTAGCACCACCGTACAGTGAATTAAGGAGACGCGGTTAGCACCACCGTTCGCATCAACTTAGGCTAGTCAACCCCCTAACCGGCCTAAGTCAACACGCATAGAAGTATACATCGGAATTTGCCCTAGACGCTCGTCTCCAGGCTCACCTCCTGTATACTCCGGGCCCAAATCATTATTCAGTCCAGGGCTCGCATTTGAAATCAATAACAGTTTGGGTGGCCAAAGGGGCCGTTCGAAAAGATGATGCAAGCAGTTATGTAGAATTGCCAAAGGGGCCTTTGAGACAAGTTGATGTAACGATCTAAGAAATACTCATAAGCGCTGTACGCATCGGAAGCATGCTAACGAATGTCCCTAATGACATTACTTATAAGTGTCTCAGAGAACAAATAGTTACTTTTAAAATAAATAAGTTACTTGTCTCTAGTTAAAAGCATTTCAAATCATTTTGGTAGATGCATAGGTTTTGCTATCAAAACATTTGACTAAGCACATAAGGAAATAATAAAGACAGTACATCAAACAATAAGAAAAGGCGGGATATTAATTTATTTTGAAACCTAAGTAACTATGTCCTTGCCCCAGTTGAAAATAGTTTAAACCCTTACCTGTAGCTCGACAAACGAGAAAAGCAAGCAAGCAACATGTATGATTCTCCCTCAGAGATCCCACCTGAAAACACGGGGTCTAGAGGATGAATGACTGACACGAACAAGAAAACAGACACTGACGCTCGGCTATCAAAATACAAACATGCTTAAGGACACTCACTCAACATTTAAACATAAGAAAGCAAGTAGGGGCAATATGGTCAATTTATCCAAAAGCATGCAATAATTAAATAAACGAATAACAATTAACATTTAATTAATAATAACATTTAAGCATAATCTAACCAGGGGTTAAGCTTGCAATATATTTCATTTAAATCAACAACAATTAAAGTACAACTTATAGCTTTTCCCAAAAGCTCAAAAGCTAACAAGCTAAGATCGATCCTATCTCTAGCCTAATCGAACCGAAACCTATCCGTTCGACTACACAAGCATATATCATCAACAATCAACAATTTATACAATTAAGCCAAGCTAGGATCAAGTTATTCATGCTCAAAAGCTATAAGCCATAAGCTATAGTTCAAAAGCTACAAATTAACACAATAATACGAAAAATGCAATAAAAGACAAACGACAATTCGGATTCCAGTAGTACTAGCGCCATTAGAACCGTTGCGTCGAGGGGCACGATCTGTCTGAAGACTCCGTCGCCGGATTCCCGCCGGAACAGTGCCAAAATGCCAGAAAACCACCTGCCACCACCGGACCACCACCGGGCCACCTCCGATGGTCGAACCCTTATACCGAAATGTTCCTCTCAATGAGCCCGTCACTTCCCTCAAAGCTTTTTCTCAATCGGATCATCCATCGGAATTTAATTTCACTTTGAAGCTCCAAAACCCTAGAATCCAAGAATCAAAATTAACGAAAATCGGCTCAACGAAATACGAAATTGACTTCGAAATCAGCTTACCCATGTCAAGAAGATTGAAATCCATATAAAGCTCTTTGAAAATGGTGGCCGGAAAGTCCAGACCACCACGTCACCGCCGCGGCTCCGCCACATGCCGCCAGAGCTCAGCCGCGGCTCACTTCCAGGCCATGAGACCACCAACAAAATCTTCGTCTCTTCAAGGTCATTTCAGCCACGGTGGTGCGCCATTGAGACGTCGCCTGGAGTCGCCGGAATCCTCCGTTGACCACCGCGCCGTCTCCTCCTCGATCCGCCGTAGTCCGGCCAAATCAGGCCGTGAGACCACAACCAAAAGACTCCCCTCGATGAGAGCTTCCATCTCCGACCAAGCCCAAGCCTCACCGTGGTCGGAAAAGCCTCCGATGAGAAGCTCGTTGCTGCGCCACCTTCTCGCCGCCACAACGCCTCCACCGTTGCTCCAATCGCCAAAATAATGGTACCGATGTGTTCCTCTCGTCGAGACAATCGATTTCCATATATCATTTGCTTCAATCGGTGAAGAATTGAAAAATCCCCAATTTTGGAGAAAGGGGGTTCACGCGTTGCTGCTCCTTCTCTCTCAATTTGCAATTCTGCCCCACATTCTTCAATAATTGCATAGTATACCCTATCCTCGAAAAATGTGCAAATAGTGTAAAGTGTCGGAATCAGGCGTACTTAGTGTCATAATGACCGTAATTAAATGCTTAACAAAGATTGAGGTTCATTTTATTAAAATTCATGAGTTTACGAAAAGTCAATACCGGGTAGGGTCAAAGTGTAAATAGTTTTGGGTCAAAAATGCAATTTCTTGAAAAAATGATTTAATGAATAATATTTAGAATCTTATGAAAATATTTGGAACCTCGATAAAATATGCATGATTACATTGAACCCCAGTCCAATGTACACCGTTAAATTACTAAATTAAATTAAACGAGCTATAAATATAAATTTACCAAATTGACCCTAATTAGTGGCAAAATGATACAAATTAAATTCTAATTAATGCCTTGGGTTTTAAATGACAAATCAATGATTTATAAAAAATATTTAAAATACAAGAGTTGGGAAACGTGCATTTGTGAAAGACGTCGCGACCGTAAATGGTCCGAATTCTGATAAATGCGCTAATCTTGAACTTGGAGATTGCGGGTCGTTACAGTATGCGTCGGGGCATGCTAACGGATGTCCCTAACGACATTACTTATAAGTGCCTCAAAGATCAAATAGTTACTTTGAAAACAAATAGTTACTTTGAAAACAAATAGGTTACTTGTCTCTAGTTGAAAGCATTTCAAATCATTTTGTATATGTATCTATCAAAAGGTTTGACGAAGCATACAAGGAAACAGTAAATGCAGGAACAACAAGCAATAAGAAAGGCGGGATAATAAGTTATTTCGCAAACCTAAGTAACTATGTCGTTGCCCCAGTTGAAAGAAGTTTAAAACCCTTACCTGGCTCGACACGACAGTATGGAAGCAAGCGGTAGTCAAGTTTCTCCCTCGTTGGTCCCACATATCATACATAAGGCCTAGAGGATGAAAACGAGACCGACAATACTAAAAGCAGGACACGAAACAACAACGATGCACGACAATTCCAATAGAACTTAAATCATGCTACAGGTGCAATATGGAAAGCCAGACAATTAACATACAAAGACATATAAAATACGGAACAACAATTAAAGGAATATTAATGCACTTCTAAATAATGAAAGAAACATAGATATTAAATATTAAAGGCATGCTAAAACGCAACTAGGGCACGTAGACATGCTTAAAATAATATAACGATGCTCTCTCGCAAAAACGGGATCGAACGGATAAGAAATGGGAAAAGTGGATAAAAATCCCTAAATGAGAAAGGTGTCAATTGACGGTCAAATAAGGTCGGATAAATTGCAAACTATGTAAAATATTAAATCTCGAGGCTCAAGGAAGCTATAGGTGAAATCAGATTGATTTTAGAAGGTCGTTAGCGAAAAGTCAACATTTAAATAGGTGGGGTTGACCCAATTCCCGAAGTGGATGAAGAAAGAAAGCTAGAAAATCCACTAAGTATGTTGCACCGGCCAGCGCATGGGCTTGGAAAGCCGGTGCAAGCACAAATGGGGGTGCACAGGCTCACGCACGGTATTCAGCACGCTGCCAAGACCGTGTAGCTGCAAACAGGCTTGTGCACGGGCCCATGTACGGGCTCAAACCCGTGCAGGTTGAAAGGGGGTGCGCACGGGCCAACGCACGGTCTTGGCAAGACCATGCAAGAGCCCGTGCGGATCATTTGGGTGCAGAACAACAGCAGGTCGCAAAACTCTCACGCGAAACCAACACATAAATTCATAGATCTCCTAATATACTCCATAAAACATGCTAATTTTCACATATGAACATATATATCACATTAGCTACACATAGGTCCAAGAATCACGTAAAATGATCAAGTAGATCTTCCTAAACACGAAAATCCTAAAACTATAAAAATTCTATCTAAATTCATGAAAATTGCAACGAGGAGTGAACGGATTGAAATAGGGTCAAAGGATTAGCGGTAGAGGATGAAGCAAGGATCGTTTGGGTTTTTACGGTTCGTCAATCGGGTGAGAAACGGGCTCGGTAGGGTGATTCTCCTCCTTCTTTCTCCTTTTCTCCTTCTCTTCCTTCTTTCTCTTTCTTTCTCTCGGTTCACACGGTTTTCGGGGGGGGGGGGGGGGGGGGGGGGGAATGTGTTCAAGAGGGTGCAAGGGGGTGCAAGATGGCCAAGAGGGTGCAAGGGATAAAATAGGAATTTCGAGTAAAAGGTGGGTTCTCGGGTAAAACTTATTCGTGATAATAAATATCTCGCCAAAAACCTTCGGTGCGAATAAAATATTATATAAATCCAAAATTTTGGGTCGTTACAATACTCCCCTCGTCAAAAGAATCTGTCCTCAGATTCTAACACATAAAGGAACGCGAAGTGAAACTTCCCGTTCTACAAGCGCAAGCAAAGGAGAAACTGAATAGCAAACACAAGTAGCATATATCATTCAGAATATATAAATACAGATGCATGTTATGAAAACGCAATATACCTTTCCAAGTCGGTATCAGGGTCGAGATCCCCTTTTCCTTCCCCGAGGATTCTTTGAGTCGGGGCAATCTTGAACTTGATGCTTGCTGCTCCCACATCTGAAGCAATGTCTCGATATCTTCCTACACCATGCAGTCTCATGGTTCATCTTTCGATAGTGCTCACAAGGAATGAGGTCCTGGTTCACTTCTGGTTTGGTAGGTTCCGGCCTCTCGTAGTGTGGTCCCCATGTCTGAAAGGTGCTCGGTCCGGCTGGTTCTCTTCTTGCTATCTCGTTGAAAGAGAATCCTTTCATGTGAGAAATACCTCGTCTCATCTCTTAAAGATCGGACTCCACTCTCATAGCTCGGTTAACCGCATCATGATAAACTCGAATATCCAATCCCACTAATCTTTCCAAGATCTCCGGCTGAAGTCCCTCGATGAACTTCCACGCTCTTCTTCGATCGTCAGAGGCAATGTGAGGAGCATAGATAATGAAGCGGTTGAATTATGCCTCGTATTGTGCAACAGGGAGAGCTCCTTGGGTGAGGGACACGAACTCTCTTTCCCGGTTGTCACGTACCACTTGCGGCACGTACTTCTCTCGGAAGTCGGATAGGAACCGTGACCAAGTGTACGGAATTCTCTCAGCGATCCATCTTTGTTAACGCCACCAATCTTCAGCTGGTCCTCTCATGAGAAAGATGGCATACTCGACCCTTCCAGGGTCACCACATTGTATTACTCTAAAGATTCGCTCCAGATCGGCTGTCCAAGCCTCGGCCTTAAGGTGATCTGGTTCACCCATGAAGCAAGGTGGGTTGAACTACAGAAATCTGTCCAAAGATTGGCCCTCGGTTTGTCTTACGGGCACATGTTGTTGTTGTCGTTGCCTCTCTTGATGTACTTGCTCAGTAATTTGTCTCATAGCTGTCACTAACTCTCTTGGAATCGAATTCGGGGATGAGGGAGCTGTAGGGGGTCTTCGGCGAGACATTATGCACCTGCGAATAACAAACTAGAGAAGGATGCATGTTCGGTTAAGTGAATGATCACGTAAGGCATAAAAATTCAAATAAAGCATACATATTTTATGCGAATAGCATATGATCAATTGAGAGCATAAAACAAATCACGGAACAAGCAAAACTCGATCCTATAGCCGTACGACCTAGACATGACAAGACCCAAGCAGGACACGACAAGACAAGCCAGACGCTACCTCGAGTTCCACATCCACCTGCATCCGATCCCAACTCAGTACTACAATTGTGAAGGATCAAACGGTTGGTTGGCCATTCCAAAAGAAGATCAATCACAATTTCAATACTAAGGAGTTCTCAAGCACCTGTGACTGGAAACTCTAAGTCTCATTGACACGAAACGGGCAGACACAAGAGACAAGACACGATGCGATTACAAAGCTTCGGTTCCTTTTGGGAACCTAGGCTTTAATACCACCGATTGTAGCACCCCCTGAAGAAGGAACGCCACATCCGCACCAAAATGGATTCCCGAGCTTTGGCGAGGGGCCTCAACTCAAAAACCCACTCCGGCGAACGGCACGCAAGCAATAACCATCGGCAACAGCGACAACAACCCAACAACAACCACAACGATATAGAGTAATGCAAAAGCGATTTAAAAGTAAACAAATAAATTCCATAAATGCCTACGAGGCTATCATAATATCATTAAACATTTGTAAATCAAGAGACAGAATATTCATAAACAGATAGTGCCATCCATGGCTCAACTAGTCTACCCTGTGCAATCCTAGATATCTTCAAGTATCCCACATCAGGAGCACATAAGAACGTAATGTAATAAAGCAGTAAAAGGGGGTACAAAAGCAATTAAGTACAATAAATCAAGACTCGACGGTTGTTGGGACCACTGACAAGACAAACCAGACGACAAGACTGAGCCTATCTTGACTTGTTGAAGCCGACTGACACGATAGGTGACGCGGCCACCTGTCTACCTGAAGCAAGAACCAAAATAGAAGGGGTGAGTATAAAGGATACTCAGTAAGGGGGTTTTGATCACAGTTCGTCGTTTATCTTTAAAATTAAAAGTAGTGAATGTTGCTCGTTTTGAGAAAGAATATAAATAACGATATCAGTTGTAAAACAACACAAAGCAACACTCGGGTTCGGCTTACTTTGAAAACACAAAAAGGGTGACGAACCGGATCCTTTAAGAATCATTTGCACATAATGTCAAGCCGATCAATTGAAAGAATATTTAAGTCACGAGACCGTTACAAGTTCAAAAGGCATAGGACAACAAGTTGGAAATGATAAGTAAATACGGCTCGTAATTCAACTAAATAGTTTGAACAATAAAGGAGGCTTAAGTTGGGCAAGTTTGAGCCACACTTCAGGATTTTATATATATATATATAGGAAAATACATATGCCAAATGAAGAGAAATCGGAATGTGCTTCGACTTGTAACAAAAGCCGTAAACCAATTAGACAAGCAAAAATGCAATAAGTCATGAAATAGTATGTCCAGGCGAGAACGGGCCCTCTCCTTACAACTCTCAACCATGAAAATTATGCAAGCAAGTAGTCAATTACTCCACCACCACAGTCATGATCCACTAACAGATTTTTAAGGATACACGATTAGCACCACCATACAGAGTTTTAAGGAGACGCGGTAGCACCACCGTTCGCATCAACTTAGGCTAGCCAACCTAAGTTAACACGCTACAAGTATACATCAGGATTCGCCCTAGACGCTCATCTCCAGGCTCACCTCATGTATACTCCGGGCCCAAGTCATGATTCAGTCCATGGCTCGCTTTTAAAATCAATAACAGTTTGGGTGGCCAAAGGGACCGTTCAAAAAGATGATGCAAGCAATTAAGTATGAATGGCCAAAGGGACTGTTGAGACAAGTTGATCTAACGATCTAAGAAATACTCATCAGCACCGTACGCGTCGGGGCATGCTAATGGATGTCCCTAACACCATTACTTATAAGTGCCTCAGAGATCAAATAGTTACTTTGAAAACAAATAGGTTACTTGTCTCTAGTTGAAATCATTTCAAATCATTTTGTATATGTATAGGTTTTGCTATCAAAAGGTTTGACTAAGCATATAAGGAAACAGTAAATGCAGGAACAGCAAGCAATAAGAAAGGCGGGATAATAAGTTATTTCGCAAACCTAAGGAACTATGTCCTTGCCCAGTTGAAAGAAGTTTAAAACCCTTACCTGGCTCGACACGACAGTATGGAAGCAAGCGGTAGTCAAGTTTCTCCCTCATTGGTCCCACCTGTCATAGACAGGGCATAGAGGATGAAAACGAGACCGACAATACTGAAAGCAGGACGCGAAACAACAATGATGCACGGCAATTCCAATAGAACTTAAATCATACTACAGGTGCAATATGGAAAGCCAGACAATTAAACATATAAAGACATATAAAATACGGAACAACAATTAAATGAATATTAATGCAATTCTAAATAATGAAATAAACATAAATATTAAATATTAGGCGTGCTAAAATGCAATTAGAGCACGTAGACATGTTTAAAATAATATAACGAAGATCTTTCGCAAAAGCGGGATCGAACAGATAAGAAACGGGAAAAGTGGATAAAAATCCCTAAACGAGAAAGGTGTCAATTGATGGTCAAATAAGGTCGAATAAATTGCAAACTATGTAATGCTCAAGGAAGCTATAGGTGAAATCGGATTGATTTTAGGAGGTCGTTTGCGAAAAGTCAACATTTAAATAGGTGAGGTTGACCCAATTCCGGAAGTGTATGAAGAAAGAAAGCTGGAAAATCCACTAAGTATGTTGCACCGGCCAGCGCAGGGGCTTGGTAAGCCGGTGCAAGCACAAATGGGGATGCACAGGCTCACGCACGGTCTTGAGCACGCTGCCAAGACCTTGCAGCTGCAAACGGGCTTGTGCACCGGCTCAAGCCCATGCAGGTTGAAAGGGGGTGCGCACGGGCCAACGCACGGTCTTGGCAAGACCATGCAAGAGCCCGTGCGGATCATCTGGGTGCAGAATAGCAGCAGGTCGCAAAACTCTCATGCGAAACCAACACATAAATTCATAGATCTCCTAATATACTCCATAAAACATGCTAATTTTCACATATAAACATATATATCACATTAGCTACACATAGGTCCAAGAATCACGTAAAATGATCAAGTAAAAACACGAAAATCCTAAAACTATAAAAATTCTATTCAAATTCATGAGAATCGCAATGAGGAGTGAACGGATTAAAATGGGGTCAAAGGATTACTGGTAGGGGATGAAGTAAGGATCGTTTGGGTTTTCACGGTTCATCGATCGGGAGAGAAAACTTATTCGTGATAGTAAATATTCTCAAGAGAAGCCTTCGGTGCGAATAAAATATTATTCCGGAATAAATCTGAAATTTTGGGTCGTTACAGCTCGCTTTTGAAATCAATATCAATTTAGGTGGCCAAAAGGGCCATTCGAAAATAAGGAATCAGGGTGTGGGAGGCCAAAGGGGCCATTCGAGACAAGGTTATAGTTGCGAAGTCGAGAGACCAAAGTTCGCATATAAAAGAAATAGGTTTTCCTTGCCTCTAGTTGAAAATGTTTGTAAAATATTATACATATAGGTTTTGCTATTAAAATGTTTGACTAAGCACATTAGGAAATAGTAAAGGCAGGAACAACAAGCAAGAAGGAAAGCAGGATAATAATTTATTTCACAAACCTATGTTTATCTATGATCTTGCCCCAGTTGAAAGCATTTTAAACCCTTACCTGGCTCGGCAAACAAGAAAAGCAAGCAAGCAACACATATGATTCTCCCTCAAAGATCCCACCTGAAAACACGGGTCCTAGAGGATGAATGACTGACATAAACAAAGAAGCAGATAGATGCTCGGCTACCAAAACGTAACATGCTTAGAGATGAAAATACAATAATTAAGCATAAAAGGACAAGTAGGGGCAAATTGGTCATTTAACATGTAAAACGTGAAATAAATGAATAACAAATAGCATTTGATTAAATATAAACATTTAAGCATAAACTACTCAGGTGGTATGATTGAAATTCCACAATAAACATGCATAACCTCAACTCAATCAATTGAATTACAAATTATCAACTTAACAATTTTTTCCAAAAGCTCAAAAGCTACAATCTAACATTCACTCATAATCCAAGTTTAATCGAACTCAAATCTCATCAATTCAAATATACAATCATACATCAACAATATTCATCAATTTACAATCATGCTACCAGCTAAGGTACAAGCAAATTCAGCTTAATTGATTCGAAAAGCTACAAGCTAGTCCGAAAGTTGACATATATACATAATCATACAAAAATGGCCATAAAAGACAAACAGTAAATCGGATTGAGATAATACCAGCGCCGTTAGAACCATTGCGTCGAGACGATGAATCTGTCTGAAGACACCGTCACTAGATTCCTGCCAGAATAGTGTCAAAATTGTCGGAAACCGTCTACCGCCATCGGACCGCCGCCAACGTAGTCGGACCCTTATACTCAAACGTTCCTCTCGTCGAGCCCGTCACTTCCCCCAAGCCCGTTTCTCTATCCGGTCACTCACCGGAGTTTAATTTTAGTTTGAAGCTCCAATGAACCCTAAATCCAAGAATCGAAATTACTCAAAATCGGCCTGTCGAATTCAGAAACGGAGTTTGTAGAAAGCTTACCCACGTCGAGAAGGTTGGAAAGCACCTAAAGATCAACGAAAATGGTGGCCGGACGACGTCGGACCACCACTCCTACTGTGGCTTCTCCGCGCGCCGCCTGGAAGTGGTCGGACTGCCGCCGTCTGATGGAGTCATGCCACAAGACCACCACCAATCTTCTCGTCTCATCACGCCGGTCAGAACCTTGGTGGTCCGCGACTATGGCACCGCCTGAAACGTCGCTGGAGCTCCACCAACGCCGCACCTGAAATGTGGCCGTATCTCTACCATCGGTGGTCGAATGGAGTCAAGACCACCGCCAATGGATTCCTCTCGTCGAAACGGTTCAGACCCGACCGGTCTCAGGCCTTGCCGTCGCCGGAAAAGTCAGATCGAAAAAATGCGGCGCTGTTTGGTTCTCTCTGCCGTTATGCCACCGTCGCTGCTCCGATGGCCGGGAAAATAGTACGGTTGGATTCGTCTCGTTGATACGGTCGCCTGGACATATGATTCGTCGAATTCCGACAACGTTGCAAAAATTGTATTTGAGAGAGAATAGCTCCGCGTTCGATGATTCTCGGTGTGTGTGCAGTTTATAAATATGGAAGGTTACTATATATATATTTTTCGAAAAACGAGACAAAATACGAAGTCTCGAATTAGACGTATTTAGTGTCAAAATGACCGTAATGAAAAGCTTAACAATGTTCGAGGTTCGTTTCATGAAAATTCGGGCATTTACAAAAAGTTAATATCGAGTGGGGTCAAAGTGTAAATAATTTTGGGCCAAAAATGCAATATCTTGGAAATACAATTTTACGAATAATATTTGGAACCTCGATAAAATACATCTTTAAAACATTGGATTCCGGTCCAACATGCACTGTTAAATTACTAGATTCGATTAAACGAGCTAAAAATATAAATTTACCAAATTGACCCTAGTTAGTGACAAATCGATGCAAATATAATTCTTATTAATGCTGTGAGTTTCAAAAGCCAAATCAATGGTTTATGAAAAATCCTTTAAATGCAAGAGTTGGAAAATGTGTAATTACGAAAGACGTCGGGACCGTAAACGGTCTGAATCTCAATAAACGTGCTAATTCTACACTATCCACACACAGATCACATAAATCCTAACAACTAATCATTTAATCAGTGCAAGTGTGAATTTGAAAGCAGTTAAAGTAAGTAAATTATATAAAACACTTAACAGATATTTAAAGCAATTACCATTCGAAACAGAATACAATGAATGAATGCTATGATAATGCAATGTACCTCCACCGGTCAATATCAAGATCGGGTGCCATCTCTCCTTTCCCAAGACTTTCTTTTGTTGGTACATTCTCGGACTTGATGCTTGATGCTTCCACATGAGAAACAACGTCGTAATCTCTTCCTACACTTTGCAGTCTTCTGGTTCGTCTTCCCACAAAATTCACAAGGGACGGGGTCCTCATTCTGTCCAAGTTCGGTAGGCTCCCGTATCACGTTGGAAGAAGATCCTACTAGAGGAGGGAGACTTCGACCCATCTCTCGAAGATCGGACTCCACTCTCATAGCTCGGTTAACTGCATCGCGATAGAGGCGGATGTCCCACCCCACTAATCTTTCCCGAATCTCCAACCGAAGTCCCTCGATAAACTTTCGTGCTCTTATCCGCTCATTAGAAGCAGTATAAGGGGCATAGATGATGAGGCGGCTGAAATGTGCCTCGTACTGTGCTACGGGGAAGGTCCCTTAGGTGAGAGAAATGAACTCTCTCTCTCTCGGTTGTCACGCACCACTTCCGGCACGTACTTCTCTCGGAAGTCGGATAGGAACTGTGGCTAAGTGTACATAATTCTCTCAGCGATCCATCTCTGTTCCATGTAGCGCCAACAGTCCCAAGTTGCTCCTCTCATCAAGAAGGTAGCATATTCGACTCTCTCGGGGTCACCACAGTGTAACACTTGAACGATTTGCTCCAGATCGGCTATCCAAGCCTCGGCCTTGAGGTCATCTGGTTCGCCCTCTAAGTAAGGCGGCTGAAGGTACAAAAATCTCTCCATGGATTGGCCCTCAGCCTTTCTCATATGTACATGTGGCTGTTGTAGCATTTATAGATGTACTTGCTCAGCGATTTGTCGCATAGCTGCCACGAACTCACTTGCAATTGGATTCGGAGGTGTAGGAGCTAAACGGGGTCTTCGAGGAGCCATTATGCACCTGTGAACAAGAAACTAGAAAGAGGATGCATGTCGGTTAATGGCATGATCAAATAGGGCATATATGATTTAAGTAAGACATAAAAACATATAGAAGCACAAAAGTTCCACAATTCAAGTTAATGCAATTCAAACACAGAAGCAGATAACCACATAATCCTATAGCCGTACGACCTAAACACGACCTCGGAATTCCACATCCAACTTGCGTTTTAATCTCCCTTAGTACAAAAATTATAAAAGATCGCTAGCTAGTTGATCAGACCATCAGCAATCAATCACAATTTAAGCACCAAGAAATCATGAACACTCGTCAAAGCACGAATCCAGAACAAACTGACACCATGCAGACAGACATTACATGCAAGACAGACGAGATACTAGAGCTTTCGGTTCCTTTTCAGGAACCTAGGCTCTGATACCACTGACTGTAGCGCCCCTTTCCATAGGAGGAGAAAGGACACCACATCCGCGCCAAGACGAACTCCTAAACAAGCTAAATGTACCCCATTCAAAAATTCATCCCGGCAAACGGCAAGCACTCGATCAAAACTCCAGCAACAACAACACGACGCACCATCAACAATCGCAACAATCAGAGAAATACGGAAATGAATTCATAAACAACAATTCAATTCATAAATGACATCCATGGCAACGTAATTCATAACAACAGTTCACAGATAATCATAACATATAGTGCCAGCACGGCTCAACTACTTATCCTGAACAATCCTAGGTATCGTCAACTATCCCGCGTCAGGGGCACAATGGTACATAAAGTGATTGAAGTAAATCATAATGTTAAATACAATAACTCAAATCAATTCAGAAACTAAAGACCCGACTGTTGTTGGGACACTGACAAGACAATGAACAAGAGCCAACCTAGACCTGCTGCTGCCGACCAACAAGATAGGTGACACCGCCACCTGTCTACCTGAAGCAAGAACTAAAGTAGAAGGGGTGAGTATAAAGGATACTCAGTAAGGAGGTTATACAATATAGGTATTGATCGCAGTCCGTAGTTTATCTTTTTAAAACCAAAAGTAATGAATGTTGCTCGTTTTGATAAAGATACAAATTATAATATAAATTATAAAACTATAATACAAAGCAACACTCGGGTTCGGCTTACTTTGAAAACACAAAAAGGTTGACGAACCGGATGCATTTGAAATCATTTGCACATAATATCAAGCAGGTAGTTTAATGAGGGCTTAGTCGATTCACAATCCATCGAGTGTAGAAATGATCAGTTATCAGTAATGTACGAACAAGAAATGAAAGACGGGATTGTGCTTCGACTAAGTAACGAAAGCAGTAAATAAATTAGACAAGTAAATAATGTAATAAGTTATGCAATAATGTGTCCTGGCGAGAACGGACCCTCACCTTATAACTCCCAAAAATGGAAATCATGAAATCAATAAGTCAATCGTAACATAATTTGAGGAAACGAGTGGTGCCCCACAACGCTACCGTACACAATTTAAGGAAACGCTCACGGTGCTATCGTCGCATTAACTTAGGCTAGCCAAACCTCCCGACCGGCCTAAGTTAACACCTAGAGTACACATCGGGATTTGCCCTAGATGCTCGTCTCCAGGCTCACCTCCTGTATAACTCTTGGGCCCAAAGTCATGATCCAGTTCATGGCTCGCTTTTGAATTCAATATCAATTTAGGTGGCCAAAAGGGCCATTCAAAAATAGGGAATCAGGGTGTGGGAGACCAAAGGGGCCATTCGAGACAAGGTTATAGTTGCGAGGTCGAGACCAAAGTTCGCATATAAAACAAATGAGTTTTCCTTGCCTCTAGTTGAAAATGTTTGTAAAATATTATACATATAGGTTTTGCTATTAAAATGTTTGACTAAGCACATAAGGAAATAGTAAAGGCAGGAACAACAAGCAAGAAGAAAAGTAGGATAATAATTTATTTCGCAAACCTATGTTTATCTATGATCTTGCCCTAGTTGAAAGCATTTTAAACCCTTACCTGGCTTGGCAAACAAGAAAAGCAAGCAAGCAACACATATGATTCTCCCTCAAACATCCCACCTGAAAACACGAGGCCTAGAGGATGAATGACTGACACAAATAAAGAAGCAGATAGACGCTCGGCTACCAAAACGCAACATGCTTAGAGATGAAAATACAATATTTAAGCATAAAAGGACAAGTAGGGGTAAATTGGTCATTTAACATATAAAACATACAATAAAAGAAAAACAAATAGCATTTGATTAAATATAAACATTTAAGCATAAACTACTCAGGTGGTATGATTGAAATTCCATAATAAACATGCATAACCCATTCAAATCAATCAGTTGAATTACAACTTATCAACTTAACAACTTTTTCCAAAAGCTCAAAAGCTACAATCTAAAATTCACTCATAATCCAAGTTTAATCAAACCCAAATCTCATCATTCATCAATTTACAATCATGCTACAAGCTAAGGTACAAGCAAATTCAGCTTAATTGATTCGAAAAGCTAAAAGCTAGTGCCAAAGTTGACATATAAACATAATCATACAAAAATGGCCATAAAAGACAAATGGTAAATCGGATTGAGATAATACTAGTGCCGTTAGAACCGTTGCATCGAGACGATAAATCTGTCTGAAGACACCGTCATTGGATTCCTGCCGGAACAGTGTCAAAATCACCGAAAACGGTCTGCCGCCACCAGACTGCAGCCGAACCACCGCCAACGTAGTCAGACCCTTATACTCAAACGTTCCTCTCGTCGAGCCCGTCACTTCCCCCAAGCCCGTTTCTCAATCCGGTCAGTCACCGGAGTTTAATTTCAGTTTGAAGCTCCAGTGAACCCTAAATCCAAGAATCAGAATTACTCAAAATCGGGCTATCGAATTCAGAAACGCAGTTCGTAGAAAGATTACCCACATCGAGAAGGTTGGAAAGCACCTAAAGATCAACGAAAATGGTGGCCGGAGGACGTCGGACCACCACACCCGCTGTGGCTCCTCCGCGCGCCGCCTGGAAGTGGCCAGAGCGCCGCCGTCTGATGGAGTCACGCCACAAGACCACCACCAATCTTCTCTTCCCGTCACGCCGGTCAGAACCTTCATGGTCCACGACGGTGGCGCCGCCTGAAACGTCGCCGGAGCTCCACCAACCCCGCACTTGAAAAGTGGTCGTATCTCCGCCATCGGTGGTCGGATAGAGCCAAGACCACCGCCAATGGATTCCTCTCGTCGAAACGGTTCAGACTCAACTGGTCTCAGGCCTTGCCATTGCCGAAAAAGTTGATGATTCTCGGTGTGTGTGTGGTTTCTAAATATGGAAGGTTACTATATATATTTTTTTCGAAAAACGAGACAAAATGCGAAGTCTCGGAATTAGACGTACTTAGTGTCAAGATGACCGTAATGAAAAGCTTAACAATGTTCGAGGTTCGTTTCATGAAAATTCGGGCATTTACAAAAAGTCAATATCCAATGGGGTCAAAGTGTAAATAATTTTGGGCCAAAAATGCAATATCTTCTAAATATAATTTTACGAATAATATTTGGAACCTCGATGAAATACGTCTTTAAAACATTGGATTCCGGTCCAACGTGCAGTGTTAAATTACTAGATTCGATTAAACGAGCTAAAAATATAAATTTACAAAATTGACCCTAGTTAGTGACAAAACGATGCAAATATAATTCTTATTAATGCTGTGAGTTTTAAAAGCCAAATCAATGGTTTATGAAAAATCCTCTAAATGCAAGAGTTGGAAAACGTGTAATTATGAAAGACGTCGAAACTGTAAACGGTTTGAATCTCGATAAACGTGCTAATTCTGAGCTTGGGATTATGGGTCGTCACATATCTATACCTTGATCTGTGCTTTTTTATACACAAATTTGTGTTATTGTTGGCTCATACCCTGGAAATCGTTATTTATACCCTGATTGGGTTATATGTAACCCTCGGAATCTTGTTTTATTCTCCCTTCTGCCGATATCTATACCCTGATATGTGTTTTTTTATGCACAGATTGTTTTATTGTTGGCTCATCATCTTTTTGTTATGATATTGCAGATCTGTGGAAGTTTATCATTAATTTATCTTTGAGCACGTTTCCTTGTAAACGAGCCCGTTAGGTGCAAGTTGTGGGGCAGTTGGAGCATGTTTCCTTGTACACGTGACCCATCTGCTTCAGTCTATTGCATTTCGACAATGGAGAATCGGTCAGTGGCAACTTGTTGTAAGCTGATATTGAAGCTATAGTTGCTCCACACCCTGATGATCTTTGATGAAATAACAGCACACCGGGCTTTAAATTAGTTGACCTTCATCAGCAGGAATGCACGCATTCCTCACCAAAATTCTCCTTTGGGTGGTGAAGGCATCTTGGATCTCTCATCCCTTGCACTCAGAGACCTCAGCCTGAACAATTGGAGGAGGGTTTTTCCATAGGGAAGAAATGATACAAGATCTTACAGTGAAGCATGATCTGTTGCGGTCAGCTTCTTTATAATTTCTATACCTTTTGGATGTTACTTCAAGACACTGGAGATTACTTGAAGAAGAAGAAGAAAGTGATGTCTTGAAGTGATATCTTGAAGAAGAAGAAGAAGAAGAATTAGAAGAAGACTATGTAAAGTGAATCAAATTCCATGTAGTTCGATATAGATGTAATGAAAATCTGTCGAAACTTTTGGAATAATGAAATTCATAATTCAACATATCGTTTATGTTATGTGAGCCACAAAGTATAAATTTCAATAAAATAAGTTTTTTTATACATGGCATGTAGCGGCCCCTGAAGAAAGACCGCCACATCCGCACCGAAGCGAACTCCTGAGCTTCAGCGAGGAGCCTCAACTCAAAAATCCACTCCGGGAAACGGCACTCAAGCAATAACTATCGGCAACAGCGACAACCATCCCAACAACAATCACAACAATACAGAGATATGCGAAAGCGATTTAAAAGATAATCAAATAAATCCATAAACGCCTACGAGGCTAACATAATATCAATTAAACATGTGCAATTCGAAATACAACAGAATAACAACACGTAGTGCCATCCGTGGCTCAACTAGTCTATCCTGTACAATCCTAGATATCGTCAACTATCCCACATCCGGGGCACATAAGTACGTAAAGTAAATAAATACAATAAACAAGACTCGACGGTTGTTGGGACCACTGACAAGACAAACCAGAAAGACTGAGCCTATCTAGACCTGCTGATGCCGACTGACAAGATAGGTGATGTCGCCACCTGTCTACCTGAAGCAAGAACCAAAATAGCAGGGGTGAATATAAAGGATACTCAGTACGGGGGATTTGATCATAGTTCGTCATTTATCTTTTAAAACTTAAAGTGGTGAGTGCTGACCGTTTTGAGAAAGAAGATAAATAACGAAATACAAGTTGTAAAATAATAACACAAGGCAACACTCGGTTCGGCTTGCTTGGAAAACACGAAAGGGTTGACGAACCGGATCCTTTAAAAACATTGGCACGTAATGTCAAGCCGATAAGTTGAAAGGGGTATTAGTTGAGTCACGAGGCCGTTACAAGTTCGAAAGGCACGATTCAATAAGTTAGAAACGATAAATAAACACGGCTCGTAATTCAACTAATTAATTGAATAATAAAGGAGGCTTAGGGTAGCAAGTACGAGTCACGCTTCCGGGTTTTATATATGTAGCGCCCCGCTCTACAGCCCCCGAACCTGCACGGATTCGTAAGCCGAGTACAGTGCCTCAACCCGAGAACCCATGCAAGCTAATGGGTCAATCCCGACACTTGGCAACAGTGAATTCCCAAAATAATAACATCTAAATAAAACAGAGTAAATATAGCGGAAGCAGTTAAATCATATTAATATAAATGCCACTCCGGGGCCAATTAACTAACCAAAATATCAACAGCCCATTCAGGGGCAACATCAAGTAAATAAAAGGTTATGGGGATCAAAATAACATTATCTACAATCCAGGTTAAAAAGAATATATAACGAGAGAATAAAAGACAACAAATGAGACTCGGCAAACCAAAAAGCCTATCTATGCACTGTTGCCCATCCGACACGTAAGACATGTCGGTTTCTCTCAAACCTGAGGCAAGAACCAAATAAAAGAGGGTGAGTCAAATATACTCAGTGAAGATGTGAGAGTAAGTCGAGTCATACTTCCGGGTTTTATAGAAAATACATATACGAAAATGAAGAAACCGGAATATGCTTCGACTTAGATATTCAATTAAAACAATAAAATCAATAACACTATAAAGCAATAAACACGATCCCAGCGAGAATGGGCCTGTTCCTCCTTATTTCTCCACGATTCATTATAAAAATTCTCCATCGTCGGTGTCAAGCCAAGGAGCAACCCGAAGCTAGACTATAGTGAATTTTAGGAAAATGTGCAACGAATGCAACATCCACCATCGCTCCCAACCGTGGCAATCATCTCCTGACGGACCACGATTGACGCTTAGTTTTGGGAGAAGCACCTCGGATTACACCCTGGACGCCCGTCCCCAGATGTAACCTCCGGATACCTTCCCGGGCCCAATTTTGAAATAACATAGATTTGCTCGCTTTGAAAAATACATTTGAATGCCAAACGACACTCTGGGCAAAGGTGACGACGAAGGGGATTAAATCCTAAGTCAAACCGTCACGTAAAATAAATAGTTTTCTTGCCCTTTTTGAAAACAAATCAATTTGGTTTAATAATGTATAATTTTAATATTAAATGATTTGAGGATAAAGCATAAAAGTATAATCTCGAAATAATTAATACAATAATAAGGGATTAAGGGGTTTCGCAATTATATATATATATATGTTCAAGCCCAGTTAAAAGATTTAAATCCTCACCTGGAATCAAAAATAGAAAGCCTAGCTGCTAGACTCACTGGTCTCCAACGCCCGACTGATCTGGAGACAAGACAAGACCTATACAAATTAATAACGACTACAACAATAGTAAAAGCAAAAATAAGCAATTATTGGACGAACGGCTAACCAAACATGTTCCCAATCATGCATATGCCAATTATAATATATAAAGAAGCTATCATGTAAATTTCACGCAATTCCGACAAGTTGTCAAAAATACACGTAATTAGAATTACACTATTCATAGCCTGAACGAGGGCGAAATTAAATAAACATTCCAAAATATAAATCTACAAATTAAAAGGGTTCTATAGGTGAAAACGGTGTAATTTTTGGAGTCCGTATGCAAAAAGTCAACTAAAAATGTTGACCCGAATACTCCATTGCCGAGAGCAAAATTTGAAAAAGCTGGAAAAATCTCTAAGTGTTTCACACGGCCTTGTGCACGGTCTTGAACACGGTGTCAAGACCGTGCACGCACACACGGCCAAACACACGGGATAGGTGCACGGGCTCAAGCCCGTGCAAGCAAAATGAGCTGCACACGGGCTCCTGCACGGTCTTGCTCAAGACCGTGCGTTAGCCCGTGTGGTTTAACTGGGTTCAGCAGAAACTTACGGGAATTCAAAAATTCGAGCCAACAATCATCAAAACTCATATTTATAACGCAAATCAACACTCACAAATTATAACAATCATTAATAATCATCTAATTCACATTTACATCCAATAAAATCACAAATTGATCAAGAAACGGGCTCGATCTAAGCATTTAACCTAAAAATCCCGATTTAATCAAATATTCTCAAAACCTGGAAAATCCGTAAAAGAAATATGGGAAATTGGTACCTATAGAATGGTATCGAAGAAAGGATCGTTTAAAAACGATTGGCGCGAAATTCCACGGAGATTCGAGCTCGGCACGATCGATTAGGCTTCGGGAGAAAAATCTCTTTTTCTTCTTCTCTCTCTCTCTCGAATTTTGAAATAAAATTATGAAATGAATTTTGATACTTTTATCAAATATCTTCGAAATATCGAAAAATACGAAGGGTTATTTTAGTAATTTTAGAAAATCCAATTAAATACACGTCGATCAAATACATCGATTTAATATCGAATAAACGCAATTTAGACAAGTAATTTAAATACGCAATTAATATTATCACATTGGGTCGTATACGAAAATAATATATAATAATTCACATATTACGAGAATTTAGGGTTAAGAAAGATAATTAACGCGGGAAAATACTCACATTAATTCTCGGATTTCTGGGTCGTTACAATACTCCCCCCTTATGAGAATCTAGTCGCCAGATTCCATCTTTATCAGAAAAGCTCAGGATAAGCTTCTCTCATCTTAGCCTCCGTCTCCCAAGTAGACTGCTCGGTCGAACGGTTTCTCCAGAGAACCCTCACTAATGAAATCTGCTTGTGACGAAGCTGCTGGACCTTGCGATCCTGAATTTGAACTAGTTTCATCTCAATAGTCAAGTCCGGCTTGCTGAACTCCGTCATCCTGGAGAATATGGGACTCGTCGGGGAAGTACTTGCGGAGCTGTGAGACATGGAAGACATTGTGGATTCCGGTAAGATAAGGTGGTAGGTCCAAACGATATGCGGTATTCTCGATCCGCTCTGTGATCTCAAATGGACCTAAGTATCTCGGAGTAAGTTTCCCACCTCTACCGATCCCCGTGAATCCTTTCCTCGGGGAGGCCTTGAGAAAAACTCGGTCTCCCACCTCGAACTCCAAATGTCGACGTCTCTTGTCGGCGTAGCTCTTCTGACGATCCTGAGCTGCTTTCATTCTTTGCCGAATAAGTTGAACCTTATCAATCGCTTCCTGAATGTGATCCGGTGGAGTAGCTCTCTCGTGGCCATTAGCTGACCACTTCCAATCCTCCAATTCCCAATAAATCGGAGATCTGCACTTCCTCCCATAAAGAGCTTCATATGGCGGCATACCAATCGAGGCTTGATAACTGTTGTTGTAAGCGAACTCGACCAAGGGCAAGTGTGAAATCCAACTCGTATGAAAATCGAGCGCACATGCCCGTAGCATATCACTTAGAAACCTGATCGTTCGCTCGGATTGTCCATCGGTTTGAGGATGTGCTGCAGAGCTAAACTTTAGGGTCGTTCCCAAGTTCTTGTGAAGTTCTTGCCAAAACTGAGCTGTGAACTTAGGATCCCTGTCAGAAACAATGCTTTCCGGAACGCCATGAAGCCTAATAATTTCCTTCTGATACAATTCTGCAAGCTGCTTGACCTTTGCTGTTTTTCGAACTGGTAGAAAATGAGCTGACTTGGTCAATCGATCAACGATGACCCAAATACTGTCGAAACTTCCACGAACAGTAGGCAATCTTGTCACGAAGTCCATAGTGATCTCCTGCCACTTGGAAGTGGGTGCAGGAAGCGGCTGAAGAGTTCCCCCAGGCCTTTGATGTTCGGCCTTGACTCTCTGACACGTAAGACAATGTTTCACATAGGTAGCCACGTCCCTTTTCATACCGTTCCACCAATACTGGGTTCTGAGATCACGATACATCTTGTTGGCTCCTGGGTGAACAGCATAAGCAGACTTATGTGCCTCGTCGAGAATTCCACGCTTCAGGTTCGTGGGAACACAAACTCGGGTCCCGAAGCGAAGCAATCCGGTACCATCGATCCTAAATTTGGTGTCAGGATCATTCTGCATTCTGGCCTTGATCTTCTGAATACCGGCATCCGAATTTTACTCGTCTCGGATCTGTTGGACTAGATCGGGTTGGACTGTAAGGTTGGCAAGACGAGGATACGATTCAAATCGAGTCCTCCTGTCCTCTAAAGAGATATCTGAAGATGTCCCCTCTAGGTGTGCCACGTGAGCCCTCCGGCTCAATGCATCGGCGACTACGTTCGCCTTCCCAGGGTGATACTGAATGCAGCAGTCATAATCTTCCAAGAATTCCATCCACCGTCTCTGTCTCCTGTTGAGATCCTTCTGAGTGAACAAATACTTCAAACTCTGGTGGTCCGTAAAGATGTCAAAAGTGACACCATATAGATAATGACGCCATTTACCCAGGGCAAATATCACCGCTGCAAGTTCCAGGTCGTGAATGGGATAGTTCTTTTCGGCATCTTTTAGCTTTTTAGAAGCATAAGCAACGACTTTCCCATTTTGCATCAACACGCACCCTAAACCTTCCTTAGACGTGTCCGTATAAACCGCGTATCCCTCGTGTCCGTCTGGAAGAACAAGTATAGGTGCAGTGGTCAATCTCGTCTTCAGTTCCTTGAAACTGGCCTCGTAATTGTCGTCCCACTGAAAGGACACATCTTTACAAGTTAACTTCGTGAGTGGGGCCGCTAGTGTGGAGAAATCCTTAACGAATCGCCTGTAATATCCAGCCAATCCAAGGAAACTCCTAACTTCTGTTGGCGTCTTAGGCTGACTCCAACTCGTCACTTCCTCAATCTTTGATGGGTCCACAGCAATCCCATTCCCGGAGATGATGTGACCAAGGAATGAAACCTCGTTGATCCAGAACTCGCACTTGCTAAACTTAGCATATAGGCTACGCTCTCGAAGCGTCTGTAGCACAATGCGAAGATGCTCGGCATGATCCTCGACCGTCTTGGAGAAAACCAGAATGTCGTCGATGAAGATAACCACAAACTTGTCAAGGTAAGGTCGGAAAATCCTGTGCATCATATCCATGAAAGCTGCAGGGGCATTCCTCAAACCAAACGGCATCACAACAAACTCGAAGTGGCCGTACCGAGTGTTAAACCCGGTCTTAGGTATATCCTGCTCTCGGATATGAAGCTGATAGTATCCCTGTCGAAGATCCAACTTCGAATATACCTTTGAGCCCTGCAATAAGTCAAATAACTGCTCTATGTGGGGTAGAGGGTATTTGTTCTTCACTGTCATCCGGTTCAACTCCCGGTAGTCGATGCACATTCTCAGCGTACCATCCTTCTTCTTAACAAACAAAACCGGGGCACCCCAAGGAGAGATGCTCGGTCTAATGTAACCACTCTCAAGCAACTCTTCAAGTTGCATCTTAAGTTCCTTCAACTCGGCGGGAGCCATCCTGTACGGAGTCTTCGAATAAGGCTCCGATCCCGGGGCAAGATCGACTACGAACTCAATGTCACGATCGGGGGGTAGAGTGTTCAAACTCTCGGGAAAGACATCCGGGAAGTCCTTAATCACATCCGTGTTCTCGAGCTTCCCTTGTTCCTTCGGTCGGTTAAGTAATTAAGCGACGAAGGCCTGAGCTCCCTCTCGAATCAAACGAGAAGCCTCAACAAAAGAAATCCTCGGTGCCAAATCTGACTTCTCATGAATACTCTTCACAATTGTTGCCTCTGCTCCAATCTGTACTGTCTTCTTGAAACAATCCACACTGACTCTGTGCTGATAAAGCCAGTCCATTCCAAGAATAATCTCATAACGCTGTAGTGGCAGCTCAATCAAATCGGCGGGATGAACACGATCTCCTATCTTCAAAGTACAACCCTTGAAGATCCAATCCGTAACGTATGAAGTCCCCAAAGGAGAACTGACTCGATACAAATAAGGCAGACTCTCCACGGGCATGCACAACTTAGCAGCAATATCAAGCGCAATGAACGAGTATGTAGCACCCGGATCATATAATGCAGTAATAGGGATGTCATGAATATGCAGGGTACCTCCAATAACGTCGTGCAAATCGGGCTCAAGCTCCTCTCCTCCCAGTGCAAAGACTCTGGGCTGTACTCTCGGCTAACCAGCAGCCTGAATCTCCTTCGGTGGCGTGCCGAGAGCCCTCTTGTTCGGACAAGAGTCTATCATGTGATCAGAGGATGCACAAAGTAAACACTGCCCCAATCGCTTCCGGCAGAACACGGCGGTGTGGTTCGGCTTGTGGCAGTAGGAGCAGGTGATCGGTGCAACGGCAGTAATAGGGGCCCTCTCAATATACCTGGGCCTCTTATCGCCCATAGAAGATCCAGATCCAGCAGTGAAGGGCCTCTTGCCCTTCTGAGAAAAACCCTTAGGGGCGGCAGCAACAGGTACAGGAGCCCTACGACGGAGCTCTCTAAGGTCGGACTCTATAATCATAGCCCGTGTCACAGCCTCCTCATAAGTACGGAGGTCGCTGCCAACCAACTCGGCCCTAATCTCATCATGAAGGCCCTCCTTGAACTTCCTAGCCATCCTCCTGTCGTCGTCTGCTATGTGAGGAGCATAGATGATCAATCTAGTAAAATTGGCCTCATACTGGCCCACGGTAGTGCCTCCCTGAGTGAGGTTCATAAACTCCCTCTCCCTCTGATCTCGAACAACCTCGGGCACATACTTCGCCCGGAACTCGTGAAGAAACTGTCTCCAAGTACGTGGGGTCAGTGCGGTGGTCCATCACCTCTCCACAAAGCGCCACCAATCGAGGGCGGGTCCCCTCATCAAGAACACAGAGAGCTCAATCCTCTGAAGATCCTCAATATCTAGGGCTCTAAACTTCTGCTCCAGTTCTGAAATCCAGGCCTCAGCCTTGATGTCGTCCGGCTCGCCCTCGAAGACCATAGGGCGATAGGACATGAATCGATCCATGGCTCGGGCAGTAGCATCCCGAGGGTTCGGTGGTGGCGGCTGAGGCGGTTGTTGCTCTTGCTGAGCCTGCTGTACTATCAATCTAACAGCATCGTAGAAGGCATTAGGCGGTGGAAAACCCTCTGGTGGTGGAGGTGGTTCCTGTCGGCCTCTAGGTCGGACCATAATGCCTGAAACAATAAGCTGAAATGCATGTGGGTTAATGATATGTCCAATTAATAAAGTAACAAAATCATATAAAAGCGCAAGTAAAGAAAATAACAAGAAACCTATAAATATAGCTGTACGACTTAGACACGACACTTCTAGACAACAGAACCTAAAGCTTTGATACCACTCCGGACTGTATCGCCCCGCTCTACAGCCCCCGAACCTGCACGGATTCCTAAGCCGAGTACAGTGCCTCAACCCGAGAACCCATGCAAGCTAACGGGTCAATCCCAACACTTGGCAACAGTGAATTCCCAAAATAATAACATCTAAATAAAACAGAGTAAATATAGCGGAAGCAGTTAAATCATATTAATATAAATGCCACTCCGGGGCCAATTAACTAATCAAAATATCAACAGCCCATTCAGGGGCAACATCAAGTAAATAAAAGGTTACGGGGATCAAAATAACATTATCTACAATCCAGGTTAAATAGAATATATAACGAGAGAATAAAAGATAACAAACGAGACTCGGCAAAACCAAAAAGCCTATCTATGCACTGTTGCCCATCCGACACGTAAGATATGTCGGTTTCTCTCAAACCTGAGGGAAGAACCAAATAAAAGAGGGTGAGTCAAAAATACTCAGTGAAGATGTGAGAGTAAGTCGAGTCATGCTTCCGGGTTTTATAGAAAATACATATGCGAAAATGAAGAAACCAGAATATGCTTCGACTTAGATATTCAATTAAAACAATAAAATCAATAACACTATAAAGCAATAAACACGATCCCAGCGAGAATGGGCCTGTTCCTCCTTATTTCTCCACGATTCATTATAAAAATTCTCCATCGCCGGTGTCAAGCCAAGGAGCAACCCGAAGCTCGACTATAGTGAATTTTAGGAAAATGTGCAACGAATGCAACATCCACCATCGCTCCCAACCGTGGCTATCATCTCCTGACGGGCCACGATTGACGCTTAGTTTTGGGAGAAGCACCTCGGATTACACCCTGGACGCCCGTCCCCAGATGTAACCTCCGGATACCTTCCCGGGCCCAATTTTGAAATAACACGGATTTGCTCGCTTTGAAAAATACATTTGAATGCCAAACGACACTCTGGGCAAAGGTGACGACGAAGGGGGTTAAATTCTAGGTCAAACCGTCACGTAAAATAAATAGTTTTCTTGCCCTTTTTGAAAACAAATCAAGTTGGTTTAATAATGTATAATTTTAATATTAAATGATTTGAGGATGAAACATAAAAGTATAATCTCGAAATAATTAATACAATAATAAGGGATTAGGGGGTTTCGCAATTATATATATATATATGTTCAAGCCCAGTTAAAAGATTTAAATCCTCACCTGGAATCAAAAATAGAAAGCCTAGCTGTTAGACTCACTGGTCTCCAACGCCCGACTGATCTGGAGACAAGACAAGACCTATACAAATTAATAACGACTACAACAACAATAAAAGCACAAATAAGCAATTATTGGACGAACGGCTAACCAAACATGTTCCCAATCATGCATATGCCAATTATAATATATAAAGAAGCTATCATGTAAATTTCACGCAATTCCGACAAGTTGTCAAAAATACACGTAATTAGAATTACACTATTCATAGCCCGAACGAGGGCGAAATTAAATAAACATTCCAAAATATAAATCTACAAATTAAAAGGGTTCTATAGGTGAAAACGGTGTAATTTTTGGAGTCCGTATGCAAAAAGTCAACCAAAAATGTTGACCCGAGGACTCCATTGCCGAGAGAAAAATTTGAAAAAGCTGGAAAAATCTCTAAGTGTTTCACACGGTGTCAAGACCGTGCACGCACACACGGCCAAACACACGTGATAGGTGCACGGGCTCACGCCCGTGCAAGCAAAATGAGCTGCACACGGGCTCCTGCACGGTCTTGCTCAAGACCGTGCGTTAGCCCGTGTGGTTTAACTGGGTTCAGCAGAAACTTACGGGAATTCAAAAATTCGAGCCAAAAATCATCAAAACTCATATTTATAACGCAAATCAACACTCACAAATTATAACAATTATTAATAATCATCTAATTCACATTTACATCCAATAAAATCACAAATTGATCAAGAAACGGGCTCGATCTAAGCATTTAACCTAAAAATCCTAATTTAATCAAATATTCTCAAAACCTCGAAAATCCGTAAAAGAAATTTGGGAAATTGGTACCTATAGAATGGTATCGAAGAAAGGATCGTTTAAAAACAATTGGCGCGAAATTCCACGGAGATTCGAGCTCGGCACGATCGATTAGGCTTCGGGAGAAAAATCTATTTTTCTTCTTCTCTCTCTCTCTCGAATTTTGAAATAAAATTATGAAATGAATTTTGATACTTTTATCAAATATCGAAAAATATCGAAAAATACGAAGGCTTATTTTAGTAATTTTAGAAAATCCAATTAAATACACGTCGATCAAATACATCGATTTAATATCGAATAAACGCAATTTAGACAAGTAATTTAAATACGCAATTAATATTATCACATTGGGTCGTATACGAAAATAATATATAATAATTCACATATTACAAGAATTTAGGGTTAAGAAAGATAATTAACGCGGGAAAATACTCACATTAATTCTCGTATTTCTGGGTCGTTACAATATATATATAGGGAAATACATATGATAAATGAAGAAAACTGGAATGTGCTTCGACTTGTAACGAAAGCCGTAAAACAATTAGACAAGCAACAAATGCAATAAATCATGCAATAATGTGTCCCGGCGAGAACGGGCCCTCTCCTTATAACTCCCAATTGAAAATAATGCAAGCATATAGTCAAGTACTCCACCACCAACAATTGGTACCATCAGAATTTAAGGAGACGCGATTAGTACCACCGTATCAGAATTTAAGGAGACGCGATTAGCACCACCGTATCAGAATTTAAGGAGACGCGATTAGCACCACCGTATATAATTTAAGGAGACACGGTTAGCACCACCGTTCGCATCAACTTAGGCTAGCCAACCTCCTAGCCGGCCCAAGTTAACACGCTAGAAGTATACATCGGGATTTGCCCTAGACGCTCGTCCCCAGGCTCACGTCCTGTATACTCCGGGCCCAAATCATTAATAAATCTATGGCTCGCTTTTGAAATCAATGATAGTTTGGGTGGCCAAAAGGGCAATTCAAAAGTAGGAAATCGGGGTGTGAGAGGCCAAAGGGGCCATTCGAGACAAGGTTATAATTGCGAGGTCGAGAGACCAAAGTTCGCATTTAAAACAAATGGTTTTCCTTGCCTCTAGTTGAAAGTATTTAAAACATTTTGGTTTGCTATCAAAACGGTTTGACTAAGAAGATAGAGAAATAGTAAAGGCAATACAACAAGTAATAAGAAAGCGGGATAGTGGTTTATTTCGCAAACCTAAGTAACTATGTTCTTACTCCGGTTGAAAAGAATTTAAAACCCTTACCTGGCTCAACTCGACAGTATGAAAGCAAGCGGTAGTCAAGTTTCTCCCTCGTTGGTTCCACCTGTAATACACAGGGCCTAGAGCATGAAAACAAGACCGACAATACTAAAAGCAAGACACAAGACAACAGATGATGCACGGTAATTCATATAAACTCCACTCATGCTACAGGTGCAATATGGAAAGTCAGATAATTAAACATGTAAGGATATATAAAATATGGAACAACATTTAAAGGAGTATTAATGTAGTTATAATTAATGGGAGAACATTAGAAATTAAATATCAAAGACATGCTAAAATGCAATTAGGGCATGTAGGCATGCTTAAAATAATATAAGGACGCTCTCTCGCGAATACGGGATCAAACGGATAAGGAACGGGAAAGGTGTCAATTGACGGTCAAATAAGGTCGGATAAATTGTAAACTATGTAAAATATTAAATCCCGAGGCTCAAGGAAGCTATAGGTGAAATCGGATTAATTTTCGGAGGTCGTATGCGAAAGGTCAACATTTAAATGAGTGGGGTTGACCCAATTCCCGAAATGCAAGAAAGGAAAAGGCTAGAAAATCCACTAAGTAGGTTGCACTGGCCAACGCACGGGCTTGGCAAGCCGGTGCAAGTACAAATAGAGGTGCACGGTCTTGAGCACGGTGCCAAGACCGTGCAGGTGCAAACGGGCCTGTGCACGGGATCAAGCCCGTGCAGGTTGAAAAGGGCTGCGCACGGGCTCCAGCACGATCTTGATCAAGACCGTGCGTTCGCCCGTGTGGATCTACTGAGCAGTAGATTCAGCAGATCGCGAAACCTCACACGCGAAAATCAACATATAAATTCATACATCTCCTAATTTACTCCATAAAACATCCTAATTTTCACATATAATCATCTATATCATATTAGCTACACATAGGCACAAGAATCACGTAAAATGGCCGAGTAAATCTTCCTAAACACGAAAACCCAATCCTATAAAAATCCTATATCTAAATCACGAAAATCGCAAGAAAGAACGAACGGAATGAAATGGGGTAAAAGGATTACCGGTAGAGAATGTAGTGAGGATCGTTCGGGTTTTCACGGCTCGTCGATCAGGCTAGAAACGGGCTCGGTAGGGCGTTGGGAAGATTCCCTCCTTTCTTCTCCTTCTTTCTCCTTCCTTTCTTCCTTTTCCTTCTTTGTGTGTAATGAGAGAATGAGAGAGATAGGTAGATATTTAGGAAAATATCTCAGGGGGGTAAAATGGTTATTTAGGCTTTCAAGGGCATTTATGTAATTTAAGTAATTGAAGATATTTAAAAGATAGGTTAAATAAATCTTTTCCACAAGATTAATTAATCCAATTGGATAGATCGAGAAATTAGGCAAGAAAGAATTCGCGTAATAATTAATAATATAATTGAAATATTCGGGTCGTTACAATACTCCCCTCTTCAAGAGAATCTGTCCTCAGATTCTCCTCCGGACTCGGGGTCAGTTAAGAGGAGTATAATCTATAAAAATTCTAATAATGCGAATTAAAAACGAACATTTAGGAGCAATTAAAATACATTAAAAAAAACATCATTCCTAACAAAAATATTTAAATGCAAATAACATTCCAAATAAAATTCAAAGTCATGCGAAAGACGGCATTACAAAAACCCTAAACAAAGCTAACGACGGAGAAGAAAATAAAGATAAATAGATCATGGCTCATTGGGACCACGACGGGAATACTACTCGAGCTGCTCTGAAAGTGACTTCTGCATCTCGGCAATAGATCTATGAAGTGCTGAGTGCTGGCTGTCGATGCGAGCGTGCTGAACTACAAAGCCCTCATTGATCGGTCTCTGCTGCTGGGCGAATCTCTCCTCGTTCATACGGCGGTAATCGGGAATCTCCGTATAGAATCGTTGCAGATCAATAGGTTCCTGGTCCTGAGCGTTTCCTCTGGCGTGCGAAAACTCAGGGATCGATGCATCATGTCCCAATAACTGTCGATAGATATGCTGAGCCTGCTCATGGGCCTCTAGGTTCGGGGTCCTTCTTCGTGTGCATCATCCTCGGCGACTTCCGCTAAGGGTAGATGTAACACCCCGTTATTTTTCGAGGTACATTTCGGTGCGTTAGCCGATTTATTTATGATTATTTATGTAATTATTTGAATTATATGAATTATGTGATTTAATTGTGATTTATGTGAGGATTTTGGTGAATTTTCATAATTCCGACTTTTTGGAATTTCTAATCTCGTATTGTTATCGAGGGCTAAGTTTGGGTCATTTTGACTATAATATCGATTTATTTCGATAAGTCGACCTTTTAGCCCGGAATGACAATTTTCGGTATTCACGGACTGGCTCGAATTTGAGCCGGTATTCTTTTGTTGCTTTTTGACTTTCACACCATCTCTCTCTCCTTCACTATTCAACTTTTCAATTTCTCAAACACATTCAACATCTCTTCATCCCTTTCTTCTCTGCATCTCACGCCAAGAGCAAGAAACCTAGATTTCTCAATCTCACCCAAACTTCAAGATCTAAAATTATCATTCCATATCAAGTTCTTTCATCTTCAAGGAAGAAGTGCCAACTCGTAGCTTGTCCATTAAAGTCATCCTCCTTCTTCTTTCATCATTTTCTTTACTTGAGGTGAGTTTGTATAACTTGGTATTTCTTGGATTTTATTGAGTTAGTAGTTGATGAGATGATGGAAATATGATGGAATAAATGTTATTAAGTACTTGAAAGCATGAGATAGGTGATAAGCCATTGAACTCCATTAACACTTTTTGAAGCTTAAATGGGTTTAATTTTCATATTGATTCTATGGCTCCCAATGCTTGTTTTCTTGAGGTTTTCATGCTATACGATGATATTGAGCATTTAGGTAGAGTTTTATGAAGTTTGGGAGTGAAAAACTTGAATTTTGGGATGGAAAAACACCCTGTTAGTAGGCTGTTCGTTTTTTTCATTTTTGCCGTTTTGCTTCGAGCTTCGTTTTTCGATTCTTTTTCCACCAAAAATCTTAAAATATTATAACTAAGAAATTCTGAAAGTTTCGGGACAATTGGAGATGTTTATTACCCAAACCTTTATGCTAAATTCCAATTTTTGTGTTTATTCATTCACTTCTTGAAAATGGGATTTTGGGCCGAAACGTTAGAATTTCTCGAAACTGTTTTAATTGGAGCTTCTCAACATATTAAGACTCATGTTCTCCAATTTTGGTGTTAAACGGAGCTGATTTGATCACTAAAAAATTACAAAAATGACCCTGCTGCCCCCTGTTTCAGTTTTGGGGCAGAAGCTTCGGAAAATAGGGCAAACGATGGAATTTTCAAAAACTGTTTCACAGTAGTAATTATAAATGTGTTTGAAGTTCCTCCATAAATTTTTAGATCATTTGGACTCCATTTGCTTAGGTAACGAAATTTTCTTCCAAAATGTGTTGCTGTGACGTATTTTCTGTTTTATGCCTACTTTGGACAAAAATCTGATTTTTCTTAGAATGAACCAAATTTTGGGCCTTATACCTATGGAAAGATATGTTTGTCTAGTTTACTAAGAATTTTGAGGTTTGTTAAAAATTTTTCCGAGGAGAGAGATATGCTAGTTTTAGTGCAACGTGCGCATACTTGAATTTCCATATCACTTGTATGTCTTTTCTATGCTTAATATTTCGTGCATTTGAACGTGTTTAAGTGCGTTTATACATGATTTTTCATTTTATAAACATGTTTTACATTTTCATAAAGCCGTTCGTCTATTTGGTTGGTTTGTCGAGTCGTGTCTTAGCTCGAGGTCCTGTATGTTACAGGTGGAAACCAAGAGGCTAGGACTTAGGTCGTCGAGCCTTCGTTTTGTCAGCTTTAAGCCTACAGGTGAGGTTTTAAATTCTTTTAACTGGAGCATGGAACAAATAATTGCTAAAAATCATCCCTTTTTATATTTCAATTATATGCTTTGCCGATATTGGAGATAAAAGGATTTGATAGCAAATGTTATATATGTATTTTGCTAAAATAATTGCAAAATAGAGACAAGTAAATGTTTTTTTGATTTATAAAGTAACTTTTGGTCACAGGATACGCGCGTATGCCTTGGAATTGCTCGGCAACGTAGCAGAAACCCTAGGCGGTTACATAGCTTGTCTCGAATGACCTTTTTGGTCAATTTGCTCCTTTGCTCGAGAAAGAGAAAGGAGAACTAAGTATTTTTACAAAGCGAGAAATATTACATTTTACCCATTGAGGACGCTCTTGGGGATATTGGGCCCGGATTATGTAGACGGTGGAGACCCGGAGACGTGCGTCTAGGGTGAAGCCCAGGCATAATCCACAGATTGTGAAGGGTTTGACTAGCAACCCAACGGACAATCGAAGGGTATTACTTGTGGCTAGTCGGAGGTAGTCTAGCTGAGGTAATACTTTCACCGGTTACGGTTATGGCAAAATCTTGAGTTGCTACTTGATAAGCCAAATGGTGTTTGGATTTATAATCATATAAAATGATATTTCTTTGGGAGTTATAAGGGGATGGCCCGTTCTCGCCGGGAATAAAAACCGAGTTTCATAAATGTTTTATTTTTAAGTTTAATTCACAAAACTTTGTTGAATTGTAAATAGAATGTATCGTCATTAGATTCATGTCTATCGAACCAAAGTGTGGATTAAATAAGCTTTTAAATATTACGTATATCCCCCTTCCTCACTGAGTTCGTTTAACTCACCCTCTTTTGGTTCATGCTTCAGGTTAGAAGTTCGACCGTCCATGGTCGATTAATGGCAGCAGCAGTCGTAGGCTTTTGAGTCTTTGATGTCGGTCTATTTGTAGATATTTTGTTGGATCGAATCATGTTGAGACTTGGATATTTGTTAGCTTTCTTCACGTTGTCTATATTTGTTGAATCATGCTACATGAATATTGTCGATGAATATAAATGATGAAATATGGATATATTTGAGCCTTTGATGGGCGTATTCGATATAATGACAATGGTTTGGATTTAGCTTCCGTTGGTGTTGTTGTTTTGTTGAGTTTTGTTGGGAATTGCTGTTGCTAGGTTGTGGAAATCCCATTGTCCGGGGCGGGCTTTCGGGTGGAGGTAATTAACCGTCACTCGGGGGCTCGTTCCGGTCCGGGGGTTGTGATGTGGGGGCATCACAGCTTAAGGTGGTATCAGAGCCTAGGTTTGGTACTTAGGTTTTGACGTCGTGTCGAGTCTGTCTAGGTCGAACGGCTTTAGGACAATGTGCGCTTTTATATGTTTATGCTATGTGACTTACTTTGATATGATCATATAGCTAACGAAACATGCATCTTGTTCAGTTTCTTTGCAACAGGATATATAAAATGCATCGTGGTAGAGGTAGACCGAGACGTCAGTCAACACCTCCTCCTCCCCAAAACAACGATCCTCTGGCTCCTCAGCCTGAGCCAGCACCGCAGGCACAGCCCAATCTAGTTAATCCGGCTGCATTCATGGAAGCAATGCAGCAGTTTTTCATGCAAGGGTCAGCTCCTGCCCAACCAACCGCAGCACAGCGAAGACAGTCCGAAGCTAAGGACATTGCTAATTTTCTCAGCCTCAATCCTCCCCGGTTTGAGGGAGCCCCAGACGACATGAAGGCTGCCGCTTGGATCTCTGATTTGGAACCGATGTTCAGGGTCATTGAGTGTGAGGATGCGAAAAAAGTGGAGTTTGCCGTCTTTCTTCTGAAAGGACCGGCTAGGGACTGGTGGAGGTTAACCGAAGCTAGATGGCAGGTCGAGCACACCGAGCCGACGTGGGCGAACTTTGTTACTGCCTTCCGCGATAAGTACATCCCGCTGGTCGTGCAGGACCGACGTGAGGCCGAGTTCTGAGCCTTAACACAAGACAACCGCACCGTTGATCAGTACGAGGCGATGTTCTCCCGTTTGATTGTTTACTGTCCTTCGATATTGACTGATGAAAGACGGAAGGTGAATCAGTTTATCCAAGGGTTGACCGAAGAGATTTGGCGAGCTCTTCTGGGCACTAGGCTTCCCACATATCAGATGGCGGTCACAACAGCGTTGGAAGTCGAGTCCCAATTACATCAAATCACTAGGGACTCAACTGTTAGGGGCACATCTCAAACTCCCCGGAAATTCAAGAAAACTTTTCCTCCTTCCGGATCTTCATCCTCTAACAAGAAGCAGAAATTTGCGGGTCCTAAACCAGCTGAACCACTAGTAAGATGTACATTCTGCAACAAGCCACATCACATGGAGGCTAATTGTTGGAGAAAACAAGGATTGTGCACCCGATGCGGGGGAAAGGACCACCAGATCGAAAACTGCCCAAAAAGAGGAACACCACCGGCTCAGAGAGGGCCACAGAATAAGGGGAAAGGAAAGGTAGTAGCCCGAGCTTATGCTATGCAGGGGGATGGGGGAGAGGCCGACCCAAATGCAGTTGTTCAAGGTACTTTACATTTGCATGGCATACCCATATTCGCATTATATGATTCGGGTGCGACTCATTCTTTTATTGCACCCGAGTATGCTGCTAGATTGCCTCTATCTGCCAAGTCTTTGCCTTATGTGCTTGAAGTCAATTCCCCGTTGGGAATTTCTTGCTTGTGTAATCGTATTTTTCGGGACTGTCCCTTGAGGATAGGCGAGTGCGATTATCCCGCGGATCTCATTGAACTTCCGATGGGTCACTATGGGGTAATTTTGGGAATGGATTGGCTATATCGACATCAAGCTTATATAGACTGTTTCGGAAAGAAGATCGCTCTGGGTGCCGATAGTGAGATTTCGGGCAAAAGGTTTGATAAGATTCCTCAAGTTTCATATGTTAAAGCCGCCCGAATGATTCGTAAGGGATCTCCGGCCTTTGTTGCTTATCTACTAAACCGTCCAAAAGAGCAAGTTAAGCTTGAGGAGGTATCGGTAGTTGGAGATTTTCCCGATGTGTTTCCCGAGAGTTTGAATTCTTTGCCTCCGGAACGGGAAATTGAGTTTGTGATCGATTTAGCTCCGGGTGCCGAACCGTATTCGAAGACTCCGTATCGTATGGCTCCGGCCGAGTTGAAGGAACTGAAGACTCAGTTAGAGGGATTGTTGGAGAGTGGGTACATTCGACCGAGCACTTCGCCGTGGGGTGCACCGGTTCTTTTTGTGAAGAAGAAGGATGGCACGTTGAGGATGTGTATTGATTACCGCGAGCTGAATCGAATGACGGTAATAAACAAATATCCTCTGCCCCACATAGAAGAGTTGGTCGATATTCTGCAAGGGTCGAAAGTGTACTCCAAGCTTGATCTCCGACAGGGATACTACCAACTGCGGATTCGAGAATCTGATATCCCGAAGACTGGATTTAACACCCGCTATGGGCACTTTGAGTTTGTGGTGATGCCCTTTGGGTTAATGAATGCTCCGGCCGCTTTCATGGACTTGATGCACCGTACCTTCCGGCCGTATCTTGATAAGTTCGTAGTGATCTTCATAGACGATATCCTGGTTTTCTCTAAGACTAAGGAAGAACACGCTGAGCATCTTCGCATCGTGCTAAGGACTCTTCGAGAGCATCAGTTGTATGCCAAGTTTAGCAAGTGCGAGTTTTGGATCGATAGAGTAACCTTTCTTGGTCATGTGATATCGGGAGATGGAATCGAAGTAGATCCTTCGAAGATCGAGGTCGTTATGAAATGGGAACAACCGAAGACGCCGACAGAGGTGAGAAGTTTCCTTGGGTTGGCCGGCTATGATAGACGTTTTGTACAAGACTTTTCTAAAATAGCCGCGCCACTTACCCACCTGACTCGCAAGAACATGCCCTTCCAGTGGGACGATAAGTGTGAGGCGAGTTTTCAAGAACTAAGGAAACGTTTGACGACTGCTCCAGTTCTTACTTTACCCGAAGGTTCCGAGGGATTCACGGTTTACACCGATGCGTCGAAAGAAGGATTGGGATGTGTTCTTATGCAGAATGGAAAAGTAATCGCCTACGCTTCTCGGAAGCTAAAGGATGCTGAAAAGAACTATCCTATCCACGATCTCGAGCTAGCCGCTATCATCTTTGCCTTGGGAAAGTGGAGACATTACTTATACGGCGTGACATTTGACATATTCACCGATCATCAGAGTCTGAAATATTTGCACACCCAAAAAGATCTGAATCGCAGGCAACGTCGGTGGATGGAATTTCTTGAGGACTACGATTGCCGCATTCAATATCATCCAGGAAAGGCCAACGTAGTCGCAGACGCCCTGAGTAGGCAGACGAAGGTGGCCAGTTTGGAAGGAACCTCCTTGGGGATTGCACCGACGACAGGGAGATATCATCTGGTTTCGCAACCAAGGATTGCAAATCTCTCAGTGAGACCGGATTTAGTGCAGAGGCTCAAGGATGAGCAACGTACGGACGAGTGGATCCAAAGGCAGATCGCTAGAGTGCAGGATGATCCGAACTCCCCGTTTGCTTTCGACAATATGGGTCTTTTCCGTTTCAAGAACCGAATTTGTGTGCCGAAAAGTCTGAGGATCGAAATCATGAATGAGGCACACAAGTCTGCATATGCTGTCCATCCGGGAGGCAATAAGATGTACCGAGACCTTAAGACCCAGTATTGGTGGCACGGAATGAAGCGAGAGGTTGCCGACTTTGTGAGACGGTGTTTGACTTGCCAGCAAGTTAAAGCCGAGCATCAACAACCGGGTGGAACTCTACAACCGCTTCCTATTCCGGATTGGAAGTGGGAGGACATCGCTATGGATTTCATGTCTGGGTTACCGAGAGTTAGAGGTGGATATGATACAACTTGGGTAATTGTAGATCGCTTGACAAAATCCGCTCATTTCATTCCTATTAGAAAGATCACCAATGTCAAGAAGATGGCAGAGTTGTATATCGAGCAGATTGTGAAGCTGCATGGAGTTCCGGTGAGTATTGTGTCGGATCGAGATCCCAAATTCACTTCTCGTTTGTGGCAAGAAATTCATAAGAATTTGGGTACGAATTTGAAGTTTAGCACCGCAGCTCACCCGCAAACTGATGGTCAGTCCGAGAGAACCATCAAGATATTAGGCGATATGTTACGAGCTTGTGCTCTCGACTTCTCCACAAGTTGGGACAAGCAGCTGCCGCTCATTGAATTCGCCTATAACAACAGTCACCAAGCGACGATCGGGATGTCCCCGTATGAAGCTTTGTATGGCCGCAAGTGTCAATCCCCTCTTTATTGGGATTTAGACGATTGGCGGAGAACGAAAGACGGGGTCGAACGAGCTCTTCCTCCAAAGACGATCCAAGAAACTCTTGATAAGATTGCGGTCATCCGGCAGAGGATGAAAGCCGCACAGGATCGACAGAAGAGCTACGCTGATAAGAGACGTCGGGATTTGGAATTTGAAGAAGGAGACAAGGTGTTTCTCAAAGCAACGTTAAGGAAAGGATTCGCGAGAGTGGGTAAAGGCGGAAAACTCAGTCCGAGATATTTGGGACCCTTCGAGATTATCGAACGGATTGGGAAGACCGCTTACCGCTTGGATTTGCCCTCGACAACGACCGGGATTCACAACGTTTTCCACGTTTTGCAACTTCGGAAATATTATCCCGATGAGTCTCATATTCTCAAAGATGACGAAGTTCGAGTGGAGCCCGATTTGACAATTGAGCTAAAGCCCGTTGAGATTCAAGATCGTAAGCTCAAGCAGCTCCGAGATCGATAGATTCCCTTGGTTCGTGTGTTGTGGAGGAATCGAACCACCGAACAAGTAACTTGGGAGACGGAAGAGAAGATGCGAACTCATTACCCCGAGCTATTTTCTGGGACGAATTAGAATCTGGGGACCAAATTCTTCGAACGGGGGGATAGTGTAACGCCCCGTTATTTTTCGAGGTACGTTTCGGTGAGTTAGCCAATTTATTTATGATTATTTATGTAATTATTTGAATTATATGAATTATGTGATTTAATTGTGATTTATGTGAGGATTTTGGTGAATTTTCATAATTCCGACTTTTTGGAATTTCTAACCTCGTATTGTTATCGAGGGCTAAGTTTGGGTCATTTTGACTGTAATATCGATTTATTTCGATAAGTCGACCTTTTAGCCCGGAATGACAATTTTCGGTATTCACGGACTGACTCGAATTTGAGCCGGTATTCTTTTGTTGCTTTTTGACTTTCACGCCATCTCTCTCTCCTTCACTATTCAACTTTTCAATTTCTCAAACACATTCAACATCTCTTCATCCCTTTCTTCTCTGCATCTCACGCCAAGAGCAAGAAACCTAGATTTCTCAATCTCACCCAAACTTCAAGATCTAAAATTATCATTCCATATCAAGTTCTTTCATCTTCAAGGAAGAAGTGCCAACTCGTAGCTTGTCCATTAAAGTCATCCTCCTTCTTCTTTCATCATTTTCTTTACTTGAGGTGAGTTTGTATAACTTGGTATTTCTTGGATTTTATTGAGTTAGTAGTTGATGAGATGATGGAAATATGATGGAATAAATGTTATTAAGTACTTGAAAGCATGAGATAGGTGATAAGCCATTGAACTCCATTAACACTATTTGAAGCTTAAATGGGTTTAATTTTAATATTGATTCTATGCCTCCCAATGCTTGTTTTCTTGAGGTTTTCATGCTATACGATGATATTGAGCATTTAGGTAGAGTTTTATGAAGTTTGTGAGTGAAAAACTTGAATTTTGGGATGGAAAAACACCCTGTTAGTAGGCTGTTCGTTTTTTTCATTTTTGCCGTTTTGCTTCGAGCTTCGTTTTTCGATTCTTTTTCCACCAAAAATCTTAAAATATTATAACTAAGAAATTCTGAAATTTTCGGGACAATTGGAGATGTTTATTACCCAAACCTTTATGCTAAATTCCAATTTTGGTGTTTATTCATTCACTTCTTGAAAATGGGATTTTGGGCCGAAACGTTAGAATTTCTCGAAACTGTTTTAACTGGAGCTTCTCAACATATTAAGACTCATGTTCTCCAATTTTGGTGTTAAACGGAGCTGATTTGATCAATGAAAAATTATAAAAATGACCCTGCTGCCCCCTGTTTCAGTTTTGGGGAAGAAGCTTCGGAAAATAGGGCAAACGATGGAATTTTCAAAAACTGTTTCACAGTAGTAATTATCAATGTGGTTGAAGTTCCTCCACAAATTTTTAGATCATTTGGACTCCATTTGCTTAGGTAACGAAATTTTCTTCCAAAATGTGTTGTTCTGACGTATTTTCTGTTTTATGCCTACTTTGGACAAAAATCTGATTTTTCTTAGAATGAACCAAATTTTGGGCCTTATACCTATGGAAAGATATATTTGTCTAGTTTACTAAAAATTTTGAGGTTTGTTAAAAATCATTCCGAGGAGAGAGATATGCTAGTTTTAGTGCAACGTGCGCATACTTGAATTTCCATATCACTTGTATGTCTTTTCTATGCTTCATATCTCGTGCATTTGAACGTGTTTAAGTGCGTTTATACATGATTTTTCATTTTATAAACATGTTTTACATTTTCATAAAGTCGTTCGTCTATTTGGTTGGTTTGTCGAGTCGTGTCTTACCTCGAGGTCCTGTATGTTACAGGTGGAAACTAAGAGGCTAGGACTTAGGTCGTCGAGCCTTCGTTTTGTCAGCTTTAAGCCTACAGGTGAGGTTTTAAATTCTTTTAACTGGAGCATTGAACAAATAATTGCTAAAAATCATCCCTTTTTATATTTCAATTATATGCTTTGCCGATATTGGAGATAAAAGGATTTGATAGCAAATGTTATATATGTATTTTGCTAAAATAATTGTAAAATAGAGACAAGTAAATGTTTTTTTGATTTATAAAGTAACTTTTGGTCACGGGATACGTGCGTATGCCTTGGAATTGCTCGGCAACGTGGCGGAAACCCTAGGCGGTTACATAGCTTGTCCTTTTTGGTCAATTTGCTCCTTTGCTCGAGAAAGAGAAAGGAGAACTAAGTATTTTTACAAAGCGAGAAATATTATATTTTACCCATTGAGGACGCTCTTGGGGATATTGGGCCCGGATTATATAGACGGTGGAGACCCGGAGACGTGCATCTAGGGTGAAGCCCAGGCATAATCCACAGATTGTGAAGGGTTTGACTAGCAACCCGACGGACAATCGAAGGGTATTACTTGTGGCTAGTCGGAGGTAGTCTAGCTGAGGTAATACTTTCACCGGTTACGGTTATGGCAAAATCTTGAGTTGCTACTTGATAAGCCAAATGGTGTTTGGATTTATAATCATATAAAATGATATTTCTTTGGGAGTTATAAGGGGATGGCCCGTTCTCGCCGGGAATAAAAACCGAGTTTCATAAATGTTTTATTTTTAAGTTTAATTCACAAAACTTTGTTGAATTGTAAATAGAATGTATCGTCATTAGATTCATGTCTATCGAACCAAAGTGTGGATTAAATAAGCTTTTAAATATTACGTATATCCCCCTTCCTCACTGAGTTTGTTTAACTCACCCTCTTTTGGTTCATGCTTCAGGTTAGAAGTTCGACCGTCCATGGTCGATTAATGGCAGCAGCAGTCGTAGGCTTTTGAGTCTTTGATGTCGGTCTATTTGTAGATATTTTGTTGGATCGAATCATGTTGAGACTTGGATATTTGTTAGCTTTCTTCACGTTGTCTATATTTGTTGAATCATGCTACATGAATATTGTCGATGAATATAAATGATGAAATATGGATATATTTGAGCCTTTGATGGGCGTATTCGATATAATGACAATGGTTTGGATTTAGCTTCCGTTGGTGTTGTTGTTTTGTTGAGTTTTGTTGGGAATTGCTGTTGCCAGGTTGTGGAAATCCCGTTGTCCGGGGCGGGCTTTCGGGTGGAGGTAATTAACCGTCACTCGGAGGCTCGTTCCGGTCCGGGGGTTGTGATGTGGGGGCGTCACAGTAGACCATCTACTAAGACATACGGGTCGTTTCGCCTCAGACCTTTTGTGCAGATCGCCATCTGGACTAGAGTCCCATAACTAATCGAGGTCCAACCTCCAATGGCGACCTGAGTATCGAGTCCTTCCACTTGGGCACACTCCAATGTAGCAGTGATGTAGGAGCCTACTCGAATCTCCCCTCTCGGCCGAGTGCAGATGTACCGACTCCTTTGATTCCTGAAGAATCATGTTCGTTCGTCCATAATGACCAAGAACAGAAAATCCCAGTGTAAGGTCTTCAGTTTGGTGTAGCTGAAAGCTTGGCATTCTTCTGGTCGAGTTCGACATCCGGATTCATGTCGGTTCTCACTCCGACTATCTTCAGAAGTATTCTCCTTTAAGCTCGATTTGTCAACATCGGTGCTATCCAGAACCGCTTAACGTACTCGCAACAGAATCGATCCTAGTCAGCCAAGAACTCCTTGTCCTTAGCACTCTCTAATAGCGTACAACGAATTTATCGAATTCCACGCTATCCACACAGAGGTCACATAAATCTTAGCATCTAATCATTCAATCAGTGCAAGTGTGAATTTTGAAAGCAGTTAAAACACGTAAGTTATATAAAACACTTAACAGATATTTAAATCAATTACCATTCGAAACAGAATACTATGAATGAATGCTATGATAATGCAATGTACCTCTGCGAGTCGGTATCAGGGTCGAGATCCCCTTTTTCTTCCCCGAGGGTTGCTTGAGTCGGGGCAGTCTTGAACTCGATGCTTACTACTCCCACATCTGAGGCAACGCCCCAGTTTCCTCCTACACTTTGCAGTCTTGTGATTCGTCTTTCTACAGTGCTCACAAGGAATGGGGTCCTCGTTCACTTCTAGTCTGGTAGGTTCCGGCATCTCGTAGTGTGGTTCCCATGTCTAAAAGGTGCTCGGTCCGTATGGTTGTCTTCTTGCCTTCTCGTTGAAAGAGGATCCTTTCATGTGAGGAATACTTCGTCCCAACTCTTGAAGATCGGACTCCACTCTCATAGCTCGGTCAACTGCATCATGATAATTACGAATGTCCAATTCCACCAATCTTTCCAAGATCTCCGGCTGAAGTCCCTCGATGAACTTCCGTGCTCTTCTTCGATCGTCTGAGGCAATGTGAGGAGCATAGACAATGAGGCGGCTGAAAAGTGCCTCGTATTATGCAACAGGGAAAGCTCCTTGGGTGAGGGACATGAAATCTCTTTCCCGGCAGTCACGTACCACTTCTGGCACGTATTTCTCTCGAAAGTCGGATAGGAACCGCGACCAAGTGTGCGGAATTCTCTCAGTGATCCATCTCTGTTCTATGTAGCGCCACCAATCTTCAGCTGGTCCTCTCATGAGAAAGATGGCATACTCGACCCTCTCGGGGTCACCGCAGTGTATTACTCGAAAGATTCGCTCTAAATCGGCTATCTAAGCCTCGGCTTTAAGATCATCTGGTTCACCCATGAAGCAAGGTGGGTTGTAGTGCAGAAATCTGGTACATGCTGTTGTTGTTGTTGTCTCTCTTGATGTACTTACTCAGCAATTTGCCTCATAGCTATCACTAACTCTCTTGCAATCGAATTCGGAGATGGGGGAGCTGTAGGGGGTCTTCGGCGAGGCATTATGTATCTGTGAATAACAAACTAGAAATCGATCCATGCTTTAATGGGATGATCACATAAAGCATATAAAATTCAAACAGAGCATACATATACGATTCGAATAGCGTGTAATCAATTTAAGCACGAAATAAATCACATAACAAGCAAAACCCGATCCTATAGCCATACGACCTAGATACGACAAGACCCAAGCAGAACATGACAAGACGACAAGACAAGACAGATGCTACATCGAGTCCCACATCCACCTGCATTCGATCCCAACTCAGTACTACAATTGTAAGAGATCAAACGGTTGGTTGGCCATTCCAAAAGAAGATCAATCACAATTTCAATACTAAGGAGTTCTCAAGCACCTGTGACTGGAAACTCTAACTCTCATTGACACGAAAAAGGCAGACACAAGAGATAAGACACGACGTGATTACAAAGCTTCGGTTCCTTAAGGGAACCTAGGCTCTGATACCACTGATTGTAGCGCCCCTGAAGAAAGACTGTCACATCCGCACCGAAGCGAACTCCCGAGCTTCAGTGAGGAGCCTCAACTCAAAAATCCACTCCGGCGAATGGCACTCAAGCAATAACCATCGGCAACAGCGACAACCATCCCAACAACAATCACAACAATACAGAGATATGCGAAATCGATTTAAAAGATAATCAAATAAATCCATAAACGCCTACGAAGCTAACATAATATCAATTAAACATGTGCACTTCGAAATACAACAGAATAACAATACGTAGTGCCATCCATGGCTCAACTAGTCTATCCTGTACAATCCTAGATATCGTCAACTATCCCACATCAGGGGCACATAAGTACGTAAAGTAAATAAATACAATAAACAAGACTTGACGGTTGTTGGGACTACTGACAAGACAAACCAGAAAGACTGAGCCTATCTAGACCTGCTGATGCCGACTGACAAGATAGGTGACGTCGCCACCTGTCTACCTGAAGCAAGAACCAAAATAGCAGGGGTGAGTATAAAGGATACTTAGTAAGGGGGTTTTGATCACAGTTCGTCATTTATCTTTTAAAACTAAAAGTGGTGAGTGTTGCCAGTTTTGAGAAAGAAGATAAATAACGAAATACAAGTTGTAAAACAATAACACAAGGCAACACTCGGTTCGGCTTGCTTGGAAAACACGAAAGGGTTGACGAACCGGATCCTTTAAAAACATTGGCACGTAATGTAAAGCCGATAAGTTCAAAGGGGTATTAGTTGAGTCACGAGGCCGTTACAAGTTCGAAAGGCACGATTCAATAAGTTAGAAACGATAAATAAGCACGGCTCGTAATTCAACGAATTAATTGAATAATAAAGGAGGCTTAGGGTAGCAAGTACAACTCACGCTTCCGGGTTTTATATATATATAGGAAATACATATGATAAATGAAGAAAACCGGAATGTGCTTCGACTTGTAACGAAAGCCGTAAAACAATTAGACAAGCAAGAAATGCAATAAATCATGCAATAATGTGTCCCGGCGAGAACGGGCCTCTCCTTATAACTCCCAATTGAAAATCATGCAAGCATATAGTCAAGTACTCCACCACCAACAATTGGTACCATCAGAATTTAAGGAGACGCGATTAGCACCACCGTATCAGAATTTAAGGAGACGCGATTAGCACCACCGTATCAGAATTTAAGGAGACACGATTAGCACCACCGTACAGAATTTAAGGAGATGCGGTTAGCACCACCGTTCGCATCAACTTAGGCTAGCCAACCTCCTAACCGGCCCAAGTTAACACGCTAGAAGTATACATCGGGATTTGCCCTAGACGCTCGTCCCCAGGCTCACCTCCTGTATACTCCGAGCCAAATCATTAATCAATCTATGGCTCGCTTTTGAAATCAATGATAGTTTGGGTGGCCAAAAGGGTCATTCGAAAATAGGAAATCGGGGTGTGGGAGGCCAAAGGGGTCATTCGAGACAAGGTTATAATTGCGAGGTCGAGAGACCAAAGTTTGCATTTAAAACAAATGGTTTTCCTTGCCTCTAGTTGAAAGTATTTAAAACATTTTGGTTTGCTATCAAAACGGTTTGACTAAGCAGATAGAGAAATAGTAAAGGCAATACAACAAGTAATAAGAAAGCGCGATAGTGGTTTATTTCGCAAACCTAAGTAACTATGTTCTTACTCCAGTTGAAAAGAATTTAAAACCCTTACCTGGCTCAACACGACAGTATGAAAGCAAACGGTAGTCAAGTTTCTCCCTCGTTGGTTCCACCTGTAATACACAGGGCCTAGAGCATGAAAACAAGACCGACAATACTAAAAGCAAGACACAAGACAACAGATGACGCACGGCAATTCATATAAACTCCACTCATGCTACAGGTGCAATATGGAAAGTCAGATAATTAAACATGTAAGGATATATAAAATATGGAACAACATTTAAAGGAGTATTAATGTAGTTATAATTAATGGGAGAACATTAGAAATTAAATATCAAAGACATGCTGAAACGCAGTTAGAGCACGTAGGCATGCTTAGAATAATATAAGGATGCTCTCTCCCAAATACGGGATCAAACGGATAAGGAACGGAAAAGGTGGATAAAAAACCCTAAACGAGAAAGGTGTCAATTGACTGTCAAATAAGGTCGGATAAATTGTAAACTATGTAAAATATTAAATCCCGAGGCTCAAGGAAGCTGTAGGTGAAATCGGATTAATTTTCGGAGGTCGTATGCGAAAGGTCAACATTTAAATGAGTGGGGTTGACCCAATTCCCAAAGTGCAAGAAAGGAAAAGGCTAGAAAATCCACTAAGTAGGTTGCACCGGCCAACGCATGGGCTTGGCAAGCCGGTGCAAGCACAAAAAGAGGTGCACGGCCTCACGCACGGTCTTGAGCACAGTGCCAAGACCGTGCAGGTGCAAACGGGCCTGTGCACGGGCTCAAGCCCATGCAGGTTGAAAAGGGCTGTGCACGGGCTCCTGCACGGTCTTCATCAAGACCGTGCGTTCGCCCGTGTGGATCTACTGAGCAGCAGACTCAGCAGATCACGAAACCTCACACGTGAAAATCAACATATAAATTCATACATCTCCTAATTTACTCCATAAAACATCCTAATTTTCACATATAATCATCTATACTATATTAGCTACACATAGGCACAAGAATCACGTAAAATGGCCGAGTAAATCTTCTTAAACACGAAAACCCAATCCTATAAAAATCCTATATCTAAATCACGAAAATCGCAAGAAAGAATGAACAGAATGAAATGGGGTAAAAGGATTACCGGTAGAGAATGTAGTGAGGATCGTTCGGGTTTTCACGGCTCGTCGATCGGGCGAGAAACGGGCTCGGTAGGGCATCGGGAAGATTCCCTCCTTTCTTCTCCTTCTTTCTCCTTCCTTCTCCTTCCTTTCTTCTTTTTCCCTCTTTGTGTGTAATGAGAGAATGAGAGAGATAGGTAGATATTTAGGAAAATATCTCGGGGGGGTAAAATGGTCATTTAGGCTTTCAAGGGCATTTATGTAATTTAAGTAATTGAAGGTATTTAAAAGATAGGTTAAATCAATCTTTTCCACAAGATTAATTAATCCAATTGGATAGATCGAGAAATTAGGCAAGAAAGAATTCGCGTAATAATTAATAATATAATTAAAATATTCGGGTCGTTACATGGCAAATATAGAGATTCGAGTACAGGAAAAAAGGTAGGAAGTACTGCAGTGCAAAATCAAAGTACAGGTTTATACTTTGATTCCATTTTAAAAGTACCTTGATTTCGCGCATTAGAACTTCATACCTATATTCTTGTACTCGATTGTCTATTTAACCCACATATTAGAAAAGCTTGTTTTATTGGAATTTATACTTTGTGGCAGTCTACGGAGTACCTTCATTTTTCAGAATAATACTTTAGACGCATAAATCTGTACTCGATTCTCTATTTTTCAGGCATGGTCTGTAATAAAAATATATTAAAAATAAATGTGATATTGGAGTTTATATTTGGAATTCTTGAGTGCCATGGAACTTTTCTTGACATGCACGTGGTATATTTTGTAATAATAAACAATATATAGAAAAACTCGTTATGTTGGAATTTATACTTCGATTCCGTTTCAGAGTACCTTCAATTTGCACAGTAGTACTTGATACCTGTATTCTTGTACTCGATTCTCTATTTAAACCATATATTAGAAAAGCTTGTTTTACTGGAATTTATACTTTGTGGAAGTCTAAGGAGTACCTTGATGTGTCAGTGTGATACTTTAGACGCATGAATATGTACTCGATTCTCTATTTTTCAGGCGTGGTTTGTATTAAAAATATATTAAAAATAAATTTGATATTGGAGTTTATATTTGGAATTCACGAGTGCCATGGAACTTTTCTTGACATGCGCGTGGTATATTTTGTAATAATAAACAATATATAGAAAAAGTCGTTATGTTAGAATTTATACTTCGATTCTGTTTCAGAGTACCTTCAATTTGCACAGTAGTACTTGATGCCTGTATTCTTGTACTCGATTCTCTATTTAACCCACATATTAGAAAAGCTTTTTTTACTGGAAGTTATATGTAGCGCCCCGCTCTACAGCCCCCGAACCTGCACGAATTCCCAAGCCGAGTACAGTGCCTCAACCCGAGAACCCACGCAAGCTAACGGGTCAATCCCGACACATGGCAACAGTGAATCCCCAAAATAAAGCATTTAAATAAATCAGAGAATATATATATATAGCGGAAGCATTTAAATCCATATTAACAAAAATGCCACTCCGGGGCCAATACATTAACAACAGCCCACTCAGGGCAACATCATTTAAATAACAATATTGGGGAATAATATAATATTATCAATCCAGGTTGACAAGAGTAATGAACGAGATCAAAAGACAACTAATGAGACTCGGCAAAACCAAAAAAAACCTATCTGACACTGTTGCCCATCCGACACGTAAGACATGTCGGTCTCTCTCAAACCTGAGGCAAGAACAAATTAAAAGAGGGTGAGTCAAAATACTCAGTGAAGATGTGAGAACAAGTCGAGTCATGCTTCCGGGTTTTTATAGAAAATACATATGCGATAATGAAGAAACCGGAATATGCTTCGACTTGGATATTCAATTAAAATTAAAGTCAGTAACACTATAAAGCAGTAAATACGATCCCAGCGAGAATGGGCCTGTTCCTCCTTATATCTCCACGGTGCATGTATAAATACTCCATCGCCGGTGTCAAGCTAAGGAGCAACCCGAAGCTCAACCATAATGAATTTTAGGAAAATGTGCAACGAATGCAACACCCACCATCGCTCCCAACCATGGCTATCATCTCCTGACAGGCCACGATTGACGCTTAGTTTTGGGAGAAGCACCTCGGATTACACCCTGAACGCCCGTCCCCAGATGTAACCTTCGGATACCTTCCCGGGCCCAACTTGAAAATAGTCATGTATTTGCTCGCTTTAAAATAACCCATTTGAATGCCAACCGACACTCTGAGCAAGGGTGACGACAAAGGATTAAATCCTAAGTCAAACCGTCACGTAAAATAAATAGTTTTCTTGCCCTTTTGAAAACAAATCAATTTGGTTTACTTATGTATAATTTTGATATTAAATGATTTGAGGATAAAACATAAAAATATAAACTCGAAATATATAATATATTAATAAGGGATTAGGGGGTTCGCAATTGTATATATATATGTTCAAGCCCAGTTAAAAGTTTAAATCCTCACCTGGAATCAAAAAGAGAAAGCCTAGCTGCTAGACTCACTGGTCTCCCACGTCGGACTGATCTGGAGACAAGACAAGACCTAGACAAATCAATAACGACTACAACAACAATAAAAGCGCAAATAAGCAATTATTGGACGAACGGCTAACCAAACATGTTTCCAATCATGCATATGTCAATTATAATATGTAAAGAAGCTATCATGTAAATTTCACGCAATTCCGACAGGTTGTCAAAAATACACATAATTAGAATTACACTATTCATAGCCCGAACGAGGGCGAAATTAAATAAACATTCCAAAATATAAATCTACAAATTAAAAGGGTTCTATAGGTGAAAACGGTGTAATTTTTGGAGTCCGTATGCAAAAAGTCAACCAAAAATGGTGACCCGAAGACTCAATTGCCGAGAGCAAAGTTTGAAAAGGCTGAAAAAATTCACTAAGTGTTTCACACGGCCTAGTGCACGGTCTTGAACACGGTGTCAAGACCGTGCACGCACACACGGCCAAACACACGGGATAGGTGCACGGGCTCAAGCCCGTGCAAGCAAATATAGCGGCACACGGGCTCCTGCACGGTCTTGCGCAAGACCGTGCGTTAGCCCGTGTGGTTCAACTGAACCCAGCAGAAACTTACGGGTTTTCAAATTTTCGAGCCAAAATTCCACAAAAATCATATTTTTAACGCAAATCAACACTCATAATTTATAACAATCAATCATCAACATCTAATTCACATATACATCCAATAAAATCACGAATTGACCAAGAAACGGGCTCGATCTAAGCATTTAACCTAAAAATCCCGAAATAACCAAATATTCTCAAAACCTCGAAAAAATGTAAAAGAAATTGGGGAAATTGGTACCTAAAGAAAGGTATCGATGAACTGATCGTTTAAAAACGATTGGCGCGAAATTCCACGGAGATTCGAGCTCGGCACGATCGATTAGGGATTCGGGAGAAATATCTCTTTTCTTCTTCTTCTCTCTCTCTCTCTCGAAATAAAAATAATGAAATGAATTTCGATACTTATCAAATATCATCGAAATACCGAAAAATATGAAGGGTTATTTTAGTAATTTTAGAAAATCCAATTAAATACGCGTCGATCACATATAACGATTAAATATTTAATAAACGCAATATAGACACGTAATTTAAATACGCAAACAATATTATCACATTGGTCATTTACGACATAATATATTATAATTCAAATATAATCGAGAATTTAGAGATTAAGAAAGATAATTAACGCGTAAAAATTACTCACAGTAATTCTCAGATTTCTGGGTCGTTACATTATACTTTGTAGATGTCTAAGGAGTACCTTGATGTGTCAGTGTGATACTTTAGACACATGAATCTTGTAAAGACCCAGAAATCCAAGAATCATTGTGAGTTCGTTTTCGCATTAATTATCTTTCTTACGCCTATTTCTCGTATTATTTGATTTATATTTAATTATTTCGTATATGATCTTATGTGATATTATTATGTGCGTATTTGTATTTCTTATGTGATTAGCTTTCGTTTGATATTAATATTGATATATTTGGCCAAAATGTTTTAAATTGGACTTTCTAAATTACCGAAATACCCCTTCATATTTTTGGACATTTCGAATTATTTGATAAAAGTCTTCTTCCCTAATTCAAACCCTAATTTCGCTTAGAGAGAGAGGGGAGAAAAGAAAAGAGAATTTTGCACTTGAGAGCCCGAATCGATCGTCCTGAGCTCGTTTCTCCACCAAATTTCGTGTCGTTCGAACCTACGCGGTCCACTCAACGAGATCTTCCTTTAGGTACCAATTTTACCGCTTCTTTCTACGGATTTATGAGGTTTTGAGCATGTTTATGATTTCGGGAATATTTTTGAATTTTGGTGATTGTGAGCCCGTTTCTTGATCATTTTTCGTGTTACTTGGATAGAAATGTTCCTTATATGTTGATTAATGTTTGTTGTAAGCCCGTGCGCGCCTCTTTTTTCCGGCACGGGCTCGCGCCCGTGTGTGTATCCCGTGTGCACGGCCGTGTGAGCCTGCACGGTCTTGACAGCATGTTCAAGACCGTGCATAGGCCGGTGCGAAACACTTAGTGGATTTTTCAGCCTTTTTCCTTAGTTGCTATCGGGAATTGGGTCAACCCCACGCATTTTAATGTTGACTTTTTGCATACGAACCCCAAAAATCATTCCGATTTCACCTATAGATTCCTTATGAGTTGTAGATTAATATTTTGAAATGTTTGTTGAATTTCGGCCTCGTTCGGACTGCGAATAGTGTATTTTTACGTGCATGCATTTTTGAAAACTTGTCGGAATTACTTGAAACTTACGTGGTAACTTCCATAAATATTATTATTGGCATATGTCATGATTGTGGATTCATTTGGTTAGCCGTTCATCAATTAATTGCTTATTTGCGCTTTTAGAGTCGTTAGTAATTCGTCTAGGTCCTGTCTTGTCTACAGATCATTCTGAGGTCGGAGAGCAGTGAGTCGTAGCTGTTAGGCATTCTTTTGGCACCAGGTGAGGATTTAAATTGTTTAAACTGGACTTGAACATATATGTCTATGTATACATGCTAAAACCCCGTAACCCCCTTGCCTTGCTTGATCTTTTATTCTTTCTCCCCTTATTATTAGTATTAAATATTTCGAGCATATATCTTTATGATTTTATCAACAAATCATTTGATATCAACGTATACAATATTATCCAAAATCGATTTGTTTTTCAAAAGGGCAAGTAAACTCTTTCTTTACAACATGATAATTTGACTTGGGTTGGGTCTATGAGGAAAGTCTTTAGGGAGTGCGCCAGTACAACCCGACGCGTACGGAACTTGTAGTTACCCCATTCGTCGTCACTCACTTGCCCAACTGCCCGTTTGGCACTCAAACCTTTCTTGAAAAGCGAGTAAAATCGTGGACTTTTCATGGGGCCCTGGGATGGTATCCGAAGGTTGCATCTGGGGACGAGCGTCCAGGGTGTTGCCCGAGGTGCTTCTCCCAAAATTAAGCGTCAATCGTGGCCCGTCAGGAGTTGATAGCCATGGTTGGGAGCGATGGTGGGTGTTGCATGTGTTGCACGCTTTCCTTAAATTCACTATGGTCGAGCTTCGGGTTGCTCCTTGGCTTGACACCGGCGATGGAGTTTTTATCGTGACTTGTGGAGAAATAAGGAGGAACAGGCTCAATCTCGCTGGGATATTTATTTACTACTTTATTATATTATTGTCTTTATTGTTTTATTGAAATATCCAAGTCGAAGCACATTCCGGTTTCTTCATTACCGCATATGTATTTTCTATTAAAATCCGGAAGTGTGACTCGACTTGCTCTACCCATATCTTCACTGAGTTCTTTGACTCACCCTCGTTTATTGGTTCTTGCCTCAGGTAGATTGAGAGACTGACATGTCTGGCATGTCGGATTGGCAACAGCAGTACTTAGATAGCCCTTTTTGGTTTGACGAGTCGTCTAGATTGTTGTCCATAACACTCTCTTTAGTTTATTCTTTTGTCCTGGCATGTATATAATGCTATATTGATCCCCACCCCATTATGATTATTATATTTACTTTACGTTGCCCCTGAATGGGCTTTGATGTTATTGGATAATTGAATTGGCCCCGAAATGGCATTTTATGTTTATATGTTATTAATCCGCTTCCGCTATGAATTCTGATTTGCATGGATATTCTTATATGTTGTGTCTTTTGGGGATTCGCTGTTGCCAAGTGTCGGGATAGACCCGTTGGCTTGTATGGGTTCTCGGGTCGAGGCGCCGTTCTCGGCTTGGAAATCTGTGCAGGTTCGGGGGCTATAGAGCGGGGCGCTACAAATCTGTATTCGATTCTCTATTTTTCAGGCATGGTCTGTAATAAAAATATATTAAAAATAAATGTGATATCGGAGTTTATATTTGGAATTCACGAGTGCCATGGAACTTTACTTCACATGCACGTGGTATATTTTGTAATAAAAAATAATATATAGAAAAACTCGTTATGTTGGAATTTATACTTCGATTCCGTTTCAGAGTACCTTCAATTTGCACAGTAGTACTTGATGCCTGTATTCTTGTACTCGATTCTCTATTTAACCCACATATTAGAAAAGCTTGTTTTACTGGAATTTATACTTTGTGGAAGTCTATGGAGTACCTTGATGTGTCAGCGTGATACTTTAGACGCATAAATCTGTACTCAATTCTTTATTTTTCAAGCATGGTCTGTAATAAAAATATATTAAAAATAAATGTGATAGTGGAGTTTATATTTGGAATTCACGAGTGGCAGGGAACTTTTCTTGACATGCATGTGGTATATTCTGTAATAACAAAAAATATATAGAAAAACTTGATATGTTCGATTTTATACTTTGATTCCGTTTCAGAGTACCTTGATTTCTCAAGATAATACTTTATACGCATGAACCTGTACTCAAACCTCTATATTTCCACGCATGGTCCGTAATATTCTATACGAATAACTCGGTATTGTTGAATGAAATATCTACTACAAAGTTTATTAAACTATGAATTTAAATGAAATATACATCTTACTTGGGAAGTAAATTTAATGTGTTATTGATCAAACTTATCTCAATACAATAATATTCTACTTAAATCCATACTTAAAGTAAAGATGGACATAGAAAATCCTTTCAATATTCTATTTTAATCTTCTGGAATGTTATAGTATTGTCATGCTTTTGAATAATGTCTCATTCATGTACACATGTTTTCAAATATGTATGGAATTCCCAAAAGGAATACCAATATTTCACTTAAAATCCTAGTTCAATAGCTTTGTAATATGAAATATTATTGTATTGACATAAGTATGATCCATAGCTCTTTGAATGTAATTCCCTATTAAGATGTATATTTCACTTAATTTAAAAGTTCAATCAACTTTATATTAGATAATGATCAACATACCAAGTTATTCGTGTCAAATATTTGATCAACAATCACACATGTGGAGTACGTGTAAGAAGATATACAGTATTATTAAGTGAAATCAAGGTACTCTGTAAACTGCCACAAAGTATAAATTCCAATAAGACAAGCTTTTCTAATATGTGGGTTAAATAGACAATCGAGTACAAGAATAGAGGTATGAAGTTCTAATATGCGAAATCAAGGTACCATCAAACGTAATCAAAGTATAAAATCGAACCTATCGAGTTTTTCTATATATTGTTTATTATTACGAAATATACCGCGTGCATGTCAAGAAAAGTTCCCTGCTACTCGTGAATTCCAAATATAAACTTCAATATCACATTTATTTTTAATATATTTTTATTACAGACCATGCCTGAAAAATAGAGAATCGAGTACTGATTCATGCGTATAAAGTATCACACTGACAAATCAAGGTATTGCGTAGACTTCCACAAAGTAGAAATTCTAGTGAAACAAGCTTTTCTAATATGTGGGTTAAATAGACAATCGAGTACAAGAATATAGGCATCAAGTACTATTGTGCCAATTGAAGGTACTCTGAAATGGAATCAAAGTATAAAATCGAACATATCGAGTTTTTCTATATATTATTTATTATTACAAAATATACCACGTGCATGTCAAGAAAAGTTCCATGCCACTCGTGAATTCCAAATATAAACTCCAATATCACATTTATTTTTAATATATATTTTATTACAGACCATGCCTGAAAAATAGAGAATCGAATCGAGTACTTATTCATGCATCTAAAGTATTATTCTGAAGAATGAAGGTATTCCGTAGACTGCCACAAAGTATAAATTCCAATAAAATAAGTTTTTCTAATATGTGGGTTAAATAGACAGTCGAGTACAAAAATATAGGTATGAAGTTCTAATGTGCGAAATCAAGGTACTATCAAACGTAATCAAAGTATAAAATCGAACATATCGAGTTTTTCTATATATTGTTTATTATTACAAAATATACCACGTGCATGTCAAGAAAAGTTCCCTGCCACTCGTGAATTCCAAATATAAACTCCAATATCACATTTATTTTTAATATATTTTTATTACAGACCATGCCTGAAAAATAGAGAATCGAGTACAGATTCATGCGTCTAAAGTATCACAATGACAAATCAAGGTACTGCGTAGACTTCCACAAAGTATAAATTCCAGTAACACAAGCTCTTCTAATATGTGGGTTAAGTAGACAATCGAGTACAAGAATACAGGCATCAAGTACTATTGTGCCAATTGAAGGTACTCTGAAACTGAATCAAAGTATAAAATCGAACATATTGAGTTTTTCTATATATTGTTTATTATTACAAAATATACCACGTTCATGTCAAGAAAAGTTCCATGCCACTCGTGAATTCCAAATATAAACTCCAATATCACATTTATTTTTAATATATTTTTATTACAGACCATGCCTGAAAAATAGAGAATCGAGTACAGATTCATGCGTCTAAAATATCACAATGACAAATCAAGGTACTGCGTAGACTTCCACAAAGTATAAATTCCAGTAACACAAGCTCTTCTAATATGTGGGTTAAGTAGACAATCGAGTACAAGAATACAGGCATCAAGTACTATTGTGCCAATTGAAGGTACTCTGAAACGGAATCAAAGTATAAAATCGAACATATTGAGTTTTTCTATATATTGTTTATTATTACAAAATATACCACGTTTATGTCAAGAAAAGTTCCATGCCACTCGTGAATTCCAAATATAAACTCCAATATCACATTTATTTTTAATATATATTTTATTACAGACTATACCTGAAAAATAGAGAATCGAGTACTGATTCATGCGTCTAAAGTATTATTCTGAAAATTGAAGGTATTCCGTACACTGCCACAAAGTATAAATTACAATAAAACAAGCTTTTCTAATATGTGGGTTAAATAGACAATCGTGTACAAGAATATAGGTATGAAGTTCTAATGTGCGAAATCAAGGCACTATCAAACTTAATCAAAGTATAAAATCGAACATATCGAGTTTTTCTATATATTGTTTATTATTACGAAATATACCACGTGCATGTGAACAAAAGTTCCCTGCCACTTGTGAATTCCAAATATAAACTCCAATATCACATTTATTTTTAAGGGAAATTTTTTTTTACCTCCTGGACTTTCCCATTTTTTTGGATTTGCCTCCTCAACTAAAATTTTCTATAAAATACATCCCAACCTTTGTGTTTTAAACAATTTACCTCCTGATATCATTTTCCGGTGAAAATTCATCTTGAGGTAATCACACGTGTCGCCTGAAACCCTAAATTTCCACCGAAAAATGATGTCAGGAGGTAAATTGTGTAAAACGCAAAGGTTGGGATGTATTTTATAGAAAATTTTAGTTGAGGAGGCAAATCCAAAAAAATGGGAAAGTCCAGGAGGTAAAAAAAAAAATTCTCTATTTTTAATATATATTTTATTACAGACCATGCCTGAAAAATAGAGAATCGAGTACAAGTTCATGCGTCTGAAGTATTATCCTGAGAAATCAAGGTACGCCGTAGACTGCCACAAAGTATAAATTCCAATAAAACAAGTTTTTATATGTGAATCGAGTACTAGAACACAGAACTCAAGTACTAATGTGTAAAATCAAGGTTTTGTCATCCGGAATCAAAGTATAAAATCCAATATAACTAGTTTTTCTATTCAATCAGAAGAGTGACCAAATTTAACACGTCCCAAACATTCATTCAACTTCAATGCAGTCTAAGCAATATTACATGCCAAAACCAAAAACATAAAATTCAAACATAAAACACAAAAGCACCCTACATCAATCGAGAAATCACAAACCAGACCAATTTTCAGTGAATTACTTTTGGGTGAACACTCGATTGTTCATCAGAATGCTCTTTTTCTAGAATCGTTTTGGCTTTCACCCTTACCCTTACGTCGATAAGTCTCAGTTTATGGATCTCGTGCAGGCGGATCATGTTAGAGACATCCTTATCACTGCACAAATCGACACAGTACCCTGTTTGATGAGAAGCAATGTATCTCAAATCATAGCTGATTGTGGAGATTTCGGGCTATTTTTTAAGGATAATTCGGTGAAAACCACGCAGATTGAGATTAGGATCAATCGAGAATACGTGAATGTCGGAATAGAATTGGACACTAGCCAAAAGCATTGCTTCATCCATTATTCAACCAATGGACACACAAGCTGTTCGAAACCTAATTGTGGAAAAAATGTGGGAATTAATTGTGAAAAAAGAATTATAATTATCTAAAGAGAAAACATAATATACATATTTCATTGACAATAGTGAAACAAATTGTTCAACACACAAAAAGGAAAGTTTAAACCTACAATGAATGAACCCTAACTGTTACGTACCGGGAAGAAACGGGAGTTGGAGGACCGAGCAGAAGCGGAACAAGAGAGGTAGAAGCACAAAGACGAAGAACAAATTGAAAGAAGAAAGTAGAAGCTGAAGACTTCTTTTTCTCTGCTTCGTCCTTAGATTTTCAGACGTCGCCAGAAGAAGAGAAGAGGAAGACGATGAAGTTTTATTCTCTGGAAAAAAAAATTAAAGATTTTTTGGAAATAGTTAAAAGAAAAATAAAAAAGAAAATAAATATTGGTAAAAAGAAAATGAAAAATAAATATAAAATAAATTATTTTGAAATAATATTATTTTAATCAAAACAGGTCCTTATTTCTAAGAGTTTCCCATTTCAGGTCCTTTTGAGCAACACTTTTAAAAATTGGTCTTTATTTCTATGAAGGATGTTATAATTGGTACTTCTGTCTAATTTTCCGATGAAGTATTGAAGTTTCCAAATAGTTATTGATGATGTCGGTTTTTGGTAAGTGATCAGAGTCAACCACGTGGCGTCGATCTGTCAGTTGAATTTGTAGAGGGGAGTCCGACTTCGACCTGAAAAGCACTAGCACTGGGTAACTTGGCCGGAGGGGATTGTCTCCGGCGTAGCCCCTCCACTGAATTAAGTCAGTCTTAGAATATAATATTCGCAAAGGGAGGTTGGAGCAATTAATTAGAAGAACTTACCCTCCATAATAAATGAGGGGGTATTTATAGGGTGGCTTCACACACACTGGTACACTGTTTGTATGTGCATTAATGGCCTCGACTGTGGGGCATTTAATGCCTGTGCCTCGAGTCAGATTCATTCCTTAATAGGAGAGATTGTCTGTCACTTCGGGCGGTACAGAGTACGGAAGGCAGTCAGAACAGATACGGCGCAATCAATGCAGCTGCAGTGGGGTCGACCGTGTGGAGATGGGACAGGTTCGAGCCCACTGACCTCGACCCTCAAGGAACGCTCTTGGGGAGAAATAGCGAGTCGAGTATCGATTCTCGAGCGTGGTACGGTCGAGCTAGGGACCTTAGAGACTTCCGAGCCATTATGACAGTCGAGCTATCAGGCTGAGCCATGTGGTCGATCGCCGAGCTTGTTCTTGGGCCACGTGTGGGTTGGCCTCTGACTAGATAGACGTGGGGATTGACTCTTTAAGAGTGCGCCACGTGTATTCTCCGGAATATTCCCCATCACGAGTCCCCCAAGTTTCGGTCGAATATATTCGACCGGGATTTGAAATTGACCGCCATTTTGAAGCTCGATACACGTGGCTATTTTAGGTTGGGCCACGCAACCCTGTATTACCGTTATACGCAACCGACAATAAAGTAGGTCGACCCTCGGCTTGTTCTCAAAAGGCGCGCTTGTTTCGACAGCGTTATGAAGAGCAATTATGGCGACTTTTCGCATTCCGAGGCAAGAATACTATAAATAAGGGCCTAACCCTCTCTCATTTCTTACATTCTCTGAATATTCACTCCGAGCGGAAGCACTTTTTAGCGAGAAAATCATTCAAGCGAAGGAACTTGATTCGAGCGTAAACACAAATCGTCCACTTTCTAGGTAACCCTCGACCCTCAACTCTTAACACTTATTTACAATTTATAAAATGTCTGGAGCGTCAGAGGGGTCGAGTGAGAGGGTGAGGGACTACGCAGCAGGCTTCGACGTAGTCGACTTAGGGTTTGACACTGAGTCAGAGTCGGAGGCCGAGGTCTCGTCCCGAAGGGTCGCGTATTTAGGTGGGGACAAAACCACATCCACTAGTGGTCGCGAAGAAACGACCCTCGACCGGTCGCGCGGCCGGGCTGCATCTCTGCCCTAGCGCGTGTATCGTAGCAAGACTCCCGCCGCTGCCAAGGGAAAATCCAAGGTAGGAGGATCGAGAGATGCAGGGGTCGAGCCCCATCAGTCGGAAAGGGGAGTACCCGCTCCTCATGATAGCATAGTCGGAGGGGTTTCAGAGGAGCAATTCGATAGGATTGCCGATCGACTGAATCTGCCCGAGCCCTACGCCATCCGAGCGGCGACTAAGGACGACATCCTGGGTCGACAAGCTCGTGGGGAGATTGCCGTCAACTATAATGCGGTGATGAATGGTTTCCGTCTGGTCGGGAACACCCAATACACCAGCTTGTTCCGGGCTTTGCGAGTTTGCCCCAGCCAGATGACCGCTAATTGCTTCTCCCTTATCTCCTATTTCTTCATACTGATGAGGGTCTTGAGACTCGAGCCGACGTTGGCTCGATTCTTCCAGATGTTCACACTCTCCGCCTCTTCCTCCTCGAGCGAGGGATTTTACAGCTTGTCTCAGAAAAGGGGCAAGAAAATATTCACCATCCCGACCTCCTCCCATGGCGATCACTGGAAGACGGAGTTCGTGATCATCCAGCACCCTGATGGGTTTCTCATCCCGACCCAATGGGAAGAAAATCGGCCCCCGACCCTTCGACCCTCAAAGGATGAGGACCTTGAGGAGTCGCTCGAACTGATTATGGGGTTTTTGGGTCGGGAAGTGTGCTCCGACCAAGTCTTGCTCGACTGTAGGACTTTCTGCAGCGAGGAAAACCTAGATGCCGCGGGGATCGGTCATGGAAGAGTGCGAGAGGGATTTGTCTTGGGTATAGGTCATTTTTGCTTTTATTTATGATGAGCATACTTTTCTCAACTGCTTCTAATCGACTTGCTTTTTGTGCAGATACCAGCATCCTAATGGCATCCAGGACCTCCTTCCTTCAGAGCTTGGGCAAAGCTCTTTTGCCCGAGCATGAGCTGGCGACCGCAGAAAAGTTGACAGAGCTCAACGAGGCCGTACAGAGCTGGCCCGAACTTCCCGAGATCGAGCCCCCGATCCTCGGCGCTGACATAGGGGCGGGGCTGCCGTCCCCCAGACAAGGCCTTGGGCTCGGCAAGGGGCTATTCAAGAGGCCCGCGGCGAAATCTAGCCGGGCGGTCAGCCCCACCACGGTCGATCTAGAAGAGGAAGAGGGGGAGGAGGCCGAGCCTCTAACTCGTAAAAGAGCTGCTCCCAAGCCCGCCCGCAAACCTGCCCCTCCATCCAAAAAGTTGAAGGGCAAAGGGTCAACTAGCGAGGCCCTCCCGGTGGACGACTCGGGCTCTGAGACGAGCGTCGAGTTCCTGGCACGTCGCATAAAGGATTATCTTCCCGTGGCCGAGCCACACTTCCCCGGAGGGGTCCCCGAGCTGGTCGAGGGACAACCCCGATCGCTTCTCAGCGCGGGGTCGGACTATGAGGCCGTGAAGGCCATCTGGCGGTCGGTAGCGACAGAGCCCGACCACAAGCGCATGGCAGAATGGTCGTTAGAGACCTTCGAGCGTAACCTTGCCACCGCCTTTATGTCTGTAAGTGATTCTTATATTTTGTTTATTAATCCCAAGTGACTTCACTCGGCTTCGAACTAAATTTTTCTTTGTGTCGACTTTGCAGCGCATGGCCCCGATCGCTCATGGATTAGTGCAGTATGCAAAGGCTCTCCGATCAAGGAAGCACTTCTACAAGAGCAAGTGGGTCGATCTCAAGAAAGAGGTCGAGGAGCAAAAGGAGGGCGACTGGAAAAGGCAAGCCCAAGGATTTCAGCAGTCTGCTCAACTGCTCAAGGCGGAAAATAAGAAGCTCAAGGAGAGGGAGGTTGAGCTTCTGGGGGCTATCGAGGAGCGAACCCTCGAAGTCTCGAGGCTTGAGGGGGAGGCCCGATCCCTCAGGCTCGAGGCCCAAGAGGGTTTTGTGAAGGGGCAGGCAGCTGGTCGAGCGGCGGCCGAGCGCAAAATGGAGGTCAGGTACTGCCGCAAGGCTCGGGGCTTCCTTCAAAAAGCCCAGATGGCGATGGGGCGATGGGCCGTGAAGAAGTTTGTGGAAGGGCCCATGTTCGAGAAGGCCAGCGCCATTAAGGCGTTTGATGATTTCAAGGATGGCCATGCGCTCTGCCTGGCCCAATTACAGGCCCAAAATCTGATCGTCCCAAGGGCTGATCTCTCCAAGGTCGGGATAGCCGCAGCCGACCCTCGCCCTCAGAAGCAAGCCGCCCCCAACGCCGAGGCTCAAGCGGTAGTGACAAAGACTACCGTCGAAACCTCCGAGCCTGATCAGCATCCGTATGGCTTCGTGGTCCAAAGGCTCCTGGCCGAGCTCATGAAGGAGCCGTATGACGGGAAGGACGAACCACTGGAGCCCACTATGGATCGCCTGTTCCCCTCTGTTGATCCGAACGAAGCCGATCCTGAGTGGTCTGCGGCGGAGCTCGAGTGGTTGAGCTCTCTGGCTCTCGAGGCTGGCCCGAGCGAGTCGGCGGCCCCTGCCGATCCTTGAACCTTTTCCTATTTTGATTTGTAATAGGATTCTTTCCTCGAGCGATAGGCTCGAGTCTTGTTGTAAATTTCTGTAGCGCCCCGCTCTACAGCCCCCGAACCTGCACGAATTCCCAAGCCGAGTACAGTGCCTCAACTCGAGAACCCACGCAAGCTAACTGGTCAATCCCGACACTTGGCAACAGTGAATCCCCAAATGAAAACATTTAAATAAATCAGAGAATATATATATATAACGGAAGCATTTAAATCCATATTAACAAAAATGCCACTCCGGGGCCAATACATTAACAACATCCCATTCAGGGCAACATCATTAAATAAAAAATTACGAGGATCAATATAATATCAGCTACAATCCAGGTTGAAAGGAATAATGAACGAGAGAATAAAGACAACCAACGAGACTCGGCAAAACCAAAAAGCCTAACTAGCATTGTTGCCCATCCGACACGTAAGACATGTCGGTCTCTCTCCAACCTGAGGCAAGAACAAATTAAAAGAGGGTGAGTCAAAAATACTCAGTGAAGATGTGAGAACAAGTCGAGTCATGCTTCCGGATTTTTATAGAAAATACATATGCATTAATGAAGAAACCGGAATATGCTTCGACTTGGATATACAATAAAAAAATTAAAGTCAATAACACTATAAAGTAGTAAATACGATCCCAGCGAGAATGGGCCTGTTCCTCCTTATAACTCCATGGTGCATGTATAAATTCTCCATCGCCGGCGTCGAGCTAAGGAGCAACCCGAAGCTCAACCATAATGAATTTTAGGAAAATGTGCAACGAATGCAACATCCACCATCGCTCCCAACCGTGGCTATCATCTCCTGACGGGCCACGATTGACGCTTATTTTTGGGAGAAGCACCTCGGATTACACCCTGAACGCCCGTCCCCAGATGTAACCTTCGGATACCTTCCCGGGCCCATCTTGAAAATTGTCATGTATTTGCTCGCTTTAAAATAACCCATTTGAATGCCACACGACACTCTGAGCAAGGGTGACGACAAAGGATCAAATCCTAAGCCAAACCGTCACGTAAAATAAATAGTTTTCTTGCCCTTTTGAAAACAAATCAATTTGGTTTAATATTGTATAATTTTGATATTAAATGATTTGAGGATAAATCATAAAAATATAAACTCGAAATATATAATACATTAATAAGGGATTAGGGGGTTCGCAATTGTATATATATATGTTCATGCCCAGTTAAAGTTTAAATCCTCACCTGGAATCAAAAGAGAAGGGTTAGCTGCTAGACTCACTGATCTCCAACGCCCGACTGATCTGGAGATAAGACGAGACCTATACAAATTAATAACGACTACAACAACAACACTAAAAGCACAAATAAGCAATTATTGGACGAACGGCTAACCAAACATGTTCCCAATCATGCATATGCCAATTATAATATATAAAGAAGCTATCATGTAAATTTCACGCAATTCCGACAAGTTGTCAAAAATACACATACTTAGAATTATACTATTCACAGCCCGAACGAGGGCGAAATTAAATAAACACTCTAAAATATTAATCTACAAAGTCTAAGGGTTCTATAGGTGAAAACGGCGTAATTTTTGGAGTCCGTATGCAAAAAGTCAACCGAAAATATTGGCTTGAAGACTCAATTGCCGAGAGCAACATTTGAAAAAGCTGGAAAAATCCTCTAAGTGTTTCACACGGCCTGCTGCACGGTCTTGAACACGGTGTCATGACCGTGCACGCACACACGGCCAAACACATCGGCTTGATGCACGGGCTTGAGCCCGTGCGGCCCAAAAGAGTTGCACACGGGCTCCTGCACGGTCTTGCTCAAGACCGTGAGTTAGCCCGTGTGGTTCAACTGAACCCAGCAGAAACTTACGGGTTTTCTAAAATTCGAGCCAAATTTCCACAAAAATCATATTTTTAACGCAAACCAACACTCATAATTTATAACAATCAATAATCAACATCTAATTCACATTTACATCCAATAAAATCACGAATTGACCAATAAACGGGCTCGATCTAAGCATATATCCTAAAAATCCCGAAATAATCAAATAATCTCAAAACCTCGAAAAATCGTAAAAGAATTTGGGGAAAATTGGTACCTATAGGAAGGTATCGACGAGAGGATCGTTTAGAAACAATTGGCGCGAAATTCCACGGAGATTTGAGCTCGGCACGATCGATTAGGGCTTCGGGAGAAAATTCTCTTTGTTCTTCTCTCTCTCTCTCAATTTGAAATAATGGTTTTATGAAATGTATTTCGACACTTTTATCAAATATCTTCGAAATACCGAAAAATACGAAGGTTTATTTTAGTAATTTTAGAAAATCCAATTAAATACGCGTCGATCAAATATAACGATTAAATATTTAATAAACGCAATATAGACAAGTAATTTAAATACGCAAACAATATTATCACGTTGGTCATATACGACATATTATATAATAATTCACATATAATCGAGAATTTAGAGATTTAGGAAGATAATTAACGCGTAAAATTACTCACAGTAATTCTCAGATTTCTGGGTCATTACAATACCTCCCCCTTAAGAGAATCTGGTCCCCAGATTCCATCTTCATCAGAAAAGCTCGGGATAAGCTTCCCTCATCTTAGCCTCCGTCTCCCAAGTAGACTGCTCGGTCGAACGGTTCCTCCAGAGAACTCTCACTAATGAAATCTGCTTGTGGCGAAGCTGCTGAACCTTACGATCCTGAATCTGAACCGGTTTCATCTCAATAGTCAAATCCGGCTCAAGCTGAACTCCGTCATCCTGGAGAATATGGGACTCGTCGGGGAAGTACTTGCGAAGCTGTGAGACATGGAAGACATTGTGGATCCCGGTAAGATAAGGTGGTAGGTCCAGACGATATGCGGTATTCCCGATCCGCTCTGTGATCTCAAATGGACCTAAATATCTCGGAGTAAGCTTCCCACCTCTACCGATCCTCGTGAATCCCTTCCTCGGGGAGGCCTTGAGAAAAACTCGGTCTCCCACTTCGAACTCCAAGTGTCGACGTCTCTTGTCGGCGTAGCTCTTCTGGCGATCTTGAGCTGCTTTCATTCTCTGTCTAATGAGTTGTACCTTATCGATCGCCTCTTGAATGTGATCCGGTGGAGTAGCTCTCTCGTGGCCATTAGCTGACCACTTCCAATCCTCCAATTCCCAATAAATTGGAGATCTGCACTTCCTCCCATAGAGAGCCTCATACGGTGGCATCCCAATCGTGGCTTGATAACTGTTGTTGTAAGCGAACTCGACCAAGGGCAAGTGTGAAATCCAACTCGTATGAAAATCGAGCGCACATGCCCGTAACATATCACTTAGAAACCTGATCGTCCGCTCGGATTGTCCATCAGTCTGAGGATGTGCTGCAGAGCTAAACTTTAGGGTCGTTCCCAAGTTCTTATGAAGTTCTTGCCAAAACTGAGCTGTGAACTTAGGATCCCTGTCGGAAACGATGCTTTCCGGGACACCATGAAGCCTAATAATTTCCTTCTGATACAATTCTGCGAGCTGCTTAACCTTTGCTGTTTTTCGAACTGGTAGAAAATGCGCTGACTTGGTCAATCGATCGACGATGACCCAAATACTGTCAAAACCTCCACGAACGGCAGGCAATCCAGTCACGAAGTCCATAGTGATCTCCTGCCACTTGGAAGTAGGTACAGGAAGCGGCTGAAGAGTTCCTCCAGGCCTTTGATGCTCGGCCTTGACTCTCTGACATGTTAGACAATATTTCACATAAGTAGCCACGTCCCTTTTCATACCATTCCACCAATACTGGGTTCTGAGATCACGATACATCTTGTTGCCTCCTGGGTGAACAGCATAAGCAGACTTGTGTGCCTCGTCGAGAATTCCACGCTTCAGGTTCGTGGGAACACAAACTCGGGTCCCGAAATGAAGTAATCCGGTACCATCGATCCTGAATTTGGTGTTAGGATCATTCTGCATTCTAGCTTTGATCTTCTGAATACCGGCATCCGAATCTTGCTCGTCTCGGATCTGTTGGACTAAATCGGGTTGGACTGAAAGGTTGGCAAGACGAGGATACGATTCAAATCGAGTCCTCCTGTCCTCTAGAGAGGTATCTGAAGATGTACCCTCCAGGTGTGCCAGGTGAGCCCTCCGGCTCAAAGCATCGGCGACGACGTTCGCCTTCCCAGTGTGATACTGAATGCGGCAGTCATAATCTTCTAAGAATTCCATCCACCGTCTCTGTCTCCTGTTGAGATCCTTCTGAGTGAATAGATACTTTAAACTCTGGTGGTCAGTAAAGATGTCAAAAGTGACACCATACAGATAATGACGCCATTTGCCCAAGGCAAATATCACCGCTGCAAGTTCCAAGTCGTGAATGGGATAGTTCTTTTCGGCATCTTTTAGCTTTTTAGAAGCATAAGCAACGACTTTCCCATTTTGCATCAACACGCACCCTAAACCCTCCTTGGACGCGTCAGTATAAACCGCGTATCCCTCGAGTCCGTCTGGAAGAACAAGTATAGGTGCAGTGGTCAATCTCTTCTTCAGCTCCTTGAAACTAGCCCCACACTTGTCGTCCCACTGAAAGGACACATCTTTACAAGTTAGCTTCGTGAGTGGGGCCGCTAGCGTAGAGAAATCCTTAACGAATCGTCTGTAATATCCAGCCAATCCAAGGAAACTCCTAACTTCTGTTGGCGTCTTAGGCTGACTCCAATTCGTTACTGCCTCAATCTTTGATGGATCTACAGCAATCCCATTCCCGGAGATGATATGTCCAAGGAATGAAACGTCGTTGATCCAGAACTCGCACGTGCTAAACTTAGCATATAGGCTATGCTCTCGAAGTGTCTGAAGCACAATGCGAAGATGTTCGGCATGATCCTCGACCGTCTTAGAGAAAACTAGAATGTCGTCGATGAAAATAACCACAAACTGGTCGAGGTAAGGTCGGAAAATCCTGTGCATCATATCCATGAAAGCTGCAGGGGCATTCGTCAAACCAAACGGCATCACAACAAACTCGAAGTGGCCGTATCGAGTGTTAAACCCGGTCTTAGGTATATCCTGCTCTCGAATACGAAGCTGGTAATATCCCTGACGAAGATCCAACTTCGAATATACCTTCGAGCCCTGCAATAAATCGAATAACTCCTCTATGTGGGGTAGAGGGTATTTGTTCTTCACTGTCATCCGGTTCAACTCCCGGTAGTCAATGCACATTCTCAGCGTACCATCCTTCTTCTTTACAAACAAAACCGAGGCACCCCAAGGAGAGATGCTCGGTCTTATGTAACCATTCTCAAGCAACTCTTCAAGTTGCATCTTCAGTTCCTTCAACTCGGCTGGAGCCATCCTGTATGGAGTCTTCGAATAAGGCTCCGATCCCGGGGCAAGATCGACCACGAACTCAATGTCCCGATCCGGGGGTAGAGAGTTCAAACTCTCGGGAAAGACATCAGGGAAGTCCTTAATCACTTCCGTATTCTCGAGCTTCCCTTGTTCCTTCGGTCGGTTAAGTAAATAAGCAACGAAGGCCTGAGCTCCCTCTCGGATCAAACGAGAAGCCTCAACGAAAGAATTCTTCGGTGCCAAAACTGACTCCTCAAGACTACCCTTCACAATTGTTGCCTCGGTTCCAATCTGAATAGTCTTCCTGAAACAATCCACACTGACTCTATGCTGATAAAGCCAGTCCATTCCAAGAATAATCCCGTAGCGCTGCAGTGGTAACTCGATCAAATCTGCGGGATAAACACGATCTCCTATCTTCAAAGGACAACCCTTGAAGATTCTATCCGTAACGTAAGAAGTCCCCAAAGGAGAACTGACTCGATACAAATAAGGCAGACTCTCCACTGGCATGCACAACTTAGCAGCAATATCAAGCGCAATAAACGAGTGTGTAGCACCCGGATCATATAATGCAGTAATAGGGATGCCATGAATATGCAGGGTACCTCCAATAACATCATGCGAATCGGGCTCAAGCTCCTCTCCTCCCAGTGCGAAGACTCTGGGCTGAACTCTCGGCTGACCGGCAGCCTGAATCGCCTTCAGTGGCGTGGCAAGAGTTCTCTTGTTCGGACAAGAGTCTATCAGGTGATCAGAAGATGCACAAATCAAACACTATCCCAATCGCCTCCGGCAGGAATCGGCGGTGTGGTTCGGTCTGTGGCAGTAGGAACAAGTGATCGGTGCAACGGCAGTAATAAGAGCCCTATCAATATACCTGGGCCTCTTATCGCCCATAGAAGATCCAGAGCCAGCAGTGAAAGGCCTCTTGCCCTTCTGAGAAAAACCCTTAGGGGCGGTAGCAACAGGAACAGGAGCTCTACGACGAAGCTCTCGAAGATCGGACTCGATAGCCATAGCCCGTGTAACGGCCTCCTCATAAGTACGGAGGTCACTGCCTACCAACTCGGCCCTGATCTCGTCACGAAGGCCCTCCTTGAACTTCCTGGCCATCCTCCTATCGTCGTCTGCTATATGAGGAGCATAGACGATCAGTCTGGTAAAGTTGGCCTCACACTGGCCCACAGTCGTACCTCCTTGAGTGAGGTTCATAAACTCCCTCTCTCGCTGATCACGGACGATCTCGGGCACATACTTCGCCCGGAACTCATGCAAAAACCTTCCCCAAGTGCGTGGGGTCTGTGCCGTAGTCCAACGCCTCTCAACTAGGCGCCACCAATCGAGGGCGGGACCCCTCATCAGAAATACAGAGAGCTCGATCCTCTGCAAATCCTCAATATCTAGAGCTCTGAACTTCTGCTCTAGCTCGGAAATCCAGGACTTTGCCTTGATGTCGTCCGGCTCACCCTCGAAGACCGTAGGGCGATAGGACATAAATCGATCCATGGCTCGGGCAGTAACATCCCGAGGATTCGGTGGTGGTGGCTGTGGTGGCTGTTGCTCCTGCTGAGCCTGCTGTATAATCAGTCTAACAGCATCGTAGAAGGCATTAGGCGATGGAAAACCCTCTGGTGGTGGAGGCGGTTCCTGTCGGCCTCTGGGTCTGACCATTGTGCCTGAAAAGATAAGCTGAAATGCATGTAGGTTAATGCTATGATCAATTAATCAAGTAACAATAACATATAAAAGCGCAAGTAAAGAATTAATACGAAACCTATAAATGTAGCCGTACGACTTAGACACGACACTTCTAGACAACAGAACCTAAAGGAACCTATGGCTCTGATACCACTCCAGACTGTAGCGCCCCGCTCTACAGCCCCCGAACCTGCACGAATTCCCAAGCCGAGTACAGTGCCTCAACCCGAGAACCCACGCAAGCTAACGGGTCAATCCGGACACTTGGCAACAGTGAATCCCCAAATGAAAACATTTAAATAAATCAGAGAATATATATATATAGCGGAAGCATTTAAATCCATATTAACAAAAATGCCACTCCGGGGCCAATACATTAACAACATCCCATTCAGGGCAACATCATTAAATAAAAAATTACGAGGATCAATATAATATCAGCTACAATCCAGGTTGAAAGGAATAATGAACGAGAGAATAAAGACAACCAACGAGACTCGGCAAAACCAAAAAGCCTAACTAGCCCTGTTGCCCATCCAACACGTAAGACATGTCGGTCTCTCTCCAACCTGAGGCAAGAACAAATTAAAAGAGGGTGAGTCAAAAATACTCAGTGAAGATGTGAGAACAAGTCGAGTCATGCTTCCGGATTTTTATAGAAAATACATATGCATTAATGAAGAAACCGGAATATGCTTCGACTTGGATATACAATAAAAAAATTAAAGTCAATAACACTATAAAGCAGTAAATACGATCCTAGCGAGAATGGGCCTGTTCCTCCTTATAACTCCACGGTGCATGTATAAATTCTCCATCGCCGGCGTCGAGCTAAGGAGCAACCCGAAGCTCAACCATAATGAATTTTAGGAAAATGTGCAACGAATGCAACATCCACCATCGCTCCCAACCGTGGCTATCATCTCCTGACGGTCCACGATTGACGCTTATTTTTAGGAGAAGCACCTCGGATTACACCCTGAACGCCCGTCCCCAGATGTAACCTTCGGATACCTTCCCGGGCCCATCTTGAAAATTGTCATGTATTTGCTCGCTTTAAAATAACCCATTTGAATGCCACACGACACTCTGAGCAAGGGTGACGACAAAGGATCAAATCCTAAGCCAAACCGTCACGTAAAATAAATAGTTTTCTTGCCCTTTTGAAAACAAATCAATTTGGTTTAATAATGTATAATTTTGATACTAAATGATTTGAGGATAAATCATAAAAATATAAACTCGAAATATATAATACATTAATAAGGGATTAGGGGGTTCGCAATTGTATATATATATGTTCATGCCCAGTTAAAGTTTAAATCCTCACCTGGAATCAAAAGAGAAAGCTTAGCTGCTAGACTCACTGATCTCCAACGCCCGACTGATCTGGAGATAAGACGAGACCTATACAAATTAATAACGACTACAACAACAACACTAAAAGCACAAATAAGCAATTATTGGACGAACGGCTAACCAAACATGTTCCCAATCATGCATATGCCAATTATAATATATAAAGAAGCTATCATGTAAATTTCACGCAATTCCGACAAGTTATCAAAAATACACATACTTAGAATTACACTATTCACAGCCCGAACGAGGGCGAAATTAAATAAACACTCTAAAATATTAATCTACAATGTCTAAGGGTTCTATAGGTGAAAACGGCGTAATTTTTGGAGTCCGTATGCAAAAAGTCAACCGAAAATATTGGCTTGAAGACTCAATTGCCGAGAGCAACATTTGAAAAAGCTGGAAAAATCCTCTAAGTGTTTCACACGGCCTGCTGCACGGTCTTGAACATGGTGTCAAGACCGTGCACGCACACACGGCCAAACACACCGGCTTCATGCACGGGCTTGAGCCCGTGCGGCCCAAAAGAGTTGCACACGGGCTCCTGCACGGTCTTGCTCAAGACCGTGCGTTAGCCCGTGTGGTTCAACTGAACCCAGCAGAAACTTACGGGTTTTCTAAAATTCGAGCCAAATTTCCACAAAAATCATATTTTTAACGCAAACCAACACTCATAATTTATAACAATCAATAATCAACATCTAATTCACATTTACATCCAATAAAATCACGAATTGACCAAGAAACGGGCTCGATCTAAGCATATATCCTAAAAATCCCGAAATAATCAAATAATCTCAAAACCTCGAAAAATCGTAAAAGAATTTGGGGAAAATTGGTACCTATAGGAAGGTATCGACGAGAGGATCGTTTAGAAACAATCGGCGCGAAATTCCACGGAGATTTGAGCTCGGCACGATCGATTAGGGCTTCGGGAGAAAATTCTCTTTCTTCTTCTCTCTCTCTCTCAATTTGAAATAATGGTTTTATGAAATGTATTTCGACACTTTTATCAAATATCTTCGAAATACCGAAAAATAAGAAGGTTTATTTTAGTAATTTTAGAAAATCCAATTAAATACGCGTCGATCAAATATAACGATTAAATATTTAATAAACGCAATATAGACACGTAATTTAAATACGCAAACAATATTATCACGTTGGTCATATACGACATATTATATAATAATTCACATATAATCGAGAATTTAGAGATTTAGGAAGATAATTAACGCGTAAAATTACTCACAGTAATTCTCAGATTTCTGGGTCGTTACAATTTCTATTGACTTAATGAAATTTAGTTTTTTCATTGTCTATTCACTTGCTTTTTATCTTTTACTCGAATCCTCCATTTCCTCGTTGAAACTTAGCTCCAACCACAGGTTGATTTGAATGGCGGGCTCGAGCTTGACGCTCGAGTTCCCGGCTCCTTTGCTGAAGCGTAGCTTCAACAAGGAGTTGCTTTCAACTTTGTGGGCTCGAGTTTTACGCTCGAGTCCCCGGCTCCTTTGCTGAAGCGTAGCTTCAACAAAGTTGTTTCAACTTTGTGGGCTCGAGCTTGACGCTCGAGTCCCTAGCTGCTTTGCTGAAGCGTAGCTTCAACAAAGAGTAGTTTTAACTTTGTGGGCTCGAGCTTTACGCTCGAGTCCATAGCTCCTTTGCTGAAGCGTAGCTTCAACAAAGAGTTGTTTAACTTTTGGGCCTAAGATTTACGCTCGAGTCCCTAGCTCCTTAGTTGGAGCGTTGATTAACGTAGATGCTGCTCAAACAAGAATTCTTATGATATATTCAACACAAGCATAGCTGTTACAAATAGGGCCCTTCGAGGGGAGTTACATATCCAAATCCTGTAAGGATCGGTTCTAAGGATAATACAATTTTAAATTGTAGGCATTCCACGGTCGAGGCAACTCCTCAGATTCCGAGCCTAAGGTTTCCAGCCTATATGCGTTGTTTTTTCGACCAGGAAGTCCGGGAGGACTTGGGCTTGCGCGGCGACCCTGGGTTGGAAAGTGATATCAAATTGCCCAAGCTCGATCGCCCACTTGATCAGTCGACCCGAGTTATCTGGTCTAACCATCACTTGCTTCAGTGGTTGGTCGGTAAGGACCACGATCTCGTGCGCTTGAAAATATGGGCGTAGCTTCCTTGAAGAGACCACTAGGGCCAGTGCAAACTTCTCGATCTCTAGGTATCGAGTTTCGGCTCCGTGCAGGATCTTGCTAACGTAATACACTGGGAGGTGTTTCCGATCCCTGATGGTTACTAGAACCGAGCTTATGGTTTCGTCTGAGACGGCGAGGTAGAGATAGAGTATCTCCCCTTGCTCGGGCTTGGCGATCAGCGGAGCTGATGCCAGGTATTTCTTCATTTCCTCGAAGGCTCGGTCACACTCCTCCGTCCACTCAAACTTGCTCACATCTCTCAATATCTTGAAGAAGGGCAAGTTACGCTCGGACGATCGAGAAATGAACCTATTGAGAGCCACGATTCGTCCGACCAACTGCTGGACCCCTCTGATGGTTTCTGGTCGAGGTATGTTAATTATGGCCGAGATTTTCTCTGGGTTGGCCTCGATCCCTCGTTGGCTTACCATGTATCCTAGGAACTTTCCTCCTTTAACCCCGAACACACACTTCAAGGGGTTGAGCTTGAGACGATGCTTCCTTATCAAGGTAAACATCTCGCTTAGGTCACTCTAATGATTTTCCGCCTTCAAACTCTTGACGATCATGTCATCTACATAAACCTCGACCGTCTTTCCTAATAATGCATCAAATATGAGGTTAACCAGCCTTTGATAAGTGGCCCCTGCATTCTTGAGCCCAAATGGCATTACTTTAAAGCAATATATCCCCTTGACGACAATGAACGCCGTGTGTTTTTGGTCTTGGGGAGTCATCCTAATCTGATAATACCCTTGGAAGGCATCCATCATGCTCATTAGCTCGCAGCCGGCGGTCGAGTCGACTAGTTGGTCGATCCGAGGCAAAGGGTAAGGGTCCTTAGGGCACGCTCGATTGAGGTCAGTGAAATCGTTGCACATCCGCCATTTGCCTCCTGTCTTGGCCACGAGGACCACATTGCAAAGCCAATTGACGTATTTCTCTGGAGTGATGTATCCAGCATCAAGCAACTTGTTGACTTCCTCCTCGATGATCGAGTTGCGAACGACACTCTGGGTCCTTAGCTTCTGTTTTATGGGTTTGAAGGAAGGGTCGATGTTCAGGTAGTGCGACATTACTCTCGGGTCGACCCATTCTAGATCTTTGGCTTTCCATGCAAAGACATCCACATTATCTTGCAGGAAGATGGTGAGGCACTCCAATTGTCTTCCCTCGAGACTCGCCCCGACCCTGGTGGTTTTTTCCCGATCCTGAGGATCGAGTTGGACCAGCTAAGTGTCCTCTGCTGTCGACAGTCGGGACTCGTCCATCTTCCTTTTCTTTCGAGCTTCGTGAGAACTTATTTTGGAGCGCGAGGCTCCATCCCCTTTCGGGTCGACGATTCTTTCGTCGTCATCTACATCATCCATGATGAGATCACCTGGTTTGAGCACATTTTCTGTGGGGGGTCGAGCCTCGTTAGCAATTGCGTAGCAAGCCCAAGACTCGGCCAAATCGCAGCACACCTCCCCGATCCCGTAGGGAGTCGGGAGTTTGATCTTTTGGTGGTAGGTCGAGATGACGGCCTTGAAATCAATGAGGCCAGGTCGACCTAAAATCATGTTGTAAGGGAAGTTGGGGATATCGACGATAACCCAATTAATTTCCATCGTCGTTCGAGCGAGGTGGATGCCCATGGAAGTTAACATTTTGATCTGGCCTTTTGGGGCGATGATCGATCCACCAAAGCCTTTCAGGGTTGTATTTACTGGCTCATATCTTAATTTACTCAAATGCATTCGCCCAAGAGTCGAGTAAAGAACAATGTTTGCGCTAGCTCCAGTATCAACCAAACATTTACTTACAACATAGTTTGCGATATCTAAAGTTACCACCATCGGACAACTCGGTGTTACGCCGTCCCGATGGGGATCTAGATGAAAGTCCCTATCGCTAAATGCTACTTCTTTTTGCTTCCATTCTTCCCCTGGCTCGACTTGTAGCATTTCGTGAGGGCCATGAAGACTGGTTTGGGCTCGACGAATCCCTCTCTTCCTGGCAGTCTTGGTATCTCCACCGTCGGGTCCCCCCACAATCATATCAATTCGACCGTGGGGTTGGTGCGTTCTGGATCGTGCTAGGGGTGGCGGCCTGCTTTCCTTCACGTTGATTTCGCTTAGGTGGGGGCGATCGAGACTCAGATTTTGACCGTCGATCTTCATTCTCGCTGCAACGCCGATCCCTATTCCGCTTCAGCCTTTTAACAAACTCGGCCAGGTGCCCCCCTTAGATGAGCCTCTCTATCTCATCCTTCAGCTGGTTACAATCGTTGGTATCGTGTCCGGGCTGATCGTGGAACTCACAGTATTTGGAGTCATCGACCTTCCGTAGATTAAGTTTCAGCTTCTTGGGGTAGTTGAGGAGTTTCCCGGGGATTTTTGGAAGGATATCCCCTATCGCGCATATTAGGGGCTCATATTTCTCCCGGTCGGGCCGTCGAGTATTCGAGCTTCCTTCAGACCGAGCATTGCTTTCCTGTCGACCCTTATTCTTCCCTCGACTTGTAGGTGGACTCTGATTTCGAGCGCTGCGGGATCGATTGTAGTAGTTACTGTGGGTTGGGCCTCGACCGATGCTTCTCAACATGGCTTGGCCGTGGTTTGCCCAGTAGCTTCCCTCAATCTCCTCGTAGTCCATCCATTTTGTAGCGCAGTCTTGGATGTCCCTCAGGCTGTTTATGGGAACTCTACCAAGGATATCCTTGGTGAAGTCTCGACAATGACAGTTTTTTTCCCAAGGCGCTGAGGACGACTGCCGGGTCTGGCGGCACGACTCGGACCAATTCTGCATTGAATCGAGTGAAGTAATCCCTTAGGGATTCATCCACTCCTTGGACGATGGAATCTAAACGGGACACCCCGAGCCTATCTTGGATCAGAGGGGAGAAGTGGCCTTCGAGCGCTGTGGAGAGCTCGTCGTACGATTTTATGGAGGCAGGAGGTTGCCTGAGAAACCAATCGAGCGCCGCCCCTTTGAAGGTGGTGACCAGAACCTTCGCCCATGTGTGTGGAGTATGGGGGAACAAGTTCATCGATAGCTCGAAGCTGGTTATATGGCCGCCAGGATCGGTTTTTCCATCGTAGATAGGAAGGTCCCGAGGTATGGCGGTCGACCCAGGGTCCTCGCTGAGGATCTCCTCTATGAACGGCGACAGCCTCTGTCGCCGGCTTCGAGCGTTACGCTCGGGTACCCATTGCTCATTACGCGCCACGTTGAGTCGAGGGGGGAGCCTGTCTCTCAAGTCCCCAAATGGTGGGATGCCGGCATATTTGTTCGTTAACCTCTCCCTGACCGGAAGTCGAGGGGGAGGGGGACGTCTAGCGTCTCGCATTCCGCCCGTAGGGCGGACAGGATGTGGTTGTGCGGGTCGTATGGGCTGTGAATATGCCCTTCTGCGGTCGGGAGGTGGGGGGACGTAGTCCCTTTCGTTGATCTGATCGTCGTATTCCTCTCGATCATATTCCTCATCATAGTAGCCTTCCTCTTCTTCAGGCTCGTTCTCCTGCTTGATGACACACGCCTTTCCCGGCCTTTGGACCGTGTAGCCATTGTTCTCGTCTTCCCCCTCTGGGGAATGGTCGATGGGGTAGCGTGGAGGTCGGGCAGCCTCAGGCCTCCGACCCTCGTTCCCCCTTCCTATATGAGTTTGAGCTCGAGGGAGTGGCGGGGGTCGAGATAGTCGATACTGTACTGGGGGAGGCTCAGTGACATTGATTGTGAGAGGAATCGTCCTTATGGGCCTCCCAGCCTCGAGGGCCTGCCTAGCCTCCTCATAAACCTGACTGGTATATGCGGCTAAGTCCTGGGCTGATGGTTGAGCCGGGAGTACGACTGCGGGTAGATCCGCGCATGAAACAGCGTCTTCCTCCGCCCCGTTAGGAGGGTTTGCCCCCTCAGGGCGGTCGATGTCTTCAAGTTGGGCGGCGAAGGCCGCCTGCTCTTCAGCAGCCGCGGCGGCTCGATCGGCCTCGATCTGAGACCGAGTTCTGATGACGCTGTGGGTGCTTTTTGTTTTATTATTCACCATGGCTAACGCTCGATTGCTCAAAGGTCGAAAGTGGTTGTTCCCATAGACGGCGCCAAACTGATGATGTCGGTTTTTGGTAAGTGATCAGAGTCAACCACGTGGCCTCGATCTATCAGTTGAATTTGTAGAGGGGAGTCCGACTTCGACCTCAAAAGCACTAGCACTGGGTAACTTGGCCGGAGGGGATTGTCTCCGGCGTAGCCCCTCCACTGAATTAAGTCAGTCTTAGAATATAATATTCGCAAAGGGAGGTTGGAGCAATTAATTAGAAGAACTTACCCTCCATAATAAATGAGGGGGTATTTATAGGGTGGCTTCACACACACTGGTACACTGTTTGTATGTGCATTAATGGCCTCGACTGTGGGGCATTTAATGCCTGTGCCTCGAGTAAGATTCATTCCTTAATAGGAGGGATTGTCTGTCACTTCGGGCGGTACAGAGTACGGAAGGCAGTCAGAACAGATACGGCGCAATCAATGCAGCTGCAGTGGGGTCGACCGTGTGGAGATGGGACAGGTTCGAGCCCACTGACCTCGACCCTCAAGGCACGCTCTTGAGGAGAAATAACGAGTCGAGTATCGATTCTCGAGCGTGGTACGGTCGAGCTAGGGACCTTAGAGACTTCCGAGCCATTATGACAGTCGAGCTATCAGGCCGAGCCATGTGGTCGATCGCCGAGCTTGTTCTTGGGCCACGTGTGGGTTGGCCTCTGACTAGATAGACGTGGGGATTGACTCTTTAAGAGTGTGCCACGTGTATTCTCCGGAATATTCCCCATCAGTTATCTTTTGGGCTGAAATGTGTTTGGCCCAATTCAAATTATGCTTAATTAATTAGCAATTTTTCTCCAATAATTTAGTTTTTGTGGTAATTTTATGATAATTTTTCCCAAATTACAAATCCTTACGGAAAAAGGCACATGCTCATAGCTAGTAAGTATGATGACTAAATAAGCACAGGTAACATTTGAAAAACGATCTGGTGAGGCCATTAGTCACCTAAAAAATTAGTATGTAACTTTCTGATCTTTAAAAATAGAGGTGGCCAATGGCCTTGTCCTATTATTTTCCAAGTTACATGTGTGTTCATTTTGTAATTAATCACATTAACCGGTAAGACGGATTTTCGGCGGGAATTTTTGAATTGGGATCAAGTATAAAAAAAAAAAAAATTAAGTGGGACAAAGTTACTACCGGAAAAGTTACCATTCTAAAATATTAATATAGTTATGATTATTTTCTCAATTTTACGATTTTGTATTAATTTATATATTAATTAAATTAGTATAAAGTTTGTTCTACTTTATCAATATTAACATCTTAGTATAACTCTTAGTCAAAATGTTTTATTAAAAAAAATTATGTTTTAGTGTGTAAAGATTACACGTAATGTCAACTCTTACGAGTGAAACCTAAAATTAAAACCATATAATATGTGGTCAGAAAAAATGTTCAAAGTCTTCATTCCCAAGATTGTTAAATTTTTACTTAAAAGTTACTAAAATTAAACATATTAAAGAACTACTTGAGCTTCATTCTCATGTCATTTATTCCTACAAATTAACAAGTCACTTTCACAAACGTTAAGGTAGCTCTTAGATTTTAGCTTTGCTACTAACGAAATCAAAGGTAATTTAGACTTGGATTTAAATCAAAGCAAGTGTGTTTTTGCAAGTGGTTCTTGATAAATTAGGGTTCTTTTAAGCCCATTTCATTACTTATCAACTATAATGTATGGGCACTTCTAATCCTATGCTACTATGTCGTACCGTATCATATCCAATACATACAAAATATTGAAAAAGCTAAGAATCAGATTTGTAGTATCCGTATACTTGTATCACAGCACATCAGTCATCAATGATCAAAGAATGCAATATATACAAGCTCTAAAGTTGTGGTTCAAAAATGGTCAAAAGAAATTGCAGTATTTTAAACCTTTTATGCATTTGCAATGAATTGACCAGCCTAAAAACATAATTTTCACTTTGTATTAATTTCGATACATTTGCAACTTATGAAATATTCGATTGGCAGAGATTTAAATACAATCATACACTCATGTGATATTCGATAGTTAAAATACTTTTTTATTTTATTAGAAAAACATTAAAATTGATACTAATTATAGTCGCAGTATATTTTTCTAGCTAGTTGATCAGACTCGGATAATAGGATGGCTGATCAAATATACATATAATGCACTGACACTTCAAAAAATAATTTACGTTTTAATATAATGCATTGACACTTCAAAAAATAATTTACGTTTTAATATAATGCAGTGACACTTCAAATAATAATTTACGGTTTAATTAGTTGTATTTTATAGAAATTAATTAGTGAGATGTTGGGTAGAACATTTATATGATAAAAGATATACATTCCTCGTTTTCTCTCTAGAGTTTGTATTAACTCTTTTCAAAAAATTTCCCCTGCAATTCAAAATCTACAAATCAAACTAGGAAAAATGTCATTTTCTTTATACTATTATGATATATATCAAATTTTATGTATGTGCATATATATGTAAATATATGCTATTTATACGATATCAAAAATACAACTGAATGTCCCACATCAGAGTTGTCATCATGTCCTAATTAACTTTTTATAGAAATTTTGTATTTATGTTTGCCAAGATTTTATATAAAAAAAACCATATATGTTCGTGTCATTTTGTGTATACATCATTATCAAAAAACCATTAAAAGAACAACCTATTTAATTAATATTTGTTATATATGTTGCTTTAGCTTACAGAAATTACCTAAACTTAGAGTCACAATCCCACCTAGCTAGCTAGCTAGTCCTCACTACATCAGTACATCACAAGACTCTATATTGTAAAGGGTGAATTACAAAAAACCCTATGAGGTTTCCGCCTTTTACAATTTTATTATCGGAACCTTGCAATCTTACACTTACTCTGAGGGAGGTATTTGTAAGGTTTTTCAGGGGGGTATTTGTAAATTTCAAAGTTTCGATGGTTTTTCTGATATTTAAGCAAACCTCAGGGGATTTGTGTAATTATCCCAATTTTAAAAACAAAGGTATAGCCTAAAATACAATTTACGGTTTTAACTATTAAAATTTCCTCCCAAGTCCCGAACAAAATTAGAACTGTCCCTCCTATCATTTTCAATCAAGATTAATATCCCATATTATTCACATCTTTCTTCTAAGGTTTCCCAGTGGAAAAAAAACAGACCTTCAAACAGATGACTAAGGAGTTAAGCTAAAGTCTCTGATTATTACATCATGGAAAGCTCTCATGTTGCTTCTTCAGTATTGTTTTCTTCATTCATCCTATTTAAATGCTGTTTTGAGTCAGTACTACACAAGCAAATGATCTACGTGTTTCGGTCTGTAATCGAGCGCAAATGTTGAGGGAGATTTGGAACGATAAGCTTTGGTTGGTTTGTCTTGTGCTTTGTACTGTGTTCACAGATGTTTTAGCTGCAAATGAGAATGTAAGAAATTTAATGTTGTATAATTAGCTATCATGGTGTTTGTTATACGACGATATTTTCTGGTTTTCTTGCAGGAATTTTACATTGTTTTCCTGAAAGAGCATCCGAAGAATGAGAGATCAACACTTGAGAGGCATTTTAATGTCCTATCATCCTTAAAGGGAAGGTAGGTTAATATATCTCCACCTCTAATGTATCTCTTAACTGTATTTTATATATATGTATTTTTCTAAAAATTCAAAAAAGGCAGTCCAAAAATATTAAAAATCTCTTTCATATTCATAAAGATTTAATCTTGCTCCCCTCCCTAGCTCCAACTAAAATTCTGACTCGATACTATTTCTAATTGATTTACAATCCAATTCTCTTTTCTTGGTATTTACCTGATATATAAACATTTTGACTTAACTAATACTTGTTGTTTTCTTGCAAAGTGAACATGATGTTCAAGAGTCCCTTGTCTACAGCTACACAAAGATTTTCAATGGATTTGCAGCAAAGCTTTCCGAAGACGAGGCCAAAAAGTTATCCGGTATGTCATGTACTAACCAGTCACCGGATATATGCATATTATAGATTGTTCTTTAATCTCTGAATCTTATTATGGAAATCTATTCCAGATATGGATGAAGTTGTTTCAGTTTTTCCTAACCAGTACCGCAAACCTCACACTACAAGATCATGGGAGTTCATCGGCCTCATGCCCGACTCAAAAAGAAACTTGAAACTTGAGAGCAATATCATAGTAGGTCTACTTGACACAGGTATAATGACATGCATAAAAAATAATCAGATATTCGTCACTAAATCAAAAAACAGTATTGCCATGTTATAGTATTGCAGATCAGGAACAGAGTCGAAAATTTTAATTAAGTCTCAAATTTCAGAAAACTACATATTAATTGTTGCTCTGTATGAATTTGCTGGGGACATAATCCTTTACTTATTTGTCTCTATCATAGGATGTTATAATAATTACTTTTGGATAATTACACAAAACCCCCTGAGGTTTGCTTAAAAACCCAAAATACCATCGTAACCTTACAACTACCCCCCTGGTATGCGGAAACCTTACAAATACCCCCTCAGGAGGCAATTGTAAGGTTGCAAGGTTTAATGGTGAAATTGTAAACGGTGCATACCTCAGGGGTTTTGTGTAATTGACCCGAATACTTTTTTATATATCAATTCTTATAATTAACAATATACCAGGAATCACTCCACAATCAGAGAGCTTTAACGACGATGGCCTTGGTCCTCCACCCGCAAAATGGAAAGGAACTTGTGGGCGCTTTGCCAATTTTTCAGGATGCAACAAGTAAGCTCATGTCCTTTTGATTAATATTGAAACAATCTTTTTTTTTTCTTTGGTCTAAACTGCACTTACTTTGCCTTCGGAGTTGGTTAGCAGATGAGTAATTTTCCTGCTAAGTTATACTATTTACTTTTTTTAACAACACATCTGTCATTAATATCAATCTTTAACTTGGTCTTATGAAGCAAGCTTATAGGAGCAAAGTATTACAAACTCGACAAAAGGCCCGACCCAATCGATATCTTGTCACCAATAGACGTGGATGGCCACGGCACTCACACATCATCCACACTTGCTGGAAGTCTAGTCCCGAATGCAAACCTTTTCGGCCTTGCAAAAGGCACTGCACGAGGCGCAGTGCCTTCCGCACGTGTAGCAATGTACAAAGTCTGTTGGGCGAGTTCGGGTTGTGCAGACATGGACATTCTTGCGGCATTTGAATCGGCTATAAGTGATGGCGTCGATGTTATATCCATCTCGATAGGTGGCCTTACCGGTAGTTACACAACTGACTCTATAGCCGTTGGTGCTTTTCATGCTATGAGGAAAGGGATTGTGACCGTGGCATCGTCCGGGAATGATGGGCCGGGCCATGGTACGGTTGTGAACCATGCTCCGTGGGTTTTTACCGTGGGGGCGAGTGGGATTGATAGGGAGTTTAGGAGCAAGGTGGTTTTGGGTAATGGACAAATAGTATCAGTAAGTTTTTCTCTTTTCACTTATATTGGTTTATTTATTTAAAAATTGAAAAGTTACTTAGAGAAAGTGCTTTTTCTTGGGTGGTGACAAATTCTATATTCTTTGGATATAGGGAATCGGAATTAGCATGTTTGAACCAAAGCAGAAGCTGTATCCTATTAAAAGTGGGATCGATGTGGCGAAGAACTCCGATAGCAAGGAATCCTCGAGGTACTAGTATAACCGGAAAAATCTTACTGCAGTCAAGTTTCATCATACGCAATCAATTACATGACAACTACTGTTATTACAGGAAATGAACTTATTACATAAGTTGTTTTTGTGCATGTCCAAAGGTACTGTCTTGAAAACTCAATGGACCCTTCCAAGGTAAAAGGCAAGCTTGTTTACTGCAAGTTAGGATCTTGGGGTGCAGATTCCGTCATCAAAGGTCTTGGAGGCGTCGGCACTGTCATCGAGAGCGAGACATTTCTTGATGCCGCGCAAATCTTCATGGCGCCGGGAACTATGGTCAATACTAGCACGGGGAAGAAAATCAACGACTATATGCATACGACAAAGTAAGATAAAAAAAAAAAAAATTATTTTTCTGCCTATAGTTTTATCGTATAATATTTTTTGAAGATTTTATATATCAAAATTTAATGATTTACGTACTTGTGATGAATATTGTAGAACACCGTCTGCAGTCATACAAAGATCAGAAGAACTAAAGATCCGTGCACCTTTTGTTGGCTCGTTTTCTTCTAGAGGTCCAAACCCTGGATCAAAGCACCTACTCAAGGTATATATTAGAATGAAAAATAAATACATACAATTCCATCTTCTATCCAACAAAATTATACTCATAATTTCTAAAATTACATTTTCCTCCCTTATAGCTTATTTTATACCCCTTATCATTATCATCCAGTATCTTCACAAACTTCTTCAGTTTCAAACGAATTTTGATAGTTATATTGGTGCATGGTTTTGTAATTATTTATATTTACACGGGATTACGTCTTTTTTAACCATTGTTTTTTTCTAATAACAACAATGAACAGCCTGATATTACAGCTCCTGGAATTGATATCCTTGCATCATACACTCCTCTAAAATCACTAACTGGATTGAAAGGCGACACACAATATGCAAAGTTCACCTTCATGTCCGGTACATCAATGGCGTGCCCTCACGTTGCAGGGGTTGCAGCTTACGTGAAATCGTTCCACCCCAATTGGTCTCCTGCAGCTATAAAATCTGCCATCATGACTACTGGTAAAATCACAATATGGTTCCAGGTTTTTCACTTAAATTACCCTGAAAAAAGATGATGAATTATTTTTCCGTAGATAATGTCTGTTCCTCATCTTTTTTCAGCCAAATCAATGAGCTCAAAGGTGGACAAGGATGCAGAATTTTCCTATGGTTCAGGCCAAGTCAATCCCACCAAAGCAATCAACCCTGGATTAGTCTATGACATGGATGATATGTCATACATTCAATTCCTATGCCATGAAGGCTACAATGGAACCTCCATTGGAAGTTTAATCAATCAAGGACCAGTAAATTGCTCCAAAATAATCCCTTCAAAGGGCGAAGACGCGATCAACTATCCGACCATGCAACTAACCCTGAAAAGCGATCAGGAGCCGACTGTAGGGGTTTTCAGGAGACGGGTGACGAATGTGGGCCCCACAGAGTCGGTATACAACGCCACTATCAGGGCTCCTGCAGGAGTCCAGATAGTGGTGAAACCGATGACTCTCTCCTTCTCGAAGGGGACGAGTAAGCGAAGTTTTAAGGTCGTGGTAAAGGCGAAAAAACCTAAGGATAATGTGCTTGTTTTGTCTGGTTCACTGACATGGAGAGGTCCTCATCATAGTGTGAGGAGCCCCATTGTTGTTCATAATCAATGGGCTAATTAGAGATGTTGAGATTTGTGACTAAAGTTGAGATGTAAAGAAAATTTATGTTGTTTTTAAGTGGATAAAATGTACTTTTCTGATAATGTAATATCCTTGATTTTTTTAACTGCATTGATTGAATTAACTGCTCATTTTGCTGCTCTCTCCTTTGTTCCACATTTCTTTTGTTTGTTATATTTTATTTAATTACATAATTTCTTCTTTTCTAAATTATTTTCACTTAATTAGCTTCTGATAGAAACATTAAAAATAGGGCAATTTTCATTTGCATGCCTACGAGATTGGGCATACAAGTACTGGCACCCTCTTAGATGAAAATCCTACAAACTTCCTACAAATTTCAAAAATTACACAAATCATCCTTGGGGGAAATTTGAAAATATTACACTTTAGTATGAGTTTATTTATAATGTTGGGCCAGTTTCGAAAATCCCCCTAAGGTTTACGACATTTACGAAAAACAGCCTGAAACCTTGTAACCTTACACTTACCACCCTGAGGGGGGTATTTGTAAGACTTTTCAGGGGGGTATTATGTATACACTTTTATGTTTCAAAGTGGGTATTTGTAAGGTTTTAGCTGATCAGGGAGGTATTTGTAATGTTTCAAGGTTTCAGGGTATTTTTAGAAAAAAGGCTTAACCTCGGGAGTTTTTTGTAATTATCCCAATAATGTTTTAGAACTTTCAATTTCAAGGGTGGTGGTTTTTATTTTTAAGTTTTCCAAAGAGTTGTTTGACGCATTTTGATCTAAGGGGTACCAGCTGTATTAGTACAATTTCTCAGGGGTGTAGATGTAAATAAATCTTAAAGATAATATGAAAATATATATTGATAAAAGAAATTTAACAATGTCAAAATCCAGGCAGCAAGACTACCATTACAAAGGAAAAACAAAGAATAAAATCCTCACTATTGCCAAAGATGGAGATAGGAAATGTTTTTGGGATCAATTAATCAGTTTCAGTTCTAGTCTAGGAAGGAAGAGCGCTCTTTTCTTCGGGAAATCGAGTTAGCTGGGCTGGTTCCCTGTCCCTGATATGTAACGAAAAGATTGATTGGTTTATCGCATTCATTCATGAAAGCACTTGCCTCTCTCTGGTGGGCCTTTACTTTTTATTTAAAATAGAAGAGAGGTAGTCGCAGCAGGTTTAGAATGAAAAAGAATAAAAGAATCACGAACTGATGATATATATGTTTGTGGCACATTTAAATTGTCTACACGTACTAATTCTCCATCAAACCTTTCCCCTTTTTGACTCGTTCGAGTTCTTCCTCAGCGACCTTAAGCTGTTCATTTAGTGTTGTAACTCTCTGTTCCAGCTCTTCTTGTGTGCCTCGATCAATGGCTGCTTTATACGGTGATACAAAATTTTCTGAAAAGGCTTGCAAGGCTTCAATCCCACAGACCTGTTAAATATCGACCGATTGACAGGCAAAAATGAATATTTATATATATTAAGCAATTATTTTAACAATTAAAAGACAGGGAAATCAGGGATACAGAGTGTTTTTCTGCTTCTTGCTTACAGAAAGCTAAGGAAGTGTGTTGTTTTGCTGCTCGTGCTTCAAATAAGCTGAATAAGCTAGCACTAGAAGCACCTTGAGGGTGCTTTTATAACCTTCAAGATTCTTATACTTTTTTCTCCAAACACTTGCAACTTTTATTAATAGTATTTACAACTTTTAACTTCTCCAAAAGCTAAAGTTCGTTTCAAACAGCCGAATGGTACTATGGGGTGGTTGGTAAGGGCTTCAATTTTTTAGATTTTGTGAAAAGTAGTTAAGTAACAAAAGTTAAGAGCGTAAGGAAAATAAAAGCTGCTAAAAATTGTTAAAAGCAGAAGCAGACATTGCAAAGACTCTTTAGAGGGATTCTGGGGAAAAAAGGAAAAATTTTAAAAAGAACTTGTTAAACTTTTGCAGATAAACCCAAAAAACTGCATTTATATTATGAATTGTATATCACGACTATCGCATTTCAGGAAATATCAACAAATCACTCCATATGATATTTTCCCTTTCTTAAAATTTCAGGTATTTGTATGTTTTATATTTACTTTAATGCTTCCGGAATATAATTATTACTCACCTCTTGGGGCAGCAATGGCAACTTAGTTATGTGAAAATCATCATACAAAACGTAGAACTGATCCAGGTACTTTTGTTGCATGTTCATTCTAGCTCTGAGCAATTTCGATTCGACAGCTAAAAAGATAACGACAAAAAATACTGTTTCACAAACTATGGTAAAACAAAAAAACATTCGATAAAAGAAAAGCCAAAAAGAGAAGAGAATCTTTACCTTCTTCATCAAAAATTACTTGGTTAATTATGATATTATGTGTATCTATCTCAAATCTGGTAAGCTCCTGAACGAGTCGTTCAGTTTCATACAGAGACAAGAATTCTGGAATGCAAACACAGACAAAAGTTGTCATATCCTGCCAGAAAAGAAACCAGTCCAATGCATCAAAAGATTTGCCAGTACATATCTATATAAAGAAATAAATAGGGAGAATATAAGAAAATATATTTCAAAATAAATTTAGTTATTTTTATAAATTAAGCAAACTAGCCTGGTTCAAACTTCAAACAAGACACTAGTATTCTGAAAGTTTTATATCAATGATAAAGAACAGAAAATTTAAAACTTGTTATTTCGAAGAATTTCTTAATACCAATTCACATGGTGCACAATACTGCACACGTTTCCTAAAAGAATTTATAACCAATCATTATTAAGATTATTCTTTAAAAATCGAACAATGGTTAATATTTCTTACTTCTTCATGAGAAATTAGCATTTTGACAGGACGTAAAAAGATCTTACAGGATCCTTAAACTGATTGTTGACTTGTTCAATCACATCTTTCATGCCTTCAAGCCTTCCTAAGATGTCATCTTCACCAAAATCATCACCAACACCGAAAATTCGAGTCATCTGCCATTAAGATAATCAAAATTCACAACAGTTAGAATAGGTTTCCCAAAAGATAATAGCAGTATTGAATGTCCGCCTCATCTAATAGCTTACGTTGTTAGACAGAAAATACACTTAACATTTAATATATCTAACAAAGACCACACACACACACAAAAACAAAAAAAAATTAACGAAACAAGTGATTGTGATTCTACCTGGCTCAACAAGCCACCAAACTTATTTCTCAAACTCATCATCTTGGCGAGCCCTTTCTCTAATGTTGCAGGAAATTGTAAGAGCCGAAGTGTATGACCAGTTGGAGCTGTATCAAAAACTATGCAAGAATAATCCATAGTTTGCACAAGCCTGAAGACAACAGTAACATACAGTTCAGAATTTGAGATTGATGAACAAGTTATATAAACAAATTTGATAGTACATGAAAGATTTATTCACATTTCTTAAATAAATACTAAACAGGTTATCTTGACTACCAGCTTCTTATATATCACCAAACCAAGAGAGAGCAATTGTACTTGGAAAATATTAACCTTCCTGAATTTCCTGAGATATAAAGCGTACTCAATTTTTGATGTAATTATTAAAAATTGATCAACAGATCTAAGAATATGTCTAAATCACTTTAGTAATGATTAATGAAGTTTTCCACGACTAAAATAATTAACTATGTTGACTATCCATTCAAGCATCAAAAAAGAGATCTTTCCGAAGCACTAGTGAGAATGAAACTTACTTGAGCATTTCTGCAAAACTCATAGCCTCATCAATTCCCGGTATAGAGTTAGTTAAATCTGACATAAATCCATCGGCATCTGAACCATTCTCATCATGTTCCACATTTGGATCAACTTCCTACAAGACAAAAATCTTTTATCAGTACATCTTGAAAACAGTCAAAAAAGAATAAGATTGTGGATTCATGAGTTGATTACCAATTCCTACTGAAATCCATCTTAAAGTTGGAAGCTTGGCCACCCCCCACCCCGCTCCAAACGCACACAAATACTATATAAGTAACTCAAAACAATGCATGGACGAATATATCAAGTACACATGATAGAACAAGCTTGCAACAATCAAACAAATTAAATACTTTACACAGTACACAGAAAGTCCATAGTTGTCTCTAATCACATATTCATTCCTGCATGAGTTCATAAAACGGCCCAAAACAACTTCCAATTCTCTGTATCTTCACTCCCAAAACAAGCAAACATGCATGATTCGACCCAATTAAAACCCATATAGGAAAATATCACGACGACAGTAAACAATGCATTACACCTTCAAATTTCCTCACCATAGCGTACAAGTTGGTGAAGCCAGTAACAAGGGTGGGAGACTTGGTGAACCTCTGCTGGAACGCATCGCTTAGATTATGCGCAGGGTCGGTGGAGATAATGAGCACTGAGGATCTCACTCGGGCGAGTAGAATAGACAGAATTGAGCTGCATGTTGTCTTACCCACGCCGCCTTTCCCCCCCACGAAAACCCACTTCAGCGTTTCTTGGTCGAGAATATTCTGCACCGTTCCCTCGGGCGCTTCCTCGTTGGATTCCATGAATCAATTGTTATTGCAATCAATAACGATGATATTATTACAACAGTTACGTCGTCGATTGATGAAGAAAGGACCGGGGTCTTGTTTCTTTAATGTTTAATTCTTAGTTTCGGGTTTGTGTATTCTGTTGGGAATTCATACAAATTACAAACGGCTGGTGTGTGGGCTGGGTATCACACTTTCTGCCAGAAGTTTCAGAGTAGAAAGAGATCTAACGTGAGCTCTGATGCGTGAAATTCTTTGGGGGATTGATTTCCCATAGGCTGTAACAGAAGCCAGCTGCCTCCTCATTTGGGGCAAATTTTGTATTTCGGGATAGTTTAGAACATCGATTCTTTTGGTAAATTACACCAACTTCCATCCACTTAGTCGAATTACATTTACACCCCTAAAGATTTGCTTATTACAAATAACTCCCTTTTTTTTTCTTTTTTCTTACAAATCGTACAGAAACCCATATGTGGACATTTTGTTTATGCATGCTGGAAACTGGAAACTGGAAACCAGGCCCAGATCCTAAAATACTATAGTCTATCTATTAACAAAAGAAAAGTTGAAAATAAAATTGATGAGTATAAAAACCTTATGGTGTTTGATTGAGTTTACAAAAGTACAAAACCAAATTATAGAATATTTAAAAAATTTTAAAATGGTCAAAAAGTTATGGGCGAATTACATACAAATATACAATAATTTCTAAGATTTTTCATAATTACAAAATACCCTCTCTATTTTTAAAAATTATAGAAAATCCCTAGAGATTTCAAAAAATCACAAATATCAAACAAAATACCCCATATGCTATTTTTAAACCTTGTAATTTGTAATTGTTTGAAAATCAAGGGGCTTTCTGTGATTTTTTAAATAACTGCATAAAATTTAAATCTTTCTATTCTAATTTCTACCATATATTTCACTCTTGATCCCAATTTTCATGTACATATATCCAACCCTTCCAATGTTAGTTCTCAAAAACAAAAAAAGGAAAAATGAAATAAAAACATGTAATTTCATACAAGAATAAACTTATATATACAAATCCGGTGAATAGAAATCATCGAACAAAAATTATAAACAAAAAAAGAACACGAAAACTCTTTCTATCTATGATGATCTTGATGTTGGTTCTCTAGAAACTCCTGTCTCCATTTCAATGGAAATTGAATCTGTATTGCTTAAATTACTCTCTGCGCGTGTACTTGTTGGGAGCATCCATCGTCGGGAATGCTCTGATAAAATCTCAGAACTATCAAAAGATCGAATGGCAGCCAACGCAGCTCTAGGATTGCGTTTTCTTTCAACAGAGTTGTCTTGTACTGTGACTGTGAGGCGACATACTGGGCAAGTCGACTGTTTCCTTAGCCATATATCGATGCAAGATAGATGAAAACTATGCCCGCATTTCGGCATTATTCTTAAAACTTCTTTCTCTTGGTACTCCGCCAGACATATCGTGCATCTGTGACATGGAAACATATATATATATGAATTAAGGGCATCCGTTATTTTGAGGCAAAAATTTATGTGGCTAATTACGAATACCCCCCTGAGATTTTTAAGCCGTTTACGAAAAACACCCGTAGGTTTGACAAATCATAACGAATACACCCCTCAAACTAATGGAAAATCATTGATAATCGTTGACTCATGGTTCCTTTTTATAGTTTTCAAGGTTTTAGGATTTTTTCCATAAACGGTGCAAGCCTCATGAGGTTTTTCGTAATTATTCCGAATTTATAAGGAAAGAAGTTAAGGAATTTTATTTCATGAAATTTGAGAGCAATGAGTAAAAGTCGAGATAGTTTGAAAATTAAAGCCGTCAAATGTTGCTCAAAAGTTTACAAGATAACATAGAAACGAACATGGTTTATAATTAGGGATGCAAACAAATCGAGACTGCTTGACAAAAAGTTTGCTAGCTTTTTTTTTATAGAGTGGCTAGCTTTTATGTTTAATTTTATTTCATATATAAAATTATGAATAATATATTAATTTTCGAGTTCGAGCCCAATTTTTCTAGGCTCGTCAAGCTTGAGCTTGAGTCTAGCCTAAACAAGAGGCCAAAGCTCGGCTCGTTTGCATCTGAATTCATAATACACACACACACTTACTGTGTATCTTCGGTAGAACCAAATGCTTCACGATTGAACTTCATTGTAGGAATTGCAGCTACTACCACTGGTGCAAGACCACGAGTCTGGTGTTCTGGCTGCCAAAATGCAGATACCAAAAAATAATTAAAATATATTGTATTTCGGAATTGCAGCTCCAAGAAATTATGGAACACAATGAAGAGAAGAGAAGTTCAGTAAACGGCGTACTCGTAACTTATCATATTATGTTTACATTATTCCTATTAGATCACTTTATATGTATTTTTCTTTAGGGACGGAGCCAGGATTCTACGGCCAAGATTGAAATTCTTAAATGAAAGGGAACAACTTGATCACCCGGGGAACAAAATTATCAATATGAATTTTATACATAACTATTGAGAATTATAAAATTGATAAGAAAGAATCCAAAAAGGGAAAATAAGTAAAGAAAATAAAAGGGATAATTACACTCACATACCTTGAGGTTTGGCCTAATTACGCAAACATACCCTGAGGTTTGAAAAATTACATTGCACTTCACGTTATATTCCTCCTAGTTTTGTTGTTAAAAAGTAAAAATAAAATCTGTCTAACCACTTAATGGATGTAATGAAACTTCTTTAACATGATATGTTTTATGTAATTTACCAAACCTTAGGGTATGTGAGTGTAATTATCCCAAAAATAAAAACTCCTTTAGTATTTTGTGAAAAATTCAATCTTGCCCCGAAATAAAAGTTTCTGACTCTATCTTGCTCCATAATCTAAGTAATGACACAAATCACAATACATCCAAAAAGATGGGCTTATAGTATTATGTAAAGAACACTACACGATCAAGAATCGCGAGAATTCCTTAATGAGAACAGATGACAATACAAATTTTGTGATTGATCATAGGTAACTATTGCTTCTACTGTTCTACTCAATATAAGCAACAAAAAATGACACAACAAATTTTTAAGAGAGAGCATTTCTTGGATAATACAAGAACATACCAGTTCAAGATCAATCCTTAAATCATTCTCCAACACTTGCTGAGCCTCAATCCGACGGAGCCTCCCACAAATCAGTCTAGTGCAAACAAAAACAATGAAAGTAGCACTCATCCCAAATCCAATTATTGTTGTAATCAGATTCATTGAGCCCATAATCACTACTTTTCCAACCCCAATTCACAAGAAAAAGAAAAAAAAATTGAAGACAAGAACAAGGAAACTGACGGGACAGAAAAGATTTGTTCTGAAAGTCAACTGTTGTGTGACAATCCAGACCCAAAAAAATTCAACTGAACAGAAGAAAATCAACAGTTGAAATTATGACTTAGAGCCCACATCGAGAATTTACAGGAAATGACAGAGAAAAGTGTGCTTTTGTGGAAAAAAAACAACAATGAGATAATACATATCACTATAAACAAGATGAAAATAAGCCACCAATACTAAAACCCAATCTCCCCATAAAAGAGAACCAAAGAAATATAAAAGAAACAAGAATCAAAATTCCGCACAGGTTGCGCCCAGAATTGGAAAGGGAAAACAGCAAAGACAAGATTAACTGCCTCAAAAATGAAATCTTTAATCCCTTTGAAGGGACTCCAAGGGAAGACTTGCATTTTCATTAGGGCCCACTATGTGGGACCCACAGATTTCTCATCAGACGGTTGAGGAGAGGTTATATCTGGAAATGGCGGCTAAAAGTGGCAAAAAAAAAGAAGAAGAACTTGTAAATGTAAAAAGATAAAGGGTTTGGGATTCTGTGGGATTCCCACAGTGAGAAGAGGTGATAGAGATTGTTGTTTTTGCAATGTTTTTTTTTTTTTTTTTTCCTAGTTTTGCCACTTTTGGATAAAGGGCATAAAATTGTTGTCCCTTCATTTGATTTGGTCAAATTTTAGGAGTTTTAAGCAAATAATGAAGATATAGTAGGTGAGAAAAATTCCAAGTTAGATAATGTTGTGATGGGACTTTCTTGGTAGGGGGAATTTAATAATTGGAATTGTATTGAAATTGAGAAAAAATGAATAAAATCATGTGGTGGCAGAGGTAAGGATGTAAGGCCAAGTGTTTATAAGATGGAAAAAACAAATAAATTTATGCGTTATATTATTTTGGAGAAATTCGGTTTGAATTCGACTCAACTAGTCAAGAAATATTAATATATAGAAAAATATATCAAATTATTCAAGTTTTTGTAGTAGGCATATTTGATAATGTATCACACTTCTAAATATCCTATCTTGTTGTGTCGTGTTGTGTTCGACACATTTCTTTAGTATAAAATATCAAAAAAAAATTCGTATCGCCGTGTTTATATCCGTGTTTCATAGTTGATAATCAGACCCAAATCATACACAATTTGAATATAGATAAGAAAAACGAATCAAATTTAAACAATTTATTTGACGGCTCAACTCATTTGCACAAGCGTATAGGATAGTCTAATATGAAATATTAATTTAAACTTGATTAATATTTATTATGTGATTGATGTGTATTTAAGGAAGAGTGATTAATGATTAAAATTATATTATATACATAACATAATTTATTGTGCATGGTGAAACTATATCAAAATTAGAGTTCTGTAATTTTAATTTAAGTTTATAATCCCCAAAACTTGGTAAAGGACTAAAGTTATTATTCTTCTCTTCTCTACATAAACAAATATATAAATAAATAAATTTGATTTGCAGCAACTTGTTCTGATGTCAACTCTTTTCGTTCAGTCTACTAATAATGAATAATGATGACTGGAATCTCTGCGAATAATATTATAAGTACTAATGTATATTTATGTTTTGGAACTATCGAAGATTTTAGTATATTAGTAAACAAGCGCTTTGCATGTGTAAAATAATTATTTATATTTATTTATAAAATTTATGACATGAAAGAAAAGATACATAATTTCTGTGTAAGAATAATGTATCTTCTTTAAATATAATTAGTATATCTTTTAATTGTTAGCTTATTTTACATCATGATTGAGGTTCTAATTAAATAAATAAATTTTTATATATTTATTTCTCGGAGTTAATTTTTAATTGGGAAAATTGCAACATTGTGACACTTTTTACCACTGAGTTGCAATTTTGGGATACAAGATCTGAAATTCGTGTAAATGCCCTGCAATTTTATTTTTTTTAGCAATTTTGGGACTCCGGAGGATTTAATTTCAATTTTTGGTCGGAAAGTGATTTTCTGATTAGGGTTTGTTCATTTGATTTGGGAATTTGAGGTTTAAGCGCTGAGATTCTTTTTTTTTTTTTAAGTCATACAAAAACGATGTTGTTTCAAGACAGGGTTTCCTCCAAAAATTTAATGACGTGATTTTTTTTTAACAAAAATTATTACGTGTAAAATAAAATTAGAAAACCACTTTCCGACCATCATGTGATTGATACAAGCGATATTCCAGAAAAAAATTGAAATTAAATCTTCTGGAGTCCCAAGATTGCAAAAAATAAAAAATAAAAAAATGTTACAGGCCATTTACGCGAATTTCAGATCTTATGTCCCAAAAACGCAACTCTATGGTAAAAAGTGTCCCGATTTTACAATTTTCTATTTTTAATTCATTAATCAAATATTTTTATTATTTAACAATGACTTAGAACATGGAATTTTTATTTAACTTTGAAATTTAGTGATATATAATATTTTAAATATTCGACAATAGTATCTAATTATTAATATATGTTGAAATTCATTTTATCAGAATGGACAAAATAATTCCAAAGTTTTAGTATCCGAAAGGTCACAAAATAATTCATTTTTACAAATAAGAATTAATACTAAAGTAAATCTGAAATTATTATATATTAAATAGGAAAATCAATTTAAGGTCGGAAGGAGAAGTGTTAGTTACTTTGAATAGAAACCCCGGTAAACGGTGGCATACACATTAAGTTTACAAATTAAACTAACACTCAGTGAATCTTCATTTAAATTCAACACACTAAATTTGGAAAATATATACATACTAAGTTATAAATTTTCAAACCTATAGAGTGAACTATAACATTAATGTCACCTTTGATTTCAGACTATTATAATTTTTCTGTTCATTTACTCTATTTAATTTTTATCATATTTTTTTCTCTCATCTTACTTTCTAAACTTGTTCTTCTTTATTTTTCATCTTTCTTTTATATTCTTTCATATTCACCTAGACAATTAAAATAAATTTTAAGTAATTGTCATAGTATTTCAGCAAACCAACTTAACATACACATCAATTCTAATGAGCAAAATTTCGTAAAAAATTATAACGCCCCAAGTTTTTGTACAAATAAAGCGGTAAGAATTCCTAGGATAACGGGACAAGTTGGAAAACTCGATCAGAAAATATGTGCTTATGTGATATTATTTGCCTAATGAGTTTAATTTAAGTGATAAATGTGCTAATTGTGATTAATTTGCCAAATGTGTGCCTAATTAATATTTGAAATTTTTTCGAATGAATTACGTGAAACTCTAAGTTATTTGACATGTGATGAAATTCCTATTTCTGAATATTAAATATCTATGTGTTTTTTTTATTATATTTAGCCACATACATCGCTATCCTTAAATAGACTAGAAAAGAAAAAAATCCTTAGAAAGAAAATATTAATGTAGTCGGCTAATTTAATTATTTTCCATGCTTTTTCCTTGATAACTACATCCTTTGCTACTTTTGTTTCTTTGATAAACCGACTTAGGATATATATAAAAAAAAATATAAGGATAAATCTAAGTAGTCATTATTTGAATCTGTTTTGTCTTTTTTCATTATCGGACATAGAGAAGTGCAGGTATCATGTCTCATCTCCTTCAGTTTTACATGAATAATAATTTGGTTATTAACTTATTTATCTTCTAAAGTGGGTTATGATACTGATACCTTCTCGAATCATGTTAGCAGTCAAGATTATAATTAATTAGTTAAGTTACCATTTCCTGAATTCTTGTAAGATCTGGAAACAAAACTGAAAAGTAAAATATGAATTCCCATGTCCCTATGTCTGCCGAACATTTAGAAGGAATAAATGTTTGATTTACTTCTAGATGTCTGAATCCTAATAGTTCTCTTTCAATCTCAGTTGATGTTAGAAACGATTATGAGAAGATATGTGGATGCCATTATATATATAATTGCTGATCCAGAAACTTAATGGGCTTGGTTTATTTTAATTAATTTTCTTGGTTGAACAAATTAGGGACTGTGTATATAGTGAGATATATGTATATCGATATGTGTGTGGGTATCACTATACACGTTTAATAGTAGCACTTAATGATTTAATTTGAACTATGAAAATTGACTATTTGGAATTGTCAGGGAATTGTCCAATTATTGTGAATATAGCTTTATATATATATATATATATATATATATATATATATATATATATATATATATATCGACTAATATTGATTATTGGTGTTAACATGAAATTAGAGGGGCTAGCTTTGTTCAGATTCAATAGTTTAAACATTTGACATAAAATCACTTAGTGAATTATCTATTAAATATTCTTCTTTTAAAGTCTTTATTAAAAATATGCATGTTTGTTGTTACAGATCTAAATTCATGAATTTAATTTAAATTAATGAGACTTGATCGTTAACTGTGGTTTAAATTAAATTGTTTATTACATGATTATGTGATTTACTTTATAGCCGTACATGTCAGTCGTGTCTTAATTGGTTTGTCGAATCGAGTCTTACTCCATAGTTTTTTATATAACAGGTAATCCTTCAAAGGAACCCTGATTGTGTCTGACGATACTTTTGCTACCTTTTTGGGATATCCAGGTGGGGTTTCTTTTCCGAATTCGGCTTTCTTATACATATGTAAATATTCCATATATATACCCGAAGCCTGTGTTTTATGCTTTTAAGTTTTCTTTTCCCAACTTATATTATACGTAGTAGCTATTTGAAAACCATACTATCTTAATGATTTCGAGGAAAACGTTTTGATATCAAATTATTACATATTAGCCCCTCGAAGGCTCTTTTGGCCAGAAAGGGTTAAAATTGATTTCTCAATTGGTCCCTTAGACCAAATCTTTCGAAATGTGAAAAATATACTTTGGCCTTTGTGCCCGGCTTTTGTGCCATCTCATACTATTGGGGCCCGGACATCAGGGTATGGGGTGAAGCCGGTTAGACATTGGGTCTACGGTGGATCTCAATGCTCTGGTCTCCAAACTGCTGGGAGCTCGGGGTGTGGCCGGAGTGGCAACCCTTTTGAGTACCTGTGCCGGACGGGATCTTGTCGCATAGACTTATCCCCAGCCGAAGATGTAAAGGATACTTGTCCTTGCATAGTTGACTATTACTAGTTCGGGTTAGCTACCTGAGTACACAAGGAGGAATAAGGGCGATTTACTTGATTATTTTCATATTGCGAAATAGGCGGTTGTTGCTCGTCTCGCCGAGCTTTATTTATTCATTGCAACATTAATCACTTCGCCAATGCTATAAAAACCTTTATTTTTCATTTGCTTTCTTCTCATTTAAAAATGATGAACTTTTATTCAGTTTTACTGATATATACGTATTACGACCCCCTCACTTAGTCGCTTTGAGTAATCCCATTACCTCGTTGTCTCTTTCAGGTTTTATCACTAGGCGGATTCAGGTATTGTCGTTGGGATTATTTACTTTTGTTTAGGTGATTTCATTTTCGCTTGTGTATCTGGATAAATACTTAAAACCCTAGAGTTGTATATGTAAATGATGTAAATTGGTTTAAAGGTTGATATTGTTGTTTTCAGTGGCCTTGGTGGGCTTTATACTTGTACTTTGAATTTACTGCTATTCTAGCTCCCTGAGTGGGATAGATTGTATTAATTTGCTTCCGCTGTATTATGGTTTGCTGTCTTGTTATTTTCTAAAACAGATCCGCCTGGTATTTATTTACCGTTCGCCAGGTTATAGTTCATAGTCGGACCTCAGTTCTTGTTATGGATTGTGACTTGGTGCGGGACGTCACGTCGCACCGTATTTGGGGACGTGTCGTTACAAAAATATATGTATTTTAGTTTAATAAAGTGTATTTTAAAGAATCTAATTAGTTAATGAAACAAAAAATTTTAGAGTAACAAACTTCAAATTACTTGTCATTTTTCACTTATGTATTTTCTTTCTACATTTTAATTTATTATATTTTCTTCCTCTATTCATTTTTCCTAACTTTCTTCAACATGGTTTAATATTTTACGTTCTTTTTTCTTATTTCTTTTCTCTGTTCGACCTCTTTACTTTCAAAATCGCACACTCATAACCATTGGGTTTGTCCCAGTGGCCACCAAATACTACTTCTAATGTGAAGGTCTGGGTTCGACTCTTACAATGACAAGGGTCAAATTATGTGCATTTAACAAAAAAAAAAAAAAATCACACTCGTCAAATAATTTAATAAAAGTATATTCATATAGAAATTACAAATCACCAAATCCTTGGTTTTAATAATATATTATAGAATAAAATTATACCCTAACTTTTCGTGACCAACTTAAAAGATTTCTGACTTCTCGTTTTTCACTTTTCGTCCCCATTCTCGATTTATGTGATTTAATTAATGTGTTTAATTTAAAGAGATATGTGTGTTAATTGTGATTAAATTGCCAAATATGTGCCTAATTGATATTTTAAACTTTCCCGAATACATTGAATTGCGTGAACTTTGAGTTAATTGATACGTGACGAAATTTATGATTACATGTATAAGTGTCTAAGTAATTTTATTAAATTGTGACACGTATATCTTTACCCATAAATGCCGATAAGAATAAAATTCTTCATATCTGAAATACTTAGTCGTGTGAGATAAACACATTATAATTCAACTTAGTTATGTAAGTTAAACCTCTAATCATAAATTATATTATCATATCAAATTTAATTATGATTTCAAGTTCCTATTTCCATGCCTAATGAACGTGTATTGGATATATATATTTGACCAATCAGATACCATTATTGAGAGGACCTTTATAAAATTATTTTTGGTGAGAACCACAAATTAGAATCTTGAAAACTGTACATGGATTGTTTTACAGAATTAAAAACTGTCAAGGGATTTAGTTCTTAACCAGTCATGGAGGTGAGCCCTAAAAAACGCCTAAAACATGACAACAAAGTGGGCGAATCCAGACTTCGATATTAAACCTAATCCTTGCCTGTTTTTAATTCAAACCATCGCAGACATCAAAATTTTTTTGTTCCTGGTACTCTTTTTTTTTTTTTTTTTTTTCATGCCATGCTACCAGATCTTAACATTATGATATTATTCAACACAAGAAATTAGCAGGCCATATAGGCGGCGATACAGAAAATAAAATTGAAATGCAAAATAAGAAAAGAAATATGAACTTACTTAGGAGCACACCAGAATTAAGAAACTGAAAGCTTTAAACTTGCTGGAAATTTACAAGGAGAATTTTTAAAGAACTGAAAAACTCTAAACTCGAACCTATACTAAACAAAGAAGGAACCTCTATAAATAGAGGGGATAAACAAGCAATGGATTCTAAATCAGGTGAATCCAGAAACAAACAGACAAAATAATTACAAAACTTTATAAAAGTAAAGCTTTATTAAAGCTACTTTTTGACAAATTTGAACACCTTGCTCCATAATGGAACACATAGGGCCACTTGGTGGTTGGCTTTCATTATTGGTGTGCCTTTCCTTTGTCTGGTCTTGAGCCTTTAATTTGCTCAGTAACAGCTTGCTCAATATTATTGAGTATTGTATCAACAGAAATATCCGCCTCATCAGCATGCGGATCTTGTGATTCTCTAGGGAGATAGTGCTCATCTTCATGAGATGATGTAGCCATAGAAATATCGGACTGCAAATCCCAAGATTTTTAAATAAATCTTTCTTTACTTCTTCCATATAAGAAGCAATAATTTCTTCTTTGGTCATTTGTCCTTTCTGAAGATTTAATCTCTTAGCAATATTCTTAAATGGGCTAGGTGACTCCCTTTGGTGCTTTAATTGGATTTGCTCTTTGTATTGAGCAATTGCATCATGAATTTTATCAATGGTATCTTGTCCTTCAAGGACACCATGCTCATTGTTTCTGAGCATTTTTTTCCAAAATTTTGTGAAAAAATTTCTCCGAATGCATGGGATGTTATGCTGGGTATGACCCACCTCTGGTTCCCATTTTCAAATCCATGGGATGCCGAATTCGACAAAGAAATGTAAAGAGGGCATTCCCTCAATCCATTTATTGTCATGCTCTGCCTCAATTAAATTTGGTGAAATTTTCAACCATTCAGTATAAAAACCTTTATAAGGTTTGGGTAAAATTTTTACTGAGGGACCATAAGATAGCCACCGTTGGTATAACCAATTTGGAATGTCCCTTTTATAAACATTTGGACAAAATTTAAAAAATCAAGAATATTTTTTGACAGTATTTTGATAAAGGAAGACTTTATTAAATGCTTCCACGTAGTCCCAATAATTAAATTTAATTGAGACTTTTTGTTCAGGAAGATAATATTCTCTTTCCTTTAGGGTACAAATTCCCCAATCTTCCGCAGATATTATCTGTTTGATTATTTCCTTACTAAAGCTATAAGCTTTTACTTGTTTACCTGCATGAAAATGTGAGAATTCGCAGGATCCCGTAGTTTTGAGTATATTCTCAAAACGAATTCGCTGTTTATATGAACCAGCTGTAAAAGATGAAGTATCTAAGTACCTTTGCATAAGGTGTCATATTTCACCTTTCCATTTCAAATCTTTGTCATCTAAGAGTAATATTAACTCTTTGTGATTATTCTGCTCATATTGTAAATCATCAAATTCAGCTTCTTCTTCTATCACCACATTGGCATAGGATGGATTGTTCTGGCTAGTATTGCCTTGCCTAGCTTTATATTCCAAGAATTCCTTGAATAAAGGATCATTATTTTCTCTCACGGTATTGCTTGAGGATGATGCAATATTAGCAATATTTTCGGCGATTAGCCTCTAACTCCCAATTTGGACAATTGTTATTCCACCTCTTCCTCTATAAGAGGAATTTCCTCGACCGCGGTGGCTCATCCTGAAAATATGAAATGATCAAGCTATTAGCTGAGTATTGATAATCTTATTAGCCAAATCTCTTAATATTTTGGCTTCTTTCATTCTTCCATCAGCCATTTCTATTAATTGGCTATATTGATCACTACCATCCATTTCCACCATTTGTTGGAAAATTTCTTTAGTAGCTTTCCAATAATTAAAATCTTTATTGTAATATGTGGATATTTCCATCATATAAAGTATTCTATTGCTATGATGTTTCATAGGCCTAGGACGCCTGGGCCTCCAATTCTCATTTTGACGAGAATTTTCTTCCATCTGTAAAAAGGATAAAACAATTAAGCTATTAACTCATTAATCCGGGATCTAACCCTTTTTAATTCTATTCTATCTTCTCTCACTATTCAAGCAAGATTATGATATCTTTGAAATCCATTATCAAAGGCATAAAGCATTGATTCATCAAGTTCAATATTCTGTTGGAGATATTTCTCCTGCTGTATTAATCTAGGAATTCCAATCAGATTAAGATAGCTAACCGGAGTAATTTTGTTCTGGATCTTTAAGATCCGGAAGTCATTTGGTCCTCCTAATGGAGGATCAAAGAGATCTTTATACATCCGCCAATTATAAGGAGTGATGTTTGGACTATTATCCATCTGCCAACCAAGCCTTTCAAGAATATTATCTCTGTCCCTATAAAAAGACATTCCGTGAGAACCATTCTGGTTAACCATCTTTGGTCAAAATCATTCATTCTTGTAAATATTCTCTGGTCAAGAAATCAGGAAGATTATTATCAGTTCCTTTTTTATAGACTATTTCAAAATCAAAAGGGACTAATTGGGCTTGCCACCTTGCAAACATTTGCTTGGAAATATCATGTTTAAAATCCTTTTTAAACATATATTTTGCTGCTTGGCAATCAGTTTTAATTATAAATTTCTGATTATATAAATCATCTTGAAATTTTAAAACACATTTAAGAATGGCTAAAATTTCCTTAGCTATTGTAGCATAATTCTATTGACTATTATCCCATTTTCCTGAATGGAATCTAACAAGATATTCTTGTTTATCATTAGGAGAAACCTGTTTAAGGATACCTCCATAACCAATATCTGAGGCATCTGTCTCAATAACCTTTTCCCAGTTTGGGTTAGCTATCATGAGACAAGGAAGATTAGTGACTCTGTTCTTAATTTTCTGAACAGCCTGAGTATGACTCTTAGTCCAAGGTTTTGAATTCTTCTTAAGCCTATCATATAAGATAGCAGTATCCTGAGCAAGATTCTTAATATAGGGAGAGATATAATTTAAACTACCTAAGAATCTTTGAAGTTGAGTTTTATCAGTCAACTGATCAGGGAATTTAGAGGCAAATTCAATACTTCTCTTAATAGGGATAATTTTCCCTTTTTCAATGTTATGACCAATAAATCTAACTTTAGTTTGAAAAAGTAGCATTTTAGGTTTAGATATAACTAAACCATTTTGAATAACAATTTTCTTGAATATATCCAAATGTTTAAAATGGGTTTCAATATTTTTAGAGAATACCAAAATATCATCAATATAAACGATGATAAAATCACTATAAGGATTAAAAATATCATTCATAATATTTTGGAATTCTGAAGGAGCATTCTTCAAACCAAAAGGCATAACTTTCCATTCATATTGACCAAATGGAACATTAAATGTTGTTTTATAAACATCTTTTTCATGAATTTGGATTTGCCAATATCCTGATTTTAAATCAAATTTTGAAAATATTAAGGCATCATGAAGCCTATCAAGTAAATCCTTTTTATTAGGGATCGGATATCTAATCCATTTTAAAGCAGTATTAAGAGGTTTATAATTTATAACTAACCTGGGAACACCTCTTTCTTGTTCAGCATGTTTATTAACATAAAAAGCTGTATAAGACCATGGAGATTTAGAGGGTCTTATTAACCCTTTATTTTGTAAAGCTTTAATCTCTTTTTTGCAAAGCTCAAGATAATCTTTATTCATTTGACAAGGTCTGACCTTAGTCGGAATTTTTTTCTCATCAAAATTATCCTCATAAGGAAGTGAAACAATATGTTTCTTTCTATCCCAAAAAGCATTTGGATGATCATTACAGATTTGTAAAGAAAACTGGGTGTTAAGAAGCTTTATTTTATCATGTAATTTAGGATTTTTGAGAGTTTCCTCAATATTTAAAATACTTATCTCATGTTTAAGAAAATTAATTTGGTTTTCTTTATTCTTTATAAAAGAATCTTTTATTTGATTTAAAATTCTAGTAAAAGGTTCAGTGATAAAATGAAAAGTAATTTCTTTTCCTTCAAAGGTTCCTATAAAACCTTGTTCATCATAAATGATTGGAAATATTTTCTTTAAAAAAGGGGTTCCAAGTATAACTTGGTTGGTAATATTTTTGACTAGTAAAAAACTAGTAGGGATGCAAACTTTATTTTTGCAAATATAGGCTTTTGGAATCTTAAAATTTATTTCCATCTTTTGACCATTTGCAGAGCTTAGAGAATGGGTCGTTTTATGAAAATACTTGGTAGGAATGATTCCTTCTTGAATGCAATTTAAATCTGCACCACTATCAACTAGTGCTGTAAACTCTTTTTTATAATTATGATCAATTAGAAGAGAAATTTTTATAAACCATTTTTGAGAAGTAACCATTTCCAAGGTTCCTAAGAAACCTTCATCCTCTGAGAAGGTATTTTGGTTATCAGAATCAAAATTGATAAGAGGTTGTTTTCCTTTATTAAAAATTTCCAATTTGAAAACTCTTTCCTCAAGATTTTTATTAAAGCTTTTCAAATTTTTAATCTCATTTTTGAGATTATAAATTTCAATTGCTAAGTCATTAGCATTTGTTGGGGTTTCACCAACTTGCTTTTGTTTTAGCATTCTTTTTACTTCTGCCATAGTATATGATTCAGAAGATTTTGGAATAAAATCATCATGCTTATTTGGAGAATCTCTTTCTCCTATTTGATCAAGAATTTTTGATCTGATTTCAGGATCTTTTACAGATTTCAAAATTTCTATAATACTATCATTATTAAGGACATTAATCTCCTAAAATTGGAAAATAATTTGATAAAGGTTATTACCTTCTTCTTGATCGGAGCTATCCTCCCTATCACAAGGCAAACCATTTTTACAAGGTTCACATTCTTCACTATCAGAAGAACTGTAATCCTTCTCCAAAGCTTCAAGCTCATCAATAGGCACTTCTTCTTCTTCAGAATCAGAATGAAGAAGTAACTTGCTTAAAGTATCTTTAAGATCATTATCAATTTCTAAAGTGCTAAGTTTTTTCTTAACCCAACATTTATTAGCATAATGGCCAATTTTTTCCCATTTTCTACAAACAATAGAGGGCGTATTCACTCTCCTTTTTTCTCTCCTAAATTCTCTCTTCTCTTTTCTTTTCCTATGCTTTCTTTTAGGAAAATCATGAGATCTATTATCTTTCCTATGTTTCTTAGCCTTACTATTATCCTGGCTAGTAGATGGATTTTCTACTCCAAATTGACCACAAAATTGACCTAGCTGCTTCTTCTCATTAAGATTATGCTTCTTAATTTGCTGGCTTAATTTTATCTCATTACATAAGGCTAAACCTTCCTGGATGCAAGTTCCTATTAACTTGCCATAAGTATAATTTCATAATTAATATTAACATCACATTTTCTAAGGTTTTTCCTAACCTTTTCAGCAAATAGGGAAGGTAATCCATCTATAAGTTTGGATTTCCAATGAGGATTATTAGACTCAGGGAGTTCCATAACTCTACTTAGAAAAGTATCTTTGTACCATCTAAAAGATGTAAGAGTACGACATCTTAAATTCTGGAGTAAAGTCCTAAGATTATCACTATTGTCGGACCATCTTCCAGTAAAATGTTCAATGATGTTAATAATTAAAGTATAGACATAATTTTCAACCTGTCTACCATTCTCATCTTTAACCATATTTAAGATATCATTTTTATTGCTCTGGGTGAGATAATTATCCCACCATCCTTTAAGCTGACCAGTAAAACCTGCTATAATCATATTAGCGATAGCTTTATTAGAATTACCATTATTCTTGCATATAGTGCTATACATAAGCATTCCATGGACAACATTACAAATTTGTCTCTTAGTAAAACCATCAATATTCTATTCGTAAATATTTTTACCACTATAGGAATTATTAACAATATACTCCTGTTCTTCAAAAAGAACATCCTAAGGAGTAGGTCTAGGGTAATAATACATCCTTTGAGTAGGATTATCAGCATATCTAGAGAGTTTATTAATCTCTTCACGGATGGTATTCTGATAATTATCATTATCACTCATATCACTTTCAAACTCATTATTAAGAGTTTTGATTGAAAGATTTTTAAATTTTTCATCAAGCATTTTTTCAAGCTCAGACATCAATTTTAATTTAAAATCCTTGACATCTGGAGGAGGTTGGATACTAGGAGTAGCAATACTCGCTTGATTAAGAGTTTTGTCAATAAAAAATGAACTTTTAAGTTCATTTATGCTAGAAATAATTTTCTCTACCCTGTCATGTAAAGACACAATTTGCTCTCCAAGGACAATTAAATAGATATTACTATAATTTTGTTGTTTTATTAAACCATTAATATGAGTAGTGGTAATAGGTAAAACTTCACTATCAATGAGTTTTTGGAAAGCAGTATAATACCTGGTTTCGGTATCTTTTTCAATTTGAAAAGATTGAGAAGGAGGGAAAATTGTTTTTAAAACCTTTCCATTTTGAGAATATTTATATTCTCTTTCAATAACAGAAATATAATTTTCTACATAATTAGTAATAAACCATGGAACAAAAGATATCATGACATTTTTTTCAGAAAGATCATTATAAAATTTGTCTTGAAATATTTTTCTATCTTCTTTCGCAAAATTCTCAAACAACCATTTTTTAAATGGTTCCCACCTAGGGAGATTGAATTCTTGTTGAATTAATTTTCTTGCCGGTGATCCCGGGCTAAAATCAATTTTTGGTTTAAAATTCATTAAACAGAAAAATTCATTTCAGATGCAGTTATATCTGCTTCAACTTTATAAACACCCCGAACAATATTATCAGGGTGGATTCTTAGCTCTTCAACCGTATCAGGAGGAGCATCATCAGAAGATTTGTCTGTTTCTCTGAAAATCTAGAAGGAGATTTGACCTCATAATCAAGAGGAGATATATGATAATAAGAAGAACTGGATCTGGAGAGACGTGATCCAGGTTTTTGTCCTAGAGAATATCTAGATTTATCAAAATTGATAACAACATTTCCCTCAGGAGTTTGCACTATATTAGTAGCTTTGTCCTGAGTATTGGAAAGAGCAGGAACAACTCTTTCAATAATCCAATTTTCTGGGAATGTTATTTCATCCCATTTGATAGATCTTCTAATAGTGATCTCAGCTCTACTAAAATTGGTTTCTATAAGGATAGTTTCATTTAATGGTTTATTAACCATTTGACAGTGGGGATTCAAAGTATGAAGGAGTTTGTAATAAATTCTATAACAAACTCATATAACCTCAGATCCTGGAGCATAATTATAACCATGAGTTTTAACATTTAATGTTAAAGCATCAAGAATATTAATATCAGTTAGAGATAACTGTAAATTAGGATAAACATAAAATAAACTGGGCCATGGGCCAAACTAGACTGAATGATACCCATTAAAGATTGTTTCCAATCTAAATTTCTACCGTCTCTTAAAGCTGCTATGAAGCTTTCTGGTAACCCTTCTAGGGTTAAAGGTTTAAAGGCAACCTAAACTAATCCAATATGGATAAACTTATATAATTTTTTGTATTTATTCAGATCTCTATTACTGAGTAATCTAACTATCATCTTATCCTTATTAAGGGAAATTGTTTCTTCAGTAGTTTTAACCACTTGTTTTAAACTCATTCTCTCAAAAGTACCAAATTTATAAATTATTTTTGGGTCTATTTTATGAATAGTCCATTTATTAAGCAAATCAAGATTTTGAGGAATATCATACTCCTCTTCGACACTGTTTTTAACAGTATCTGTGTTTCTTATGACATTCATCATAAGGAATTTGTGTTGAATAACATCATATACCAAGATCATAATACCATGGCTCTGATGCAGAAAAGTGAACTTAATAATTATCATTTGTTTTCTTTTTTTTTTTTAATCCCAACTTCTCAAGAAAAAGAAACTTATTATAGTACTCAGAATTACTTTGAAGCAAAACATGTAAATATCTTTAATTAACTATCAAGTTTTCATGTTGGATATTCAAAATGTTTCTTTGATCGAACGTCCGGTAGAGAGTAATAGTTATGGAGGAAATTACTTGTTTCTTAGTTCATGTTAACCACTAACGAGAATAATCAATCTGTTTATATAATTTAAGTAACCTCTCTGTTAGTTGATAACCAAATGAATTGTGTGCATAAATAATATTTTATGGAACATTACTGTACCTGTTGTCATTTAATTATGATATAAGTTTTTAATTAGTACTAATAGTACAACCTATATATAAGTCTTATGGAATTGTCTTATTTCTTAAATTCGTAGCCTTCTTACTTTTAATTGGTTTACTTAATTATTTACTGCGATGTCACTACGTGATTATTTGATTTAAGTTATAGTCGTGCATCGTATGGTTGTCTTATGTGGTTGTGTCTTGTCTGTGTTTTCATGAATGGTCTCGTTCCTGAGCTGTAGTATGGTCTTTCTCCTTTGTTCTTTTGTCTTATTGTCCTTGTGGGATTTTTTTTCCGAATTCGGCTTTCTTATACATATGTAAATATTCCATATAAACCTGAAGCCTGTGTTTTATGCTTTTATGCTTCTTTCCCAAAACTTATATTATACATAGTAGCTATTTGCAAACTGTACTATTTTGATGAGTTCGAAGATAGGGCTTTGATATCAAATTATTATGTATTAACCCCTAGAAGGCTCATTTAGCTTGAAAGGGTTAAAAGTTGATTTATAAATGGGTCCCTTTGACCACATAAGACTTTTGAATGCGAGAAACTATATTGGCCATTGAGCCAGGCCTTTGAGCCATATGATATATATTGGGCCCGGAGACCAGGGTATGAGGTGAAGCCGGATTAGATGTCGGGTCTACGGTGGATCTTGGTGCTCTTACTCCACATGCTAGGGACTTGGGGTGAGGCCGGAGAGGCAGTCCTTTGAGAACCTAGGACCGGACAGGACTTGATCTGAGGACGTACGTCGAAGACTTGTCTTCTCTGTAGATGTACAGGGTGAAACTCCCTTGCATATGTTATGAGTAGTTCGGCTTCGTACCCCAACTACATATGAGGAGGAATAAGGTTGTATTTCTTGATTATCTATCATTTGTGAAATGGGAGATATGTGCTCGACTCGCCTAGCTTTCATTTATGTTATATTGCGAATTCTTTCGATTCACCAATGATTGCTTAAAACCTTTATTTTTCATTTGCTTTCTTCTCATTTAAAAACAGGTGATTACAGCCCCCTCACTTAGTCACTTTGACTAACCCCCTTTACTTTTGTGGTTTTGTTTCAAGTTTTGATTACTAGGCGGAAGTCGAGTCTTAGGAAGGTGCTACATAATTTGGTCTTTGTAGGTCTGTCTCGTGTTATATTTTAAATTAACTTAGAAGTCTGTAAATCATATAGCTTATGTCTTACTTGTCATTTATGATTGTTGCTTTTTACTGGCCTTAGTGGGCTTTATACTTGCACCTCTGGAATTACTGCTTTACTAGCTCCCTAAGCGGGATAGGATTTTATCAACTGTTGCTTTGCGCTTTCGCTTTGTTGTTGGCTTGGTCGTTGATTTTCTCAAACAAATCCGCCTAGTAGTATTTGTCGTTCGCTAGGTTGCGACCCATTGCTAGACGTTTACTGTCGTTATGGGTTGTGGCTTGGTGCGAGACGTCGCATCGCACCGTATTTGGGGACGTGCCGTTACAGTTGGTATCAGAGCCTATAGGTCCATCGGCCTGAGCTCTGAATATGTCGTGTTTTGTTGTCTGAGTCTGTTTGTGAAGTTATTTAGACTTTGGGTCAATATCTTTGACGAGTGTACGGGGACTCTTAGTGCTGGAATTGTGATAGATCACTATTGGCGTCATGAACCAGTTGCTGATCTTTTACAATTGCTGTACCAAAGGGAAACTAGACATGAGTTGGACAACAGCTTTGGAGTTGTGTCATGTTGAGTTGTTGTTCCGTCGAGTCTCGGTCTATCTTGTCTAGGTTGTACGGCTTAGGATTGTGCTTCGGTGCCTTTGTACTTTTGTGTTGTTGTGCCTATTTGAAATTATTTGAATCGTCACTTGTAAGTTTGCTGCTTTGCATACGTAATAACCTTCATCCATACATATTATATTTTGATTGCAGTATGGCCTTTCGTCATCGCAATCGTACACCTCTTCCTCCAGCAGTACCTAAAAGGGATAGTGCCCTCCAGCCAATTGTAATTTGGTTATCTCTATGTAATAGACAATCTTTGATTTAATAATAAAGGAGATATTTTTATATCTTGAGGCAAATCTTCATTATTTTATTTATAGCATTTTGTTTCTTTATGTTATTGCTCATATTAATGAAACTGAAGAAGCTCCTGAATTACTTTAACTATATCACATTGACTTAGGTTAGTCAAATAAAACATGTGATCAGGGTGTAATTCAAAAGTATAAACTCCAAGTCAAATGAGTTCATAAAAGGGATAAGTGGGAGCATCCATCAAACGAACTCGATTTAAAGACTTGCAGTGTGACTACAGAACTATACTGTGTTTCAAGTAAATGAGTGTTAGTCAGGACACTTGTACAGTCTATGTTGACGACGTGACTAACTAATCCCTAAACTTGAGGATTTGTTGTATCTCATATTTAGGAGATAATCATTTGATATGGTCTTTTCTTTATGATAACAATTCACAAGAGATCATAAGATCATGTCAGTGATTATTGAATAAATATGGAGGTAAATGGATGCCAAGAAAGGATCCATCTACTCTAAGATTATAGTGAGTGAATTCCTATGAGATCTGGATAGAATAAATGATAAAGGAATCTTCGGCCGAAGTAGTAATGATTCAGACTAAGGATAAGCTCTCCTTGAGTTTAGAATCTCCTAACATTTACTTCTAGACAGACACATATGATAAATGTCATATAAGGTTTCTTAATCACATACCTTAGACCTTATCGGGAATTATTAGATGGAGAGATTGTATCTCACAGAAAGTCGTTGACCGTTAAAGGTTCATTTAATAAACGTGCTTTCACCAATGGCTAGATGGACTGAAGATGGAGCTAGTACTTATCTGATGTCTGGCTTAGCATCATTATAGTAATGAAAGTAATTTGATGAGTCAAATAACTTCATGCTAGCTACTATTCATTTTGGTGAACCTGAGGGATGACACAATGAATTGGTTTTTTCAAACCTTAGAACTAATTATTAATGTAGAGTCATTAATATTGAATGAAAGGTTGTTAAATTTAATTAAGAGTAAGAGAGAAATAATTAATATTAAGATATTAATTAATTAAGAATGAAATAAGTTAATTGGTTTAACTTAATGAATAAATTGATTTTATTCTAAGTATATTATCTACTGGGTATTTAATTAAGCTGGGCTTAAGTTTACTTAAGTCTGCAATAATTAAATACATATCAAAGCCCAATGGAGTTTTGAGTTGTGCTATATTAATTAAAGCCTGAAAGGAATTAATTAATAAAGCCTGATCCAGTAATTAATGTACTGGGCCAAACCTGAACAGGCTTAGCCCATATACAGAAAATTTCAGTACCTAGGGTACAGAATTTTTGGCCACCTCCCCTGTCCTTATTAATAGGACAGTGCTTAGTTCATTCTATACACACAACTCAGATCTCTGATTCTCAAGGCAGGACGAAGTTCTGTCTCTCTCTCTCTCTCTCTTTCTCTAGTTCTTATATTTCTCAATTAGTAAGAAATTCAAGAACATTCTTTTACTCTTAAAAGTTTTAGTTCTTAACTGTCAGATTTGTTTAATAGTCAAATCTGATAGTGGTGTGGAAAAGTTGGTTCGTGGATTCAACCTCAGAGGGCTTCAAGAAAGGAGTCTTCGTTTAGCAAACAGATTGTGGATCTAAGTTCCTGAGAACTTCATATCCCTACTACAACAGGCGTGTTGAAAGGTGATTAATTTGATCATTTTAGTTTTGTGAAAACATTGTTAAACGGATTCATAAACTTCTTGGGGATTCTTTTTTAATCCTAGTACAAAACTTTTTTATATTCCGCATGTACCGGGTATGCGATTCCAACAGTGGTATCAGAGCTACCGTTTAATCAGATGTTTTTCAATCTGCTTGATATTGTCTAATTTATATTATATATTTGTATCTTGATTTTCGTTGTTTTTGGGGTAAACTATTAAATTGGTTTTTGCTAAAAGTTTTCCAATTGTTCTTCGAAAAATTGTGTTTTAAATTTTCAGAAATTTTTTTTTTTAAAAAAAATAAATAAATTCTGGATGAATTTCCAGACAGTTGACACAGTGGCGTCGTCGCCACTGTGCCGCCACCGAAAATCGCATCGGAGTTGCCGGAGATCTTCCGATCTCGGTGGGAGTAGTCACGCAGAGGAGGCGAGCGCTCCCCACCAGATCGGAGCACGAGGAGCGAAGCTCCTCCACGAATCATCGCACCATCTCCGCTGCCACGCCAAGCTCTCCAGAATTTACAGAGGTCCGTCCGGTTGTTCTGGGCAACACTGTGACCTCCTCTTGACGGGAAAAGACGTGGGGTGGGACGACGAAGTCATTCCCCACCTCCGCAAGGGTTTCCGCTGCGAGCAGCAGCCCCATCGCGATTTTCGAACAAAAAAGAGGAGGCAACAAGTTTTCTGTCGTCGCCCTATGGTGGCGCGTTTTACCGCCACCATCCGCCTCCCCATCTGCCCGTGACCAAAAGCCCTCACAAGTTTAGGGCAACCGCTGACCAAGGACCAAGGTCAGCGGTGCTAGGGTTTCTGTGTAAACCCTAGCCGCCTGATGGAGAAGAAGACTTCAGAAAACGAGTCGGCCTACCGGACAACCCGGCCTGTGGGAATTAAAAAAAAATTATTTTATTTTAATAATTTAAAATGAGTTTTAAATTGTTTTAAAAATCTGAAAATTATTTAAAATAGAGATTTTAGTAATAATTTCTAATTTAGAAAATTATTGTAACGACCCAAAATTTCGGAATATATTTTCGGAATAATTATTCGACACCTCGTTGAATTTTAAATGAAAAGATTAGCTTTGTAAGCTAAGTTTATTTTATTCTCAAACCCTTATCCTCTCATAATTACCTTTTGCACCCTTCGAATTTCCTTTAATTTTATTCGAGCCCCACACCCTCTTGAACACACCCACACCCTCTTGAAGTCACTTGCACCCCCTTATGCACACTCTTGAACACACTTGCACACTCTTGCACATACACCCCCAAAACCGAGAGAGAGAAAGGAGAAGGAGAAAGGAAGAGGAAGAAGAAAGAAGGAAGAAGGAGGAAGAGAGAAAAGCCCGCCCGGAACCTGTCCCTCGACCATTCGAAATTCCGAGACCACCTCGACGATCCTCGTTCGATTCTCTACCGGTAACCTTCTTCCACCATTTCATTTCATCCATTAATTCTCGCGATTTGCTAGTTTTTTTCTTAGGAATGTATATTTGATATATTTGATGGGTTTGCATGTTTTAGTTGTAGCGGGCGCCCCAAACGGGTAACGCACGCCCCGCACCGAGCCCCAACCCGGATCTGAAATGGAATCCGACCCGAATCAAAACCCGGCGAACGGCACACATTTACTCAATGACTAGGCGGGGTTTCAAAAACAAAAGAAATCGACAGAGGTGCGGAAGCAAAATAAACAAAACAATAAATCATAATAATTGCACAAGTATTAAAGCCCACCAAGGCCAATGAAATTTCAATTACATAAATAATAAACGGGTTCGATACAGTATCCCGACAATAGACAATAACGGGTTTAGCATATAAATCCCGAATACTAGATACATAAATCCTAATAACATAAAACATAAATAATAGCCAAACGGAAATAGAGTTATACATGAGCAAAAGAATGCAACTCTAAAGACGACGACAACGACGACGATCCCGCCTAGTATCCTGAAACCAATACAGGGGTGAAACAAAGGGGGTTAGTCAAACGACTAAGTGAGGAGGGAATAATAGTGTATATTGTAAAACAGAAGTAAATCACCAATTTTAAACTTAAAAGAAATCAACATAAAAGAAAGGTTTTCGTAAACGGGTGGTGATTTAGCATAAAACATAAACATATCATATGACTCGGCGAGTCGAGCCCTTAACTCCAATTTCCAAACATAAAACGGGAAACCACCCTTATTCCTCTAATATAGACGGACCGCTAAATCCGAACTACGCATAACATACTGGTGTAACTCAGGTACTCAAAGGGCTGCCACTCCGGCCTCACCCCGAGCTCCCAAAGGTGGAGGGAACCATAAGATTTCTGCCGTAGACCCGATGTCTACCGACTTTGTCCTATCATCCTTACTCCGGGCCCAAACATACATACATACAGTTCATAACTCGCTTTTCAAATCATTTCGGGTTGGCCAAAAGATCATTCGAGACATGTCATATGCGAGGCCGAAGGCCAAAGTTCGCCTTAGAAAACAAAGGGGTTTTACGTGTCTCTTTCGCAAACATTTCGAAGACTATACGTAGTACTTTTTCATATCAAAACATTTTCGATAAATCGAATATAACATAATAGGCATAAATATCTACTAAGTATATATATATAGAAACGGTGTGAAAACAAAACGTAAACAAGGCTTATATCGGGAGAGGCTTATTTATATATACATAATAGTACTGGAATCAGAAATGGAAAACCTCACCTGTTGGCTAATACAAAAGAAGTAAAAGCAAGACCGGATGCGTTACTCCACGGGAGTATCGTCTGCAAAAAAATACCAAGACACAACCAATTAAGACTAAGGACGACGTACGGCTTATACGAAAGCATTAAAACCCATCGAAGCACGTTAAACAATCAAATAAAACACTTAAGCTCAAATTATCAAGGATAAGCGGAGTAATTCGTGAATTCAAAAATGAAAATCAAATCCAAATGCAACAAAACTTTACGGACATGCTTTAAATACCATAAGGGAGTATGCATTCAAGTTTCGGAAAAATCGGACTTCATATGCAAAAGTTAGAAAATTTGACGAAACTTCGAACGCACTATTCATAGACCCGAACATGCTATAAATTCATAAATCATGCAATTCATATTTATTTCATACTTATACAATACATGAGCGAAGAAGAAATTCGGAAAAGACGAGCCTCGGAGGGACCCACAGGCCAAAATGGTCCCTGACTTACAGAAGCACAGGGTCCTGTTCATATTGCCCACACGGCCTCGTGCACGGCCGTGTGCACCAAGGCCGTACGCACGGCCTCTTGCACACGGCCTCAAGGCCATGTGAACAAGGCTGTGCACCACCACAACAGGCACGGTCTCCTGCACGGCCGTGCGGGAGACTGTGTATATCCACACGGGCTTGCCACACCCCGTATACAAAGCCCGTGCACGTCAAGAAACAACAAAAAATTCACAGCAACGCGAAACCTTCACAAATCCAATTTAAAAACCAACATTTAACTGATTAAACATGCAAATCCCACGCTAATATTTACATATAATGTTCTACAACATCTAAGCTACACATAGAACCCAAAATCATGAAAATCCATCCACAATTTCTCTCAAAATCATATAAAACCTAACATATTCAACTATATACAAAAATCTGAAAATTGAAGAAATGGAGGCTTTAATTGAGAAAGACATGAGAAGCTTACTCGTAGATAAGATCGAGAGGAGTTCGTGGGCAGAAACGGTTCAAAAATCCGTCGAGAAACGAAGTCGGGACGATCGTTTGAACCTCCTTCCTTCTCTTTCTCTTTTTCTTTCTTTTTCTTTCTTTTCCTTTGCTGTTGAGTGGCGTGAATGAGGTGAGAGGGAGAGATGTGAGACTTAGTCAAAGAATTGACTTGATTCGAGAAACGAAAGGGCATTTTCGTAATTTTTACAAAATAAGTTCGAAACTCATGTTGTCCAAATAATACATAATTACAGTCAAAATTCATATAATTAAACGCACATTATCAATTCGTGATTTAATTATAGAAATTCACTCATATACAAAATTGTTATAAAATCACATAATAACATCAAATAAAATAATAAATTGCGCAAATAAACGATTTGGGCATACCGGAATATAATTCGGATTTTCGGGGCGTTACATTAGTTCACCATTTTTCATGTTATTCGGATCAAATGATAGCTCTTAGTGTGTATAATGCATGAGTGAAGGTTTTAAGTGTTGATTTTAGCTCTAGAATCCGCCATGGATGATTTTGGTTGAAACCCTCGTGAAATAGTTTGGAATCGCGATTTTGCACCTGAAACATGAGCTGCACGGCCTTGCGCACGATCTTGGCAAGCCCGTGCGCAAGGCAGTGCGTGCACAAGCCAGTGCGCGACCGTTTAAGCCTGCACGGTCTTGAGGATGCCTTCAAGACCATGCACGACCCCGTGCATGCGCCCGTGCGTATGCCTTAGCCATTTTTCAGACCTCTTTCCTTAGTTGCTCACGGCAATTGGGTCAAATAGCCAAAAATAAAAGTTGACTTTTTGCATACGACCCCCTAAAATCGAGCCGATTTCACCTATAGCTTCCATATGATTCAAGGATGAATATTTCGCAAAGTTTTCAAAATTCCGACCTCGTTCGAGCCTTGAATAGTACATTTTTCATTTAGAAAATTTTCCCCAATTTTCGAATGTTGTCCGAATGATCCGAAAATCGCATGAGTGCTTCTTTACATTATATTATACATGAATGTGAAGTTAGAATTACAATTGAGCATGTTTAGCATCTTTAATTTCGTATATTTCGTTTAATGAATCTAATTGTATTTTAATTGAAATTCTTGATGACTATGTGTTTTAATTGGTCATTCTTGAGTCGAATTTTCTATGAGTCGTGCGTCGTGTCTTGTCTTGATTGGTTTTGTCGTCTGTCAGTTTCTGGATGTTCTCTCGAGGATTGCTTGAGTTGTCTTAGCTTTCCCGTGCTTCCAGGTGAGGGTTTAAAATATTTTCACTGGAGTAAGAATCCCTTTTATTCATTACAAAATAACTACCCGTACGTGCTCATCATGATTTGTTTTCTCGTTCTCATATATCCTATTAGATATTTGATTATATTTTCTTGATTTTGTTGAACAAACTCATAGATATCAATTTATACCTATAAGTATCTCTAAACCGTTTTGTTTTCAAGAGGCAAGTAAAACTCTTTCTTTTCAACGTGGCACTTTGACTTTGGTTGGGTCTATAAGGGAAGTCGTTAGGGGAGTCCGTCAGCACACCCCGACACGTATGAAACTTATGGTCACCCCCTTTGTCGTCACACACTTGCCTAAATGCCCGCTTGGCACTCAACTCATAATGTTTCTTGAAATGCGAGCAAATTCATGTACTTTCTTTCATGGGGCCCGGGATGGTTTTCGCGGGTCTCACCTGGGGACGAGCGTCCAGGGGGTTTCCCGAGGTACTACTCCCAAAACTAAGCGTCAATCGTGGTCCGTCAGGAGTTGATAACCACGGTTGGGAGTGATGGTGGGTGATGCATTCGTTGCACACTTTCCTGAAATTCATGCGTCGCCCATAGTCGCGCTATGGGGTCAGACACCGATGATGGAGTATTTTTCATGACATGAAGGGGTTATAGGAGGAACAGGCCCATTCTCGCTGGGATATTAATTGCCTTTACTCATGCTTTATTGTCATTACTGTTATCGATTATTGTTATTGCAAGTCGAAGAACATTCCGGTTTTTCTTCATTTAGCATATGTATTTTCTTACATATATACCAAAACCCGGAAGCATGGCTCGCACTTGTTCCAACTTACGCCTTCACTGAGTATCCTTTATACTCACCCCTCCTTATTTTGATTCTTACTTCAGGTCCACACGTGGCATTGTCACCTTTCATGTCGGTTGGTAACAGCGGGTCGTGAGTCTTGGGTTTCGAGTTTATTGGTATTGTCGGTAGTGTCCAACAACAGTCTGTCATTTTATTATTTGAATTGAATCTCTCTATTAACTGAATTCCTATGTAGAATGGTTATATTATTGAATTATTGAGCATTGGTTCTGATTATTGATGCCCCATGTGGCCTGAATTGTTGAATTGATATTGATTAGCTTCCGCACTCTGTTTGTTTGTTGTTGTTGTTGTTGTTGTTGTTGGGCCAGGGACGTTGTTGCCAGTATAGATCGAGTGATTTCCGTTCGTCGGGATGAATTTTTAAATGGGGTACCTTTACCTTGTTTGAGAGTTCATCTCGATGCGGATGTGGTGTCCTTTCTCTTCCTACGGAAAGGGGCGCTACAATTATTTAAATGTTAAATTGGATATTTTCGAAAATTACAACTTTATCCCCATAAACAATTATCTTGATATATTTATTTAATTGTTTGCTCTATTGAATATTAATTGGATTATTAATTTGAAAATTTTAATTTTCAAATTAAGTATCAAATTAATTTTCATATTGTTTTAAAAATATTTGGTTTAATGTTTAACACTAAATCAATTAAAATACTTTCACTAATCAAATTGAAAATTAGATGAAAGTATTAAATTATCTTAAGAATTTAATTCTTAAGTTATTTTCAAAACCTAACTTTTCAATGTGTTGAATTGTGTGATGTATATAAAATATTTATGTGCGCGGGATGATCATAGTTGGAGCCTTATGTGACATTCATGTTTTATTATATGTGCAATTTATAAATTGTTGGTTTTATGGTTTGTAAGTGAGTGTCTGCGAGCCTCGTTAAATCTTGTAAGTAATTTATTTTCTAAATTTTCCCCCCAAATGTAAATCCCCTAGAATAGTGAGTATTTTGTGAGGAATACCTTATTGGATAGGAGAAGAAAAAAATAAAGACAAGAAGGAAGTCCTTGGAGTACAAGGAAGTTCCATGGAGAGGTTCAAGAAGACAGGCTCATGAAGACCCTAATGTTAAAAAAGGGAAATAAATTGTAATAGATAGGATCTATTATGTGCTCACTTATTTGCTCTTTAAATTCCTGCATTTATTTATTGCTTATAATAAAATTGTATTTTATGGTTGGCTCCCATAAAATGCAATACAAGCGCTATGATCATCCATTTAAATTGTGAATGCTAAAATGAATGGTTTTATTAAAATTGTTTGATTTAACCCTATCAAAAGACAGATATAAGTCACTTCATGTATATGTATTAAATAAGAGATCTTGTGTGTTGCTTGTGTCAGCTGGTGATTTTTGAAATCACCAGTCCAACAGTCCCTGTTGTTTTCCTAAAACAAACTTTATACATATATTTTGAAATATGTATATATTGTGTAACGACCCAAAATTTCGGATTTATTCCGGAATTATATTTTATTCGTGCCGAAGGCTCTTTGTGAAAATATTTAAATTCACAAACAAATTTTATCCGTGAACCCACATTTTTTCCGAAATTCCCTATTATACCCCGACCCTATTTAATATCCCATTTTCATACGTACCCCTCTTATATTCCTTATTCCCACATATACCCATATTATTCGAGAAAGAAAGAAAGAGAATAGAGAGAGAAGGAATAATCGAGAGAGAAGGAGAAAAGGAGAAAGAAGGGAGAAGAGAAGAATCGTCCTACCGAGCCCGATTCTCGCCCGATCGACGAGCTGTGAAAACCCGAACGATCCTTGCTTCATCCTCTACCGGTAATCCTTTTACCCTATTTCAATCCGTCCATTCCTTGTTGCGATTTTCGTGGGTTTTAGATAGAATTTTATAGTTTTAGGATTTTCGTGTTTAGGAAGATTTACTTGATCTTTTTACATAATTCTTGGACCTATGTGTAGCTACTGTGATATATATGCTTATATGTGAAAATTAGCATGTTTTAGGGAGTAAATTAGGAGATCTATGAATTTATGTGTTGGGCGCCAGAGAGAACTTCGCGAATTGTTGTGTACTGCACCCAGAAGATCTGCACGGGCTCGTGAATGGTCTTGCCAAGACCATGCATTGGCCCGTGCGCACCCCTTTTGACCTGCACCGGCTTGAGCCCGTGCACGAGCCGGTGCGTAAGCCCCTTTGCAGGTGCACGGTCCTGACAGCGTGCTCAAGACCGTGCGTAAGCTAGTGCGCCCTCATTTGTGCTTGCACCAGCTTGTCAAGCCCGTGCGCTGGCCGGTGCAACATACTTAGAACTTTTCCAACCTTTTTCCTTTCTTTCACTTCGGGAATTGGGTCAACCTCACTTATTGAAAATGTTGACTTTCGCATACGAACCCCTAAAATCAATCCGATTTCACCTATAGCTTCCTTGAGCTTCGAGATTTAATATTTTGCAAAATTATGATTTATCTAATCTTATTTGACCGTCAATTGACACCTTTCTCGTTTAGGGATTTTTTCCACTTTTCCTGTGTTTTATCCGTTTGATCCCCTTTTCGCGTGAGAGCGTTCTTATATTATTTGAAGCACGCCTACGTGCCCTAATTGTATTTTAGCATGTCCTTAATATTTAATTTTAATGTTTCTTTCGTTATTTAGAATTGCATTAATATTTCCTTAATTGTTGTTCCATAATTGTGTATCTCTATATGTTTAATTATTTGGCTTTCCATATTGCACCTGTAGCATGATTGAAGTCCTATTTGAATTTCCGTGCGTCGTTTGTTGTCTCGTGTCTTGCTTTTAGTATTTTCGGTCTCGTTTTCATCCTCTAGGCCTTGTGTATTACAGGTGGGACCAACGAAGGAGAAACTTGACTACTGCTTGCTTCCATTCTGTCGTGTCGAGCCAGGTAAGGGTTTTAAAATGCTTTCAACGAGGGCAAGAACATAGTTACTTAGGTTGCAAAATAACTTGTTATCCCGCCCTTTCTTATTGCTTGCTGTATCGCCTTTACTATTTCCTTATGTGCTTAGTCAAACCCTTTTGATAGCAAAACCTATGCATCTACCACATGATTTGAAATGCTTTCAACTAGAGACAAGTAACTTATTTGTTTTAAAAGTAACTATTTGATCTCCGAGGCACTTATAAGTAATGTCGTTAGGGACATCCGTCAGCATGCTCCCGAAGCGTACTGCGCTTATGAGTATTTCTTAGATCGTTACATCAACTTGTCTCAAAAGCCCCTTTGGCCATTCATACTTAACTGCTTGCATCATTTTTCAAACGGCCCTTTAGGCCACCCAAACTGTTCTTGTTTTCAAAAGCGAGCCATGGACTGGATCATGACTTGGGGCCTGGAGTATACAGGAGGTGAGCCTGGAGACGAGCATCTAGGGCAAATCCCGATGTATACTCCAATCCGTATTAGCTTAGGTCGGCCAGGAGGTTGGCTAGCCTGAGTTAGTGCGAGGGTGGCCTTGTAGGCTACGCGCTTCCTAGAAAATTCTGATTAAGGTGATGTTGTTAACACGCATTTCCATAAAATTCTGACTGGATCATGACTTTCGGTGGTGGAGTACATGACTACATGGTTTCATGATTTTCATGGTTGGGAGTTATAAAGAGAGGGCCCGTTCTCGCCGGGACACATTATTGCATACCTTATCACATTACTTGCTTGTCTAATTGATTTACGGCTTTCGTCACAAGTCGAAGCACATTCCGCTTTTCTTCATTTAGCATATGTATTTCCCTATATATATATATATATAAAACCCGGAAGTGTGCCTCGAACTTGCCCAACTTAAGCCTCCTTTATTGTTCAAGCTACCTAGTTGAATTACGAGCCATGTTACTTATCATTTGCAACTTATTTATATCATGCCTTTCGAACTTGTAACGGCCTGGTGACTTAACTAATATTCTTTCAATTGATTGGCTTGACATTATGTGCAAATGATTTTAAGGGATCCGGTTTGTCACCCCTTTTGTGTTTTCAAAGTAAGCCGAACCTGAGTGTTGCTTTTTGTTGTTTTACAACTTATATCGTTATTTATATTCTTTCTCAAAATGAGCAACATTCACTACTTTTGGTTTTAAAAGATAAATGAAGAACTGTGATCCAAACCCCCTTACTGAGTATCCTTTATACTCACCCCTTCTATTTGGGTTCTTGCTTCAGGTAGACAGGTGGCGGCGTCACCTATCTTGTCAGTCGTCATCAGCAGGTCTAGATAGGCTCAATCTTGTAGTCTGGTTCATCTTGTCAGTGGTCCCAACAACCGTCGAGTCTTGATTTATTGTATTTAACTGCTTTCGTACCCTTTACTGCTTTATTTAATTTACGTACTTTATGTGCCCCTGATGTGGGATAGTTGAAGATATCTAGGATTGCACAGGATAGGCTAGTTGTGTAGCGGGTGCCCCAAATGGGTAACGCAGGCCCTGCACCGAGTCTCGATCCGAAGCTGAAACAGAAATCCGGCCCCAAACCGAAACCCAGCGAACGAAAAACTCATTTACTCAATCACTAGGCGGGGCTTTTTCTAAAAACAACCTACGACAACAATGCGGAAGCGGAAGTAATATGAAGCAACAACAACAAAACTTAGTTCTACTAAAGGACAAATAAAGCAGTAAACTAATTGGGCAAATAGTTAAAGCCCTCCAAGGCTAGCGGAATTCACTTACAGAAACTTAATCAAATTTTAAACGGGTTCAATATTAAATAATCCCGAACACAAATTCATAATCCACGAGATACAAATAACATGATCATGAGTACCTAAAACAATCTAGGAATGAACAACGCACAAAAGAATATAACTCCGCAATACAAGGTCGACAATGCCCACCTAGTAACCACCTGAAACAAATAAGGGTTGAAGCAGAGAGGGTTAGTCAAAGGACTAAGTGAGTCCCGCATCGAGTCTCGATCCGAAGCTGAAACAGAAATCCGGCCCCAAACCGAAACCCAGCGAACGGCAAACTCATTTACTCAATCACTAGGCGGGGCTTTTTCTAGAAACAACCGACGACAACAATGCGGAAGCGGAAGCAATATGAAGCAATAACAACAAAACCTAGTTCTACTTAAGGACAAATAAAGCAGTAAACCAATTGGGCAAATAGTTAAAGCCCTCCAAGGCTAGCGGAATTCACTTACAGAAACTTAATCAAATTTTAAACGGGTTCAATATTAAATAATCCCGAACACAAATTCACAATCCACAGGATATAAATAACATGATTATGAGTACCTAAAATAATCTAGGAATGAACAATGCACAAAAGAATATAACTCCGCAATACAAGGCCGACAATGCCCACCTAGTAACCACCTGAAACAAATAAGGGTTGAAGCAGAGAGGGTTAGTGTCGCGGCCTCCCCGGGCGCGGAATGGAGAACCCTCACGGCGGCGCCCGTTGGACGCGCGGGCATAACCTCCGATCACCACCGAGCACAACCCTAAAGTTTGGCCGGAAACACTTGCCAAAAGGTGGTACCACAAGGTGGTTGTTACTTGGTGATTTTTTGGTTATAAACCCTTCAAATTACATATCATGTTCCGATGTGGGATCAAATATGGACACACACGGCCTTGCAACACCCCGTGAGGGGAGGCCGTGCGTGTCTCTTCCATACGGGCTGCTGCACGGCGTGTCGCAAGCCCGTGTGGACCCCCTGAACATATTTCTTGCGGAAATTCGGGGTGCTACAATCACCCCAACCATATCGAGGTCCTAATTGTACGACTTTGGTATGATGTCCTTCCAACGTGTTTCAGATCGCAATGTCCCCATTGCGCCACAACAAAGCTTTCCCAGTACCGCCCGCCAGTGGGACTCCCTCCGCATGTAACCCATACGCGTGGCACATGCCCACGTGCTCGACCCGTAGCAGACATCCAAGCCGTGAACATGCGTCCCCAACCGGCAGTCGGCTCTGATACCACTTGTCGCGGCCCCCCCAGGCGCGGAGAAGAGAACCCTCACGGCGGCACCCGTTGGACGCGCGGGCATAACCTCCAATCACCACCGAGCACAACCTTAAAGTTTGGCCGGAAACACTTGCCAAAAGGTGGTACCACAAGGTGGTTGTTACTTGGTGATTTTTTGGTTATAAACCCTTCAAATTACATATCATATTCCGATGTGGGATCAAATATGGACACAACGGCCTTGCAACACCCCGTGAAGGGAGGCCGTGCGTGTCTCTTCCACACGGGCTGCTGCACGGCGTGTCGCAAGCCCGTGTGGACCCCCTGAACATATTTTTTGCGGAAATTCGGGGTGCTATAGTTAGTCAAAGGACTAAGTGAGTCCCGCACCGAGTCTCGATCCGAAGCTGAAACAGAAATCCGGCCCCAAACCGAAACCCAGCGAACGACAAACTCATTTACTCAATCACTAGGGGGGGCTTTTTCTAAAAACAACCGATGACAACAATGCGGAAGCGGAAGCAATATGAAGCAACAACAACAAAACCTAGTTCTACTTAAGGACAAATAAAGTAGTAAACCAATTGGGCAAATAGTTAAAGCCCTCCAAGGCTAGCGGAATTCACTTATAGAAACTTAATCAAATTTTAAATGGGTTCAATATTAAATAATCCCGAACACAAATTCATAATCCACAGGATACAAATAACATGATCATGAGTACCTAAAATAATCTAGGAATGAACAATGCACAAAAAATATAACTCCGCAATACAAGGCCGACAATGCCCACCTAGTAACCACCTGAAACAAATAAGGGTTGAAACAGAGAGGGTTAGTCAAAGGACTAAGTGAAGGGGAAAGGGGAGCACATACATAATAGCATACATAGAATAAATCACCATTTTGACTTAAAAGAAAGCAAACGTAAAAGAAGAGTTTTCATAAACATTTGGTGATTTATCATAACATAACATTTCATATTGCTCGGCGAGTCGAGCCCTCAACTCCTCATATCATATCATAACATACCTGTAAACATAACCATCCTTATTCCTCCCATATTGCAGAAGGACCGCTAAATCCAAACTGCACCATGAATAGGCATAACAACCTATATCTCAGTTGACACGAAGTCAATCGCGGCAGGAGCTCAAAGGTTGCCACTCCGGCCTCACCCCGCGCTCCCGGTAAACGTGGAGTAAGCTACCAAATTCCACCGTAGACCCGCTGTCTATCCGACTTCAGCCGATCACCATACTTCGGGGCCCACAATGACAAAACGGACACACATATCATAACTCGCATTTTCATAACTATCATTTTCCTATTAGAATAGGAATCAAGACATTTAGGGGGCCAAAGGGGCCATTTGAGATAGGCGGTGTAACGGCAGGAAACACAACCAGGTATTCCATTGTCAGGGGGGATACGCATATATCACTTAAGTTCAAATTATCACTTAAGTTTAAATTATCAATAAATGAAGTAATTCTCGAATTTAGATATGAAAATCATGTTCAAATGCAACAAAAGTTCCTAAACATGCTTATTACATGATAAGGAAGCATACATTCAAGTTTCGGAAGAAACTGTAGCGGGCGCCCCAAACTGGTAACGCACGCCCCGCACCGAGCCCCGACCCGGAACCGAAATGGGATCCGACCCGAATCGAAACCCGGTGAACGGCAAGCATTTACTCAATCACTAGGCGGGGTTTTAAAAACAACAAAAAGACAGAGACGCGGAAGCAATATAAATAATCAAAGCAATAGAACATAATAAATACACAATTATTAAAGCCCACCAAGGCTAACGAAATTCAATGACATAATATCAAACGGGTTCGATACAGTACCCCGATAAATATAATAACGGGCTCAATAAATACATAATCCCGAATACAAATTAAATATAATCCTAACATCCTAAAAATCTATTCATAACATACGGAAAAAAGGAATGTACATGAGAAAATAAATATAACTCTACGACGACGACGACGAATCCCGCCTAGTATCCTGAAACCAATATAGGGTGAGACAGAGAGGGTTAGTCAAACGACTAAGTGAGGAGGGAATAATAATGTATATAATAAAATGGGAAATAAATCACCAATTTTAAACTTAAAGGAAATCAACATAAAAGAAAGGTTTTCGTAATCGAGTGGTGATTTAACATAAAACATAACTTATCATATGACTCGGCGAGTCGAGCCCTGAACTCCAATATCCAAAACATAAAACCGGAAACCTCCCTTATTCCTCCAATGTAGCCGGACTGCAAACCCGAACTACTCGTAACAAACTAGAATAACTCAGGTACTCAAAGGACTGCCACTCCGGCCTCACCCCGAGCTCCCAAATGGAGGAAACCATAGGATTTACGCCGTAGACCCGACGTCTACCGACTTCGTCCTATCGCTCTTACTCCGGGCCCAAACGATCATGCATACAGTTCATAACTCGCTTTTCAAATATTTCGGGTTGGCCAAAAGACCGTTCGAGACATGTCATATGCGAGGCCGAAGGCCAAAGTTCGCCTTGCAAAACAAAAGGTTTTACATGTCTCTTTCGTAAACATTTCGAAGTCTATACGTAGTACTTTTCATATCAAATCATTTTCGATAAATCAAATGAACATAATAATCATAAATATCTATTAAGTATATGTATATGAACGGTGTGAAAACAAAACATAAACAAGGCTTATATCGGGAGGGGCTTATTTATATATATACATAATAGTACTGGAATCAGAAAAGGAAAGCCTCACCTATTGGCTATTCAAAATAAGAGCAAAAATCAAGAACCGGCGCTACTCCACGGGAGTATCGTTTGCAAAAATACCAGGACACAACCAAATAAGACTAAAGACGACGCACGGCTTATACGAAAATATTTAAACACGTAAGAGCACGTTACACAATCAAACAAAGCACTTAAGTTCAAATTCTCAAACAAAAACAGAGTAATTCATACATTTAAAAATACAAATCAAGTCCAAATGTAACGAAACTTTACAGACATGCTTAGATTATCATAAACGAGCATGCATACGAATTTCGGGAAAATCGGACTTCACATGCAAAAGTTAGCAAATTAAACGAAAACTTAAAACGCACTATTCATATACTCGAACATGTTGTAAATTCATAAATCATGCAATTCATGTCTATTTCATATATATCGAATACACGAGCGAAGAAAGAATTCGGAAAAGACGAGTCTCGGAGGGACCCGTAGTGCAAAACGGGCCCTGACTTACAGAAGGTCAGGGCACTGTGCGATCGGGCCACACGGCCTTGTGCACGGCCGTGTGCCGAGGCCGTGCACAATCAAACAACGCGCACGGCCTCATGCACACGGCCTCAAGGCCGTGTGCACAGCCCGTGCACCATCCCCAAACACGCACGGTCTCTTGCACGGCCGTGCAAGAGGCCGTGTACACCCACACGGGCTTGCCACACCCCGTGTGCATGGCCCGTGAGCAGAAACATGGAGAACATCAAACCCAATACGCGAAAATCAATCCTAATTCAACATTAAATCGATTAATCATGCAAATCAATCGCTAATTTTCACATATAATCATCTACAACATATAATCTACATATAGAAACGATAAACACGAAAATCCATCCACAATTACTATCAAAATCATATAAAAACCTAAATTATACAACTATTCACAAAAATGAGAAAACGAAGTATAGAAGACATTAAACGAGAGAATCGTTAGAAGCTTACTCGTAGAAGAGATCGCGAGGAATTCGTAGACGTAAACGGATCGAAAATCCGTCGGGAAACGGAGTCGGGACGATCGAATGAAATCTCTTCCTTCTCTTTCTCCTTTTTCCTTCTCTTTTCTTTTCCTCTCTTTCTTTCTTGCTGCTGATGTGCGAGAGTGTGAGTTGAGAGAGAGTTTAAGTCAATAGGTTGACTAGGGTTAAAAGTCGAAAGGGTAAAATCGTCATTTCGCAAAAGAAGTTTAAAAACTCACGTTGTCCAAATATTACGTAGTTACAGTTAAAATTCATATAATTAAACGCACATTGACAATTAGTGATTTAAATATAAAATTCACTCATTTACGAAATTATTCTAAAATCTCCGAATAAATATTAAATAAAATAATAAATAACGAAATTACTCGATTAAAATATACCGATTTGAAAATCGGATTTTCGGGTCGTTACAATACTCCCCTCTTCAGAAGAATCTGTCCTCAGATTCTCTTCCGGTCTCGGAGTTAGTTAAGAGGAGCATAACCTAGCGGAAATTCTAATAACACGAATTAAATCGAACATTAAAATAAAATTAATTCACATAATAAAACGCAATTCATAATAAACACTTAAAGCACTCAATATTCCAATTAAAATTCGAATTTATACAAAATAGAAAATTACATCAAATCCTAAACAAAGTTAACGGGAAAGAAGAAAATAAAATAGAATAGATAACTCAAGGCTCGTCCGGACCACGGCGGAAATACTGATCCAGCTGCTCTGATAGCGACCTCTGCATCTCTGATATGGATTTCTGAAGCTCTGCCTGCAAGGCTGTGTACTGACTATCAATGTGAGCTCGCTGAGCTGCGAAACCCTCGTTGATCTGCCTCTCCTGCTGGGCAAATCTCTCATCGGACACACGTCGGTAGTCAGTGAACTCTGAATAAAATTGTTGCAGGTCTATCGATTCCTGGTGCTGAGTGCTTCTCCTGCCATGTGAAGACTCAGGTACAGAAGCATCCTGTCTCATCAGCTGGGAGTAGATATGCTGAGCCTGCTCTCGGACCTCTGGGTCTGAGGGTCCTTCTTTGGGAGCATCCCCTTGGTCAGCTTCCCACAAAGGTAGTCTAGCCACCAGAATATATGGGTCGTTCCGCCTCGGACCCTTCGTGCAGATCGACATTTGAGCTAGAGTGCCGTAGCTAATTGAGGTCGAACCTCCAACGGGAACCTGAGTATCGAGCCCTTCCACTTGGGCACACTCCAAAATGGCGGTAATGTATGAGCCAACTCGAATTTCTCCTCTCGACCGAGTGGAGATATACTTCATATGGTCCATCATGTACGAGATGGGGTTGAACCTTTCCCCTCGTACCATATGATCGAGTATTAGACAGTCTTCGGTGTTCACCGCACCCGGGCTGTCTCCTCTGGCTAGAACCGATCGAGACACGGCTCTATGCATAATTCTCAATTGAGTGGTAATGAGCATCGTGGCCTTGGATACGCCGGAGTTAAATATTTCGGTGGAGGTAGAGATACGTCTCCACGCTTCGGCTTGATTCCATCCGTCGGCACGTCTCCTCGGTGCCGTAACATCCAATTGAAAATACTCGGTCAACTGCCGGTATGAGAGCGTATAGTCTCGGTTGAACGCTCTGAAGTGGATTCCTATCGGCATCTCGTTGTCGTCCGGAAATGCCGCGCCCTTAAGAGAGCTTAAAAATTCGCAAGTGAGTCGGCGATAAGATGGCCTCTGGATACTCCAAAAATTAGCCCACCCAATATTGTCGATGTAATGGGAGATCCCTTCGCCAAGACCCAATTGGTATATAGCTTCCATGTCTAGAAATTGCGTGGCTCTAACCGGTCGTTCCATTAACCGGTTGAAGATATCTTGATCATCTTCATTACCCAAATCCACTTGGTACCCTTCCGGGGCCGCTACGTCGGGTAATTCCCTTGCCCGACGTCCGCCACGGGTTTCTCGAGCACCTTCCATAGAAGAGTTGGAGTTGTTGTGAATAGAAGGATTAAGTTGCAAATTTTTCACTCGGGACTTTTACCGAACACTTGGCGTGCGCTACTTCGGGTGAAAATTGTGTGAGATCGGTATAACGGATCGAGCCCAAATTTCAATAATCCAAAGGACTTGCTGCAGAAAACACACCTTCAAAATCTCACAAAAATCCGTCAGCTAGATCGAGAATAATTCGAGCTCAAAGTTGGGAAGAAATTGGGGCCAAAACAAGAGGAAATTCTCGCATGAAACAGGAGAGAAAGTGAGGGTGTGCGCGAGAATGAAAAGCTACTGACCATTTTAAAACCCGGAACAAATGCGCACGGCCTCTCGTCATGGCGTGTGACGAGGCCGTGTGAGAAACGCGCACGGGGTCTCGTCACGGCGTGTGACGACCCCGTGAGGACAAACACGCACGGGCTCTCGTCACGGCGTGTGAGGAGCCCGTGTGTATTCATGTGCACGGCCTCTCGCACAGGTGCAACAAGGCCGTGTGAGATAAGTGCACAGGGTCTCGTCACGGCGTGTGGCGAGACCGTGCAAGGCATACAGGGGTAGTTCGTGTGATTAAAACCACACAAACTTCACAAAATTTAAACACGAGCAACAACATCGAAATCACATGCATAATATAATACGCTTAACGCACATAATTTCTAAATTCACATAGTATGAAATTAAATGAATTTGGATGAATGTCATGACAATGCAATATACCTGGATCGTTCATACGTGCAAGCTCTGTCTTCTCAACTGGTTTCGGCTTTTTCTTCGGACATACACTCACTCTGTGGTCAGCGCTACCACATCCGTAGCACAGTCCATTCTTCTTCCAACATTTGGCCTCCAAATGCGGGCCCTTACAGAATCCACATACGGGTCGCGGATGTCCCTGAGTTCGGGGAGACGCATTCTGCTTCGATGTAGACACTTGGGAGGTCTTCTTTCTGGTAGAGGGCCCCGAAGGTGTAAATGGTCTCTTAGAACTCGTTGGAATGTACTGAACGGTGGTAGTGTCAAGCGTAGGACTCGGTCCCATTAGGCTGAGTTCAGACTCAATATGCAGAGCTATTTCCACTGCGTCGGTATAACATTGAGGTCGGACCACCATCATAGCCTTTCTGATCTCATAAGTCAATCCTTCTACAAACTGGCGAATCTTCCTCTGCTCGTCTGCGACCATATACGGGCTATGCTTAATGAGGTGAGAGAAGTGTGCCTCGTACTGGCCAACTGAAGATATGTTCTGTTTGAGAGCCAGAAATTCCCTTCCATGTTGTTGATGAACAATCCTCGGAACGTATTCAGCCCGGAACTCGATCAAGAACTGATCCCAAGTCGGGACCACATGCTCGTGTTTCCATCTTTGCTCATTCTGTTTCCACCAATCCTGTGCAGCTCCAATCAACAGGTATATAGCAAATTCGACTCTTAGAGGATCCAGATATTCCATAATCCTAAAAATCTTTTCTAAAGCAGATATCCATGCCTCGGCAATATTGTCATCCGGGGCACCTTCAAATTGCGGTGGTTCGAATCTGAGAAATTGAGCCCACGCTTCCTGCTCAGCATTTCCTTTAGGGGCATGAGCGATGAACTGTCTTAATGTTTCCGAAATTCCGGCTGGGATCGGTGGATCGGTCTGAGGTGTCAATGAAGATGACGAAGACTGTCCACAGGGACAACGACGTGGAGGCATCCTGTACAGCCATTAACAGTTATGCGTGACAGGTAAGTGAGCATGCAAAGCTGTAATCACATAGGCAAGTAATGTTCACTTAGATTTCACATAAGCACTTAACACATTTGCACAAATCCACAGAATTCCTAAGCCGTACGACCTAGACACAACCGGACACGACAGACAACCAGGCATGGCAAGTACAACCTTGAGTTTCACATCTACCTATATCCAATCCCATCCCAGTATTTTGATTGTAAAAGATCTTTTGTTGTTGATCATCCAACAAAGATCTGTGACAATTCAAACACTAAGCATTCTTGAACACTGGTGAGTGCAATTCCCTAAGTTACACCGGCCCACAAAGACCGACAAACAACCAAAACACGACGATTCAGAGCTTAGGCCATTGGACCCAGAAGAGCTCTGATACCAACTGTACCGGGCACCCCAAATGGGTAACGCACGCCCCGCACCGAGCCCCGACCCGGAACCGAAATGGGATCCGACCCAAATCGAAACCCGGTGAACGGCAAGCATTTACTCAATCACTAGGCGGGGTTTTAAAAACAACAAAAAGACAGAGACGCGGAAGCAATATAAATAATCAAAGCAATAGAACATAATAAATACACAATTATTAAAGCCCACCAAGGCTAACGAAATTCAATTACATAATATCAAACGGGTTCGATACAGTACCCCGATAAATATAATAACGGGCTCAATAAATACATAATCCCGAATACAAATTAAATATAATCCTAACATCCTAAAAATCTATTCATAACATACGGAAAAAAGGAATGTACATGAGAAAATAAATATAACTCTACGACGACGACGACGAATCCCGCCTAGTATCCTGAAACCAATATAGGGTGAGACAGAGAGGGTTAGTCAAACGACTAAGTGAGGAGGGAATAAATCACCAATTTTAAACTTAAAAGAAATCAACATAAAAGAAAGGTTTTCGTAATCGAGTGGTGATTTAACATAAAACATAACTTATCATATGACTCGGCGAGTCGAGCCCTGAACTCCAATATCCAAAACATAAAACCGGAAACCTCCCTTATTCCTCCAATGTAGCTGGACTGCAAACCCGAACTACTCGTAACAAACTAGAATAACTCAGGTACTCAAAGGGCTGCCACTCCGGCCTCACCCCGAGCTCCCAAATGGAGGAAACCATAGGATTTACGCCGTAGACCCGACGTCTACCGACTTCGTCCTATCGCTCTTACTCCGGGCCCAAACGATCATGCATACAGTTCATAACTCGCTTTTCAAATATTTCGGGTTGGCCAAAAGACCGTTCGAGACATGTCATATGCGAGGCCGAAGGCCAAAGTTCGCCTTGGAAAACAAAAGGTTTTACATGTCTCTTTTGTAAACATTTCGAAGTCTATACGTAGTACTTTTCATATCAAATCATTTTCGATAAATCAAATGAACATAATAATCATAAATATCTATTAAGTATATGTATATGAACGGTGTGAAAACAAAACATAAACAAGGCTTATATCGGGAGGGGCTTATTTATATATATACATAATAGTACTGGAATCAGAAAAGGAAAGCCTCACCTGTTGGCTATTCAAAATAAGAGCAAAAATCAAGAACCGGCGCTACTCCACGGGAGTATCGTCTGCAAAAATACCAGGACACAACCAAATAAGACTAAAGACGACGCACGGCTTATACGAAAATATTTAAACACGTAAGAGCACGTTACACAATCAAACAAAGCACTTAAGTTCAAATTCTCAAACGAAAACAGAGTAATTCATACATTTAAAAATACAAATCAAGTCCAAATGTAACGAAACTTTACAGACATGCTTAGATTATCATAAAGGAGCATGCATACGAATTTCGGGAAAATCGGACTTCACATGCAAAAGTTAGCAAATTAAACGAAAACTTAAAACGCACTATTCATATACTCGAACATGTTGTAAATTCATAAATCATGCAATTCATGTCTATTTCATATATATCGAATACACGAGCGAAGAAAGAATTCGGAAAAGACGAGTCTCGGAGGGACCCGTAGTGCAAAACGGGCCCTGACTTACAGAAGGTCAGGGCACTGTGCGATCGGGCCACACGGCCTTGTGCACGGCCGTGTGCCGAGGCCGTGCACAATCAAACAACGCGCACGGCCTCATGCACACGGCCTCAAGGCCGTGTGCACAGCCCGTGCACCATCCCCAAACACGCACGGTCTCTTGCACGGCCGTGCAAGAGGCCGTGTACACCCACACGGGCTTGCCACACCCCGTGTGCATGGCCCGTGTGCGTAAAAATGAGCAGAAACATGGAGAACATCAAACCCAATACGCGAAAATCAATCCTAATTCAACATTAAATCGATTAATCATGCAAATCAATCACTAATTTTCACATATAATTATCTACAACATATAATCTACATATAGAAACGATAAACACGAAAATCCATCCACAATTACTATCAAAATCATATAAAAACCTAAATTATACAACTATTCACAAAAATGAGAAAACGAAGTATAGAAGACATTAAACAAGAGAATTGTTAGAAGCTTACTCGTAGAAGAGATCGCGAGGAATTCGTGGACGTAAACGGATCGAAAATCCGTCGGGAAACGGAGTCGGGATGATCCAATGAAATCTCTTCCTTCTCTTTCTCCTTTTTCCTTCTCTTTTCTTTTCCTCTCTTTCTTTCTTACTGCTGATGTGCGAGAGTGTGAGTTGAGAGAGAGTTTAAGTCAATGGGTTGACTAGGGTTAAAAGTCGAAAGGGTAAAATCGTCATTTCGCAAAATAAGTTTAAAAACTCACGTTGTCCAAATAATACGTAGTTACAGTTAAAATTCATATAATTAAACGCACATTGACAATTAGTGATTTAAATATAAAATTCACTCATTTACGAAATTATTCTAAAATCTCCGAATAAATATTAAATAAAATAATAAATAACGAAATTACTCGATTAAAATATACCGATTTGAAAATTGGATTTTCGGGTCGTTACAGAAACGGACTTGAAACTCCCATAATCTATGGAGATGTCAACTAATTCCATAAGATGGTGGCGACATTTCAGCCAATTCTTTACTACGACATCTAGTTCGATGTCATGAGTGGCAACTTTCTGGTTGAGTTTAGCTTCCCGAGCATAAACTATGGTTTGTTCCCATTCCAGTACTGCTCAAGTCTTCAATGATCCTACTTCAGTTCTCGTTCCGGATCCGAAATGACCTAAAAGGTCACTCAGTTGATCCAAATTTCACATTGCTAGGCTGGGCAACCAGCGGGTGGCGTCTTGAGGTCTAGAGCACCATATGAAGGTGCTCTGCGTTCTTCCTCGAATCTCGAGAACATCAAGGTGACTCCTTAAAAAGCAACGTCTGACTCACTGTGATATGAACGGTGGTCCATCAAGTTGCAAAGTACTTGTTAGTTCTAGAGACAGACTTACGAATTCAAGACGTCCACATCAGGCACTGAAGGCTGTCTTTAGATCATATTTAGCTCGGATATAGAGTTGATGATACCCTAATCAAAGGTCGTTCAGACAAAATCCTCGATCTCAAGGCATATAGGTCAATTCTTCAACGATGGTAGAGAATACTTGTCTTCGTTAATATGCTGTGCAGTTCTCGGTGAACAATACACATAGGAAGTGTACTATCTTCTTCTCTACAAGCATTGTTGGAGTACCCCAGATCAAGGTACTCGATCAGGCGCGTTCAAGGGAGAGAAGTTCTTCAAGTCGGTTCTTCGATTCTGTCAGATCGGCAGAATCCATTCGGTTCGGCGACCTCGATCACGGTTCAGCTTCTTAGAGTTAGATCAATCAAAGACCCTCTATTCCAATCCGATCGCAAGAGCTCTCAGATTCTCGGGGAGTACGTCTGTGAATTCTATGATTAACTTGATTCTCTAGACTTCACTCGGATCTTCAGGCGGTTGAGACGGTAGGGGATAAGCCTATAGTTTCTCCCTTTCGGATAAGGTTCTCGGCCTCCTCGAACGTGGTGTATAAGCCTCGTCCATTCGAAAATCTCCGACTTAGTCAAGTCCAAAATAATCATTTGCTGGCAACTTGGTCAAATCTGCTGGGCAACGGTTCCCTCGATGATAAACGGTAGCACGCGCACAAATTGCAAATGTCCTCCAATCCGGAAATGAAGAAATAGAAAGAGAAACACACAAAGAATCCAACAAGCGCACGCACAAGTACAGCAATGAAAAGCGCAACAAGTGAGTGTAAACCACTCGAATTATAAAATGCATGTATGGAATGACAATTAATATTTTGCACCTTCCACTGAATCATTCAGATCTAAGTTCTCCTCGACTGTCTCGATCTTTTCTTCCTCGTGCAATTTGCGTGGAGATGGAAGGGGCTTCCACATGAGAAGCAACGTCCAGCTTTCTTTCGGCATTCTGACTCTTGATGGTCTCTTTGGCAAAAGCTACATACTGGTCGTAGGGCTCCCTGTGGTTGGGGAGGTGCATTCCTCTTCGATGAAGGCACCTGGGAGGTCTTCTTCCCGGAAGAGGGCCTTGAGGGTGTAAATGGCTTCTTGGAACTCGTTGGAAGGTAGTGAATGGTGGTAGTGGCAAGAACAGGACTCTGTCCCATTAGGTCGAGTTCAGACTCAATATGCAGAGTCATTTCCACTGCGTCAGTATAACATCGATGTCGGACTACCATCATAGCCTTCCTGATCTCGTAAGTCAATCCCTCTACAAACTAGCGAGTCTTTCTCTGCTCGTCGGTGACCATATACGGGCAATGCGTAATGAGGCGGGAGAAGTATGCCTCGTACTGATCCACTGAAGATGTGCTCGGCTTGAGAGCCAGAAACTCCCTCTCGCGCTGCTGACGAACAACCAACGGAATGTACTTAGCCCGAAATTCTGTCAAGAACTGATCCCAAGTCGGGACTACTTGCTCACGTTTCCATCTTTTCTCAATCTGTGTCCACCAATCCTGTGCGGCTCCAATCGTCAGATAGATCACATACTCAATTCTCTGAGGGTCCGGATATTCCATGATTCTGTAAATATTTTCCTGAGCTGATATCCATGCCTTGGCAATAGCGTCATCCGGGGCACCTTCAAACTGTGGTGGTTCGAATCTGAGAAATCGGACCCACGCCTCATGCTCAGCATTTCCTTGAGGGGCATGAGCAATGAACTGTCTTAAGGTTTCCGCAATTTCGGCCAGAGTTGGTGTATCGACTTGAGGTGCCAACGGAGGTGATGGGAGCGGTTTTACGTGCACGATAACGTGAAGACATCCTGTAAAGCCAATAGCAAATATGCATGACAGGTAAGTGAGTATGCAAAGCCGTAAACACATAGGCAAGTAAAGTTCAGATAAAGTTCACATAATCACTTAGCACATTTGCGCAAACTCCACAGAAGTCCTAAGCCGTATGACCTGGACACAACCGGACACGACAGACAACCAAGCACGGCAAGTGCAACCTTGAGTTTCACATCCACCTATGTCCAAGTCCATCCCAGTGTTTTGACTGTAAAAGATCTATTGTTGTTGATCATCCAACAGAGATCCGTCACAATTCAAACACTAAGCGTTCTTGAACACTAGTGAGTGCAATTCCCTAAGTTACACCAGCACACAACGACTGGCAAAACAAACAAAATACGACGATTCAGAGCTTAGGCCATTGGACTCAAAGAGCTCTGATACCAACTGTAGCGGGCGCCCCAAACGGGTAACTCATGCCTCGCACCGAGTCTTGATCCGAAGCCGAAATAGAAATCCGGCCCTAAACCGAAACCCAGCGAATGGCAAACTCATTTACTTAATCACTAGGCGGGGCTTTTTCTGAAAACAACCGACGACAACAATGCGGAAGCGGAAGCAATATGAAGCAACAACAACAAAACCTAGTTCTACTTAAGGACAAATAAAACAGTAAACCAATTGCACAAATAGTTAAAGCCCTCCAAGGCTAGCGGAATTCACTTACAGAAACTTAATCAAATTTTAAATGGGCTCAATATTAAATATCCTGAACACAAATTCATAATCCACAGGATACAAATAACATGATCATGAGTACCTAAAACAATCTAGGAATGAACAACGCACAAAAGAATATAACTCCGCAATACAAGGCCGACAATGCCCACCTAGTAACCACCTGAAACAAATAAGGGTTGAAACAGATAAGGTTAGTCAAAGGACTAAGTGAGGGGGAAAGGGGAGTACATACATAATAGCATACATAGAATAAATCACCATTTTAACTTAAAAGAAAGCAAACGTAAAAGAAGAGTTTTCATAAACATTTGGTGATTTATCATAACATAACATTTCATATTGCTCGGCGAGTCGAGGCCTCAACTCCTCATATCGTATCATAACATACCTGAAAACATAACCATCCTTATTCCTCCCATATTGCAGAAGGACCCCTATATCCAAACTGCACCATGTATAGGCATAACAACCTATGTCTCAGTTGACACGAATTCAACCGCCGCAGGAGCTCAAAGGTTGCCACTCCGGCCTCACCCTGCGCTCCCGGTAAACGTGGAGTAAGCCACCGAATTCTACCATAGACCCGCTGTCTATCCGGTTTCATCCAATCACCATACCCCATGGCCCACAATGACAAAACGGACACACATATCATAACTCGCATTTTCATAACTATCATTTTTCTATTAGAATAGGAATTAAGACATTTAGGGGGCCAAAGGGGCCGTTCGAGACAGGCGGTCTAACGGCAGGAAACACAACCGGGTATTCCATTTTCAGGGGGGATACGCCCTAACAACTTCACTCAACAAGAGGGTTTGCAAACCCAAAATTACATTTAAATCGAAATATAGTTCGCTTGTCTCTTTTTGAAAACCTTTCGAAATCATATACATATTACTCTTTTGATATCAAATTCGTTGTTCTTAAACTTCATAAAAGTAATAAGCATAAAGTATTTACTAAATATAGTAATACGGGATGAAAGCATAAATTACACATGCGAGGCTTATTTAGTGAGGCTTAATAGTACATATCTACATAATTCGGGATAACAACAGAAACCTCACCTGGAGGTAACCAAAAGAAAGCCCAAAATGGAAGAAAACAATCTAATCTACGAGAGTGGAACCTGCAACTGACAAACGACATAACCACGTAAGACATACGACAATGCACGGCTCAACGAAAGCATAGAAACACGTAAAAGCACGTTTAAACAACCACATATATCACTTAAGTTCAAATTATCAATAAATGAAGTAATTCTCGACTTTAGCTATGCAAATCATGTTCAAATGCAACGAAAGTTCCTAAACATGTTTATTACATGATAAGGAAGCATACATTCAAGTTTTGGAAGAAACGGACTTCATATGCAAAAGTTGGAAAATTTGTCGAAAAATCAAATGTACTATTCACAATCACGAACATGCAATAAATTCATAAATCATGCAATTATCATCCATTTCATAGTTATAGAATATATGAGCGAAGAAAGAATTCGGAAAAGGCGAGTCTCGGTGGTACCTACAGTGCAAAGTAGCACTGTAGATTACAGGGGGTTTTGGGGCAGAAATGGCTCTACACGGGGTCTAGTCACGGGGTAGAGGCCGTCTAAGACACACACGCACGACCTCTCAACAGTCCATGAGAGAAGCCCGTGCATGCGCACACGGGGTTGCGACACCCCGTGTGCATAGCCCGTGATGATTGCGAAACAGCAGAAAATTCGCAGATAGCAAACCCTTAGCGATTTCAAACCAAAATCCAAGATTTCAACATCCAAATGTTAATCACTCATGCTAATTATCACATATAATGTTCTCCTACTCATCATCTGTCTATAGAACCAAGAATCACGAAAAACCATCCACAATTTCATCCAAAATCACATATTTAGCACATTAAGCATACTATTCACAAAAATCTGAAAAATGAAGCATAGGATGCATTAAACACGAAAGGTGTAAGAAGCTTACTCGAAGAAGAGATCGCGAGGAGTTCGTAGGTTTTCACGGCTCGTAATTTGGTCGAGAAACGGGGTCGGAATGATCAATCTAAGCTTTCCTCTTCTTCCTTCTCTTTTTCTCTTCTTTCTTCTTCTCTTTTCTCTTCTATGTGTGAAGTGTGAGATGAGGGAGAGAGAGATGGCTTAAGTCAAAAGTTTGACTTGGCTCAGAAACGAAAGGGCATTTTCAAAATTTATAAAACTTGCTCAAAATACAAGTTTTCCAAATAAAACATAATTACAGTCAAAGTTCATGAGATTAAACGCACATTGACATGTCGTGGTTTAAATACCGAAATTCACTCATTTATGAAAATGTTGTATAAATCACATAATAATTAATAAAATAAATCATAAATCACGTGAGAAAATCGGTTCGGGTTCCTGGTTCATAACTTAAATTTTCGGGGTGTTACAAGTTGAGCCATGGATGGCACTACGTGTTTATGATCATTTTGTATTTCGAACTACAAATGTTTAATTGATATTATGTTAGCCTCGTAGGCTTTTATGGAATTTATTTATTTTCCTTTTAAATCGCTTCCGCATTACTCTGTATTGTTGTGGTTGTTGTTGGGATGTCGTTGCTGTTGCCGGTAGTTATTGCTTGTGTGTCGTTTGCCGGAGTGGGTTTTTGAGTTGAGGCCCCCTCGCCAAAGCTCGGGAGTTCGCTTCGGTGCGGATGTGGCGTTCCTTCTTCAGGGAGCGCTATAGTAAGTGGTATCAGAGCCTAGGTTCCTGAAAGGGAACCGAAGCTTTGTAATCGTGTCGTGTCTTGTCCTTTGTGTCTGCCCTTTTCGTGTCAATGCGACTTAGAGTTTCCAGTCATAGGTGTTTGACAACTCCTTAGTATTTAAATTGATCTTGTTTTGGAATGGCCAACCAACCGTTTGATCTTTTACAATTGTATTACCGAGTTGGGATCGAGTATAGGTGGATGTGGAACTCGAGGTAGTGTCTATCTTGTCTTGTTGTCTTGTTGTGTCCTGCTTGGGTCTTGTCGTGTCTAGGTCGTACGGCTATAGGATCGAGTTTTGCTTGTTCTATGATTGTTTCGTGCTTAAATTGTCTACATGCTATTCGAATCATATATGTATGCTTTGTTTGAATTTTATATGCCTTACGTGATCATTCCATTAACCGAGCATGCATCATTTTCTAGTTTGTTGTTCACAGGTGCATAATGCCTCGCCGAAGACCCCCTACTGCCCCAACACCCCTGAAACCAATGGCTGAAGAGTCGGTATCGATTATTTGACAGATCACCGTGCAAGTATGTCCAGGGTTACAACAACAACAACAGCAGTACGTACCTGCGAGATAGGCTGAGGGCCAAACCTTGGACAAATTTCTCTTCTATTGCCCGCCCTTCTTCGAGGGCAAACCAGATGATTTTAAGGCCGAGGCCTGGATATCCAATTTGGAGCAGATATTTCGAGTACTACAATGTGGTGACCCCGAGAGGGTTGAGTATGCTACCTTCCTTATGAGAGGACCAACTCGAGATTGGTGGCACTTTACAGAACGGAGATGGATTTCCGAGGGAGTCCCCCTCACTTGGACACGATTCGTATCTGACTTCCGAATGAAGTATGTGCCGAAAGTGGTACGTGACAGCCGAGAGAGTGAATTTATGTATCTCAACCAAGGAGCATCTACCTAGCCCAGTACGAAGCACAGTTCAACCGTCTCATCACCTATGCTCCTCATTATGCCGCGGACGAACGAAAGAGAGCACGAAAGTTTATCGAGGGACTTTAGCCAGAGATTAAGAGAGCATTGATGGCACTTGACATCAGTCTTTACCCCGACGCAATTACCAAATGATGGAGTCCGAACTCCAAATGATGGACCAAGGTGCCCCTCCCATGATAGGATCCTCTTCCAACGAGATAGCAAGAAGAGAACCAGCCGGACCGAGTACCTTTCGGACAAAGAGACCACACTACGAGATGCCGAAACCTACCAAACCTAAAGTGAACGAGGACCCCATTCCCTGTGATTACTGTGGGAAGACGAATCACAAGTCTGCAAAGTGTAGGAAGCAATTGGGACGTTGCTTTTCTTGTGGAAGCACCAAACACCACATTCGGGACTGCCCCAATAAAGAGAACCCTGGGGGAAGAAGAAGTGGTTACCGATCTCGACATGCTCGCACAGGTATATTGCATTATCATAACATGCATGTGTATTTATATATTTCGAATGATAAATGCTACTTGCATTTGCTATTTAGTTTCTCCATTGCTTGCGCGTGTAGAACGGGAAGTTTACTTCGTGTTCCTTCATGAGTTAGAATCTGAGGACAAATTCTTTTGAAGGGGGGAGTATTGTAACGACCCGAAATTTTGGATTTATTCCGGAATTATATTTTATTCGTGCCGAAGGCTCTTTGTGAAAATATTTAAATTCACGAACAAGTTTTATCCATGAACCCACCTTTTGCCTAAAATTCCCTATTTTACCCCGACCCTATTTAATATCCCATTTTCATACATACCCCTCTTATATTCCTTATTCCCACATATACCCATATTATTCGAGAAAGAAAGAAAGAGAATAGAGGGAGAGAAGGAATAACCGAGAGAGAAGGAGAAAGGAGAAAGAAGGGATAAGAGAAGAATCGTCCTACTGAGCCCGATTCTCGCCTGATCGACGAGCCGTGAAAGCCCGAACGATCCTTGCTACATCCTCTACCGGTAATCCTTTTACCCCATTTCAATCCGTCCATTCCTTGTTGCGATTTTCGTGGGTTTTAGATAGAATTTTATAGTTTTAGGATTTTCATGCTTAGGAAGATTTACTTGATCATTTTATATGGTTCTTGGACCTATGTTTAGCTAATGTGATATATATGCTTATATGTGAAAATTAGCATGTTTTATGAATTTATGTGTTGGGCGCGAGAGAGAACTTCGCGAACAGCTGTGTACTGCACCCAGAAGATCTGCAGGGCTCGTGCACGGTCTTTCCAAGACCATGCGTTGGCCCGTGCGCACCCCTTTTGACCTGCACCGGCTTAAGCCCGTGCACGAGCTGGTACATAAGCCTGTTTGCAGCTGCACGGTCTTGACAGCGCGCTCAAGATCGTGTGTAAGCTAGTGCGCCCTCATTTATGCTTGCACCGGCTTCCCAAGCCCGTGCGCTGGCCAGTGCAACATGCTTAGAACTTTTCCAACCTTTTTCCTTTCTTTCATTTCGGGAATTGGGTCAACCCCACTTATTGAAAATGTTGACTTTCGCATACGAACCCCTAAAATCAATCTGATTTCACCTATAGCTTCCTTGAGCTTCGAGATTTAATATTTTGCAAAATTATGATTTATCCGATCTTGTTTGACCGTCAATTGACACCTTTCTTGTTTAGGGATTTTTCCCACTTTTCCAGTGTGTTATCCGTATGATCCCATTTTCGCGTGAGAGCGTTCTTATATTATTTTAAGCATGCCTACGTGCCCTAATTGCATTTTAGCATGTCCTTAATATTTAATTTTAATGTTTCTTTCGTTATTTAGAATTGCATTAATATTTCGTTAATTGTTGTTCCATAATTGTGTATCTCTATATGTTTAATTATTTGGCTTTCCATATTGCACCTGTAGCATGATTGAAGTCCTATTTGAATTGCCGTGCGTCGTTTGTTGTCTCGTGTCTTGCTTTTAGTATTGTCGGTCTCGTTTTCATCCTCTAGGCCCTGTGTATAACATGTGGGACCAATGAGGGTGAAACTTGACTACTGCTTGCTTCCATTCTGTTGTGTCGAGCCAGGTAAGGGTTTTAAAATGCTTTCAACTAGGGCAAGAACATAGTTACTTAGGTTGCGAAATAACTTATTATCCTGCCCTTTCTAATTGCTTGCTGTATCGCCTTTACTATTTCCTTATGTGCTTAGTCAAACCCTTTTGATAGCAAAACCTATGCTGTAACGCCCCGAAAATCCGAATTATTAGTTTGGTATGTCCGAATCGAATATTTGTGTAATTTAATATTTATTTGATATTTATTATGTAATTTTAGAATTTATTTCGTATATGATTGAAATTATGTATTTAAATTACAAATTGTCAATGTGCGTTTAATAATATGAATTTTGACTGTAATTACATGTTATTTGGACATCGTGAGATTTCGAACTTATTTTGCAAAATTACTAAAATGCCCCTTCGATTTCTAAACCTTAGTCAATTTGACTAAGTCAACCTCTGTCCTTCTCCATTACCATTCACGCACAAACAAGAGAGAAAAAGAGAAGAAAGAAAAAGAGAGAAAAGAGAAGAAAGAAGAAAGAAATTCCAACGATCGTTCCGACTCCGTTTCTCGACGGATTCTCGAGCCGTCTACGTCTACGAACTCCTCGCGATCTCATCTACGAGTAAGCTCTCTCAAAATTTTTCGATTAATGCCTTCATTACTTCGATTATTGGATTTTTGATGATAGTTATAGAATTTAGGTTTTATATGATTTTGATAGAAAATGTTGATGGATTTTCGTGTTTATCGTTTCTATATGAAGCATATATGTTGTACATGATTATATGTGAGAATTAGGGTTTAATTTGAATGATTTAGTGATTATATGTTGGATTAGGGTTTGATTTTCGCGAGTTTCTGAGCTTCTGCTTGTTCTGCGATTTTTGATCGCACACGGCCTGTTGCACACGGCCTTGAGGCCGTGTGCATGAGACCGTGTGCGAGGGATGAATTGCGCACGGGCTGTGCACACGGCCTTGAGGACGTGTGCATGAGGCCGTGCGTGTTGCATGTTTGTGCACGGCCTCGCCACACGGCCGTGCACAAGGCCGTGTGGAAGGCTCGAACAGTGCCCTGACCTTCTGTAAGTCAGGGTACAAATTGGCCTACGGGTCCCGCTTCGGCTCGTCTTTTCCGAATTCTTTCTTCGCTCGTGTATTCGATATGTATGATATAGATAGGAATTGCATGATTTATGAATTTACGACATGTTCGGGTATGTGAATAGTGCATTTTAAGTTTTCGTTAAATTTTCTAACTTTTGCATGTGAAGTCCGATTTTCCCGAAATTCGAATGCATGCTTCTTTATGATATTCTAAGCATGTCCGTAAAGTTTCGTTGCATTTGGAATTGAGTTACATTTTTAAATTTGCGATTTACTCCGTTTTCGTTTGAGAATTTGAACCTAAGTGATTTATTTAATTGTGTAACGTGCTTCTATGTGTTCTAATTCTTTCGTATAAGCCGTGCGTCGTCTTTAGTCTTATTTGGTTGTGTCTTGGTATTCTTGCAGACGATACTCCTGTGGAGTAGCGCCGGTTCTTGCTTCTTTTGATCATTTTGCATAGCCAGGTGAGGCTTTCCTTTTCTGATTCCAGTATTACTACGTATATATATATAAATATGCCTTTCCCCATATAAGCCACGTTTATGTTTTGTTTTCACACCGTTTATATATATACTTAGTAGATATTTATGATTATTATGTTCATCTGATTTATCGAAACTTATTTGATATGAAAAAGTATTACGTATAGTCTTCGAAATGTTTACGAAAGAGACATGTAAAACCTTTTTGTTTCTAAGGCGAACTTTGGCCTTCGGCCTCGCATATGACATGTCTCGAACGGTCTTTTGGCCACCCCGAAATGTTTGAAAAGCGAGTTATGAAATGTTTGCATGATCGTTTGGGCCCGGAGTAAGAGCGATAGGACGAAGTCGGTAGACGTCGGGTCTACGGCGTAAATCCTATGGTTTCCTCCATTTGGGAGCTCGGGGTGAGGCCGGAGTGGCAGCCCTTTGAGTACTTGAGTTATTCCCGTCAGTTACGAGTAGTTCGGATTTAGCGGTCCGTCTACATTGGAGGCATAAGGGTGGTTTCCGGTTTTTATATATGGATATTGGAGTTCAGGGCTCGACTCGCCGAGTCATAAGATATGTTTCGTTTTATGTTAAATCACCACCCGATTACGAAAACCTTTCTTTTATGTTGATTTCTTTTAATTTAAAATTGGTGATTTATTTTCCGTTTTGTTATATACATTATTATTCCCTCCTCACTTAGTCGTTTGACTAACCCCTCTGTTTTACCCCTGTACTGGTTTCAGGATACTAGGCGGGATCTGCGTCGTCGTCGTCGCGTCTTAGAGTTACATTCTTTTTGCTCATGTATAACTCTCATTCAGTATGGCTATGATTTATGTCTTTTGATTTTAGGATTTATTAGAATGTATTCGGGATTTTGTATTGAACCCGTTATTATATAATTATCGGGATATTGTACCGAACCCGTTTGTTATTTAATTAAGTGAATTTCGTTAGCCTTGGTGGGCTTTAATAATTGTGCAATTTATCATGCTTTAATGTTTGATTATTTCGCTTCCGCACTTCTGTCTTGTTGTTTATTTAAAACCCCCGCCTAGTAATTGAGTAAATGCTTGCCGTTCGCCGGGTTTCGATTCGGGTCGGATCCCATTCCGGCTTCGGGTCGGGGCTCGGTGCGGGGCGTGCGTTACCCGTTTGGGGCGCCCGCTACAGTTGGTATCAGAGCTCTTGGTCCAATGGCCGAAGCTCTGAATTGTCGTGTTCAGTTGTGTCTAGGTCGTACGGCTTAGGATTACGTGTTTGTGGCTATGTAATTATTTGAATAAACTTCTCTACGTGTTACAGCTTTTCATAATCACTTATCGTCATGCATGTTTGGTATTGAATGTGCAGAATGCCTCCTCGTCGTGAACCGCCAGGTCCGCCTCCAGGTGTTCCTACTCCGGCACAGTTTATGGAAGCCTTAGGCCAATTCATGGTTCATACCAACAGAGCTACGCCACCACCTGCCCCCGAGAATGATATGGGAAGGTTTCTTAAACTCAACCCTCCGCAGTTCGAGGGTGCACCTGATGATGTTATCGCTGAGGCTTGGATATCGGCGATGGAAAAGAGATTCCGAGTGATGGAATGTCCGGACCCGAAGAGGGTCGAGTTAGCAGTGTACCAGATGATTGGAGCTGCTCAGGACTGGTGGGCTCGTATAGAGCAGAGATGGCAGCGAGAGCATGTGGTCCCGTCTTGGGATCGGTTTTTGGTGGAGTTTCGGGCCAAGTATATTCCTTTGGTGGTCCGACAGAGACGTGAGCGAGAGTTCCTGGCTCTCAAACAGGGTACTTCTACCGTTGACTAGTACGAGGCTCATTTCTCCAGGCTTATTATTCACTGCTCGTATATGGTTGACGACGAGCAAAGGAAGACTCGACAGTTCATCGAGGGATTGTCGAACGAGATTCGTATGCATATGCTCGGGAACAGACTTCAGTTCTATACAAATGCAGTCGAGACGGCCCTTTCTATAGAGTCCGATCTTCGACAGATGAGACCGACATTAGCACCTGCCCCTGCAGCCGTCAAGAGTTTTGCTTCTGGTTCGAAGAGACCATTTATTCCGTCTGGGTCCTCTTCGGGGAAGAAGCCGTTCAGGAGCGCCATTCAGCCTGCTCCTCCCCGACCTCAGCTTGCTCCTCCTCGATCTCAGGGATTTCCACGACCTGTCTGTGGATTTTGTCAGGGCCCACACTTAGAGGCCAAATGTTGGAGGAAGAACGGTCTTTGCTACGGATGCGGTAGCCCCGATCACAGAATTGGTGAATGTCCGAAGAGAAGACCGGTACAGCAGGGAGCCGCTCAGCCTCAGGCTTATGCCCGTGTTTACGCCTTGGAAGGCGATGCAGAGGATGCTGTTGCAGATCCGACTGACGTGGTGGAAGGTACTATATATATAAATGGCATCCCCATACATGCATTATACGACTCGGGTGCTTCACACTCATTTATTGCGCCTGCTGTTTCCTTATCTGTGCATGCGCCTGTTTCATTGCTTGATTATGTGCTAGTGGTTGGTTCGCCGTTGGGTTCGAAGGTCGTTGCGAACCGAGCACTTAAACGTTGTCCGATTGTCATTGAGGATATCGAGTATCTAGCAGATTTGATCGAGCTGCCGATGAAGAAATATGGAGTTATTCTCGGAATGGATTGGTTGTACGAGCATCGGGCGAAGGTTGATTGTTTCGAGAAGAAGGTTATTCTGGGCTCTAATGAGGTTAAGGGTTTCCGATCAGGAGAAGGCCCGTATATCTCAATGATGGAAGCCAAGAAGCTCGTTCAGAAAGAAGAAGCGACGTGCTTTATAGCTTACATTCTCAACCGCCCGAAGGACCAGACAAAGATCGAAGAGACGCCCGTGGTCAATGAATTCGTCGACGTGTTTCCCGAGAATTTGGAATTCTTGCCACCGGATTGGGATATAGAGTTCGTGATTGATCTAGTTCCGGGAGCCGAGTCCTATTCGAAGTCGCCGTACCGAATGGCTCCTGCCGAGTTGAAAGAATTGAAGAACCAACTCGATGAACTTCTTTCTATTGGATATATCCGACCGAGTGCCTCGCCTTGGGGTGCTCCAGTCTTGTTCGTTAAGAAGAAGGACGGTACACTCCGCATGTGTATCGATTACCGAGAATTGAACAGGATGACAGTGAAGAACAAGTATCCTCTACCGCATATCGAGGAATTGTTCGATTTACTACAAGGATCGAGGATTTATTCCAAGCTCGATATCAGACAAGGATATTACCAGCTCCGTATCCGATCAGACGATGTCCCGAAGACAGCTTTCAACACCCGATACGGACATTTCGAGTTTGTGGTCATGCCGTTGGACTTACGAATGCTCCAGCAGCTTTTATGGACATGATGCATAGAATTTTCCATCCGTACCTCGACAAGTTTGTCGTTATTTTCATTGACGACATCTTAGTGTTCTCGAAGTCCGAAGAAGAACACGCTGAACACCTCCGGATTGTGCTCCAAGCTTTGAGAGAGCACCAATTATTCGCTAAGTTTAGCAAATGCGAATTTTGGATTGACCGAGTGACCTTCCTAGGTCATGTCATATCTGGAACGGGAATCGAGGTAGATCCTTCGAAGATTGAGACAGTGCTGGATTGGGAGAGACCTAAGACTCCTACAGAGATCCGTAGTTTCTTGGGATTAGCAGGATACTACAGACGTTTTGTCAAGGATTTCTCTAAACTTGCAGGTCCGTTAACAGCATTGACGAAGAAGGAAGCTAAGTTTGAGTGGTCAGCTAAATGTGAAGCTAGTTTTCAGGAGCTCAAGAAGAGATTGACCACAGCCCCAGTACTGACCCTGCCAGAGGGTTCTGAAGGATTTGTCGTGTATGCAGATGCGTCACACGAAGGGTTAGGTTGTGTATTAATGCAGAATGGGAAAGTTATAGCTTATGCATCGAGGAAGCTAAAGCCAGCTGAAGAGAATTATCCCACACACGACCTTGAACTAGCCGCCGTGGTATTTGCATTATTGAAATGGCGTCATTACCTCTACGGCATCACATTCGACATCTTCACAGATCATAAGAGCCTTCAGTACTTGTTTACTCAGAAGGAATTGAACAAACGACAGCGCCGTTGGATGGAGTTATTTGAGGATTACGATTGCAAGATCCAGTATCATCCCAGAAAGGCGAATGTCGTAGCCGATGCATTGAGCCGGAAGGCAAGCATAGCCCAGCTAGAGGCTAAGTTAGAGGGAGTTCACATCAGTTCTCAGGCCCATGTTCACAGCATATCGATCCAGTCAGAATTGGGTCGAAAGATTCGAGATGTTCAGGCTACTGATGAGTGGACTCAGAGACAAATAGTTCACATCGCAGCTGATTCTGAGACTCAGTTTGGTGTGGACGACACAGGAATTCTCGGCTACAAGTCCCGAGTTTGTGTTCCGGAGAGTCTGAGGAAAGAGATTCTCGATGAGGCTCACAACACACCTTACACAGTTCATCCGGGAGGAAGTAAGATGTATCGGGATTTGAAGGAATTGTTCTGGTGGAGAGGTATGAAGAGAGACGTAGCTGATTACGTCAAGAGATGTTCGACTTGTCAGCAGGTTAAAGCTGAACATCAGAGACCAGGAGGTTTGCTTGAGCCACTACCGATTCCTACATGGAATTGGGAGGGTATTGCCATGGACTTCGTGTCTGGTTTACCTAAAGTTAGAGGTGGCTACGATAGCATTTGGGTGATTATCGACCGACTATCCAAGAGTGCTCATTTTCTACCGATCAACATGTCGTACAAAGTGGATAGGTTGGCAGAGATTTATCACCGAGAGATTGTCAAGCTTCATGGAATTCCGACTACGATAGTATCTGACAGAGATGCTCGATTTACTTCCTGTTTGTGGCAACAACTTCAAGAATGAATGGGAACGAAGCTGACTTTCAGTACAGCCGCACATCCGCAAACCGATGGTCAGTCAGAGAGGATGATCAGATATCTCTGTGATATGCTTCGAGCTTGTGCCCTGGATTTTTGCAACAATTGGCACGACCAGTTGCCTCTAATCGAGTTTGCTTACAACAACAATCATCAGTCTACGATCGGAATGGCACCTTACGAAGCATTGTATGGCAGAAAGTGTAGATCCCCGTTGTTTTGGGATCTCGAAGATTGGCGATGGACGAAAGATGATAAGGATCGAGGGACTCCTCCAAAGTTTCTCCAAAATGCCATCGACCGAATTCAGATCATCCGGCAGAGAATGAAGGCAGCTCAGGATCGACAAAAGAGCTATGCCGACACCCGCCGCCGACCGTTGGAATTTGAGGTTGGTGACAGGGTATTCCTCAAAGCTTCTCCTCGAAAGGGTTTCACCCGAATTGGGAAAGGAGGAAAGTTAAGTCCGAGATTTTTGGGTCCTTATGAGGTTTTGGAGAGAATTGGAAACGCAGCGTATAGGTTAGACTTGCCGCCGAGTCTGACAGGGATTCACAACGCCTTTCATGTTTCCCAACTCCGGAAATACTTCCCAAATGAGTCCGAGATCCTTCCTGTTGAGGATATTGAACTAGAACCGGATTTGACCTTTGTTTCGAAGCCGGTGAAGATATTGGATAAGAAGACTCAAGCTCTGCGCAACCGAGAGATTTCTCTTGTCAAAGTCCTTTGGAGAAATCAGACAACCGAAGAAGCTACATGGGAGACCGAGGACAAGATGCGCAAGTTTCATCCGGAATTATTTCAGCCGGACGAGTAGAATCTGGGGGCCAGATTCTCATAAGGAGGGGTGATTGTACACGCCCCGAAAATCCGAATTATTAGTTTGGTATGTCCGAATCGAATATTTGTGTAATTTAATATTTATTTGATATTTATTATGTAATTTTAGAATTTATTTCGTATATGATTGAAATTATGTATTTAAATTACAAATTGTCAATGTGCGTTTAATAATATGAATTTTGACTGTAATTACATGTTATTTGGACATCGTGAGATTTCGAACTTATTTTGCAAAATTACTAAAATGCCCCTTCGATTTCTAAACCTTAGTCAATTTGACTAAGTCAACCTCTCTCCTCCATTACCATTCACGCACAAACAAGAGAGAAAAAGAGAAGAAAGAAAAAGAGAGAAAAGAGAAGAAAGAAGAAAGAAATTCCAACGATCGTTCCGACTCCGTTTCTCGACGGATTCTCGAGCCGTTTACGTCTACGAACTCCTCGCGATCTCATCTACGAGTAAGCTCTCTCAAAATTTTTCGATTAATGCCTTCATTACTTCGATTATTGGATTTTTGATGATAGTTATAGAATTTAGGTTTTATATGATTTTGATAGAAAATGTTGATGGATTTTCGTGTTTATCGTTTCTATATGAAGCATATATGTTGTACATGATTATATGTGAGAATTAGGGTTTAATTTGAATGATTTAGTGATTATATGTTGGATTAGGGTTTGATTTTCGCGAGTTTCTGAGCTTCTGCTTGTTCTGCGATTTTTGATCGCACACGGCCAGTTGCACACGGCCTTGAGGCCGTGTGCATGAGACCGTGTGCGAGGGATGAATTGCGCACGGGCTGTGCACACGGCCTTGAGGACGTGTGCATGAGGCCGTGCGTGTTGCATGTTTGTGCACGGCCTCGCCACACGGCCGTGCACAAGGCCGTGTGGAAGGCTCGAACAGTGCCCTGACCTTCTGTAAGTCAGGGTACAAATTGGCCTACGGGTCCCGCTTCGGCTCGTCTTTTCCGAATTCTTTCTTCGCTCGTGTATTCGATATGTATGATATAGATAGGAATTGCATGATTTATGAATTTACGACATGTTCGGGTATGTGAATAATGCATTTTAAGTTTTCGTTAAATTTTCTAACTTTTGCATGTGAAGTCCGATTTTCCCGAAATTCGAATGCATGCTTCTTTATGATATTCTAAGCATGTCTGTAAAGTTTCGTTGCATTTGGAATTGAGTTACATTTTTAAATTTACGATTTACTCCGTTTTCGTTTGAGAATTTGAACCTAAGTGATTGATTTAATTGTGTAACGTGCTTCTATGTGTTCTAATTCTTTCGTATAAGCCGTGCGTCGTCTTTAGTCTTATTTGGTTGTGTCTTGGTATTCTTGCAGACGATACTCCTGTGGAGTAGCGCCGGTTCTTGCTTCTTTTGATCATTTTGCATAGCTAGGTGAGGCTTTCCTTTTCTGATTCCAGTATTACTACGTATATATATATAAATATGCCTTTCCCCATATAAGCCACGTTTATATTTTGTTTTCACACCGTTTATATATATACTTAGTAGATATTTATGATTATTATGTTCATCTGATTTATCGAAACTTATTTGATATGAAAAAGTATTACGTATAATCTTCGAAATGTTTACGAAAGAGACATGTAAAACCTTTTTGTTTCTAAGGCGAACTTTGGCCTTCGGCCTCGCATATGACATGTCTCGAACGGTCTTTTGGCCACCCCGAAATGTTTGAAAAGCGAGTTATGAAATGTTTGCATGATCGTTTGGGCCCGGAGTAAGAGCGATAGGACGAAGTCGGTAGACGTCGGGTCTACGACGTAAATCCTATGGTTTCCTCCATTTGGGAGCTCGGGGTGAGGCCGGAGTGGCAGCCCTTTGAGTACCTGAGTTATTCCCGTCAGTTACGAGTAGTTCGGATTTAGCGGTCCATCTACATTGGAGGCATAAGGGTGGTTTCCGGTTTTTATATATGGATATTGGAGTTCAGGGCTCGACTCGCCGAGTCATAAGATATGTTTCGTTTTATGTTAAATCACCACCCGATTACGAAAACCTTTCTTTTATGTTGATTTCTTTTAATTTAAAATTGGTGATTTATTTTCCGTTTTGTTATATACATTATTATTCCCTCCTCACTTAGTCGTTTGACTTACCCCTCTGTTTTACCCCTGTACTGGTTTCAGGATACTAGGCGGGATCTGCGTCGTCGTCGTCGCGTCTTAGAGTTACATTCTTTTTGCTCATGTATAACTCTCATTCAGTATGGCTATGATTTATGTCTTTTGATTTTAGGATTTATTAGAATGTATTCGGGATTTTGTATTGAACCCGTTATTATATAATTATCGGGATATTGTACCGAACCCGTTTGTTATTTAATTAAGTGAATTTCGTTAGCCTTGGTGGGCTTTAATAATTGTGCAATTTATCATACTTTAATGTTTGATTATTTCGCTTCCGCACTTCTGTCTTGTTGTTTATTTAAAACCCCCGCCTAGTAATTGAGTAAATGCTTGCCGTTCGCCGGGTTTCGATTCGGGTCGGATCCCATTCCAGCTTCGGGTCGGGGCTCGGTGTGGGGCGTGCGTTACCCGTTTGGGGCGCCCGCTACATATGCATCTACCAAATGATTTGAAATGCTTTCAACTAGAGATAAGTAACTTATTTGTTTTAAAAGTAAATATTTGATCTCCGAGGCACTTATAAGTAATGTCGTTAGGGACATCCGTCAGCATGCTCCCGAAGCGTACGACGCTTATGAGTATTTCTTAGATCGTTACATCAACTTGTCTCAAAATCCCCTCTGGCCATTCATACTTAACTGCTTGCATCATTTTTCGAACGACCCTTTAGGCCACCCAAACTGTTCTTGTTTTCAAAAGCGAGCAATGGACTGGATCATGACTTGGGGCCTGGAGTATACGGGAGGTGAGCCCGGAGACGAGTGTCTAGGGAAAATCCCGATGTATACTCCAATCAGTATTCGCTTTGGTCGGCTAGGAGGTTAGCTAGCCTGAGTTAGTGCGAGGGTGAAATTGTAGGCTACGCGCTTCCTAGAAAATTCTGATTAGGGTGACGTTGTTAACACACGTTTCCATAAAATTCTGACTGGATCATGACTTTCGGTGGTGGAGTACTTGACTACATGCTTTCATGATTTTCATGGTTGGGAGTTATAAGGAGAGGGCCCGTTCTCGGTGGGTCACATTATTGCATGACTTATCGCATTACTTGCTTGTCTAATTGATTTACGACTTTCGTCACAAGTCGAAGCACATTCCAGTTTTCTTCATTTAGTATATGTATTTCCCTATATATATATATAAAACCCAAAAGCGTGGCTCGAACTTGCCCAACTTAAGCCTCCTTTATTGTTCAAGCTACCTAGTTGAATTACGAGCCGTGTTACTTATCATTTCCAACTTGTTTATATCATGCCTTTCAAACTTGTAACGGCCTCGTGACTCAACTAATATTCTTTCAATTGATCGGCTTGACATTATGTGCAAATGATTTTAAAGGATCCGATTCGTCACCCCTTTTGTGTTTTGAAAGTAAGCCGAACCTGAGTGTTGCTTTGAGTCGTTTTACAACTTATATCGTTATTTATAACAAAACGAGCAACATTCACTACTTTTGATTTTAGAAGATAAATGACGAACTGTGATCAAAACCCCCTTACTGAGTATCCTTTATACTCACCCCTTCTATTTGGGTTCTTGCTTCAGGTAGACAGGTGGCGGCGTCACCTATCTTGTCAGTCGGCATCAACAGGTCTAGATAGGCTCAGTCTTGTAGTCTGGTTCGTTTGTCAGTGGTCCCAACAATCGTCGAGTCTTGATTTATTGTATTTAACTGCTTTCGTACGCTTTATTGCTTTATTTAATTTACGTACTTTATGTAACGACCCAGAAATCCAAGAATCACTGTGAGTTCTTTTTCGTGTTAATTATCTTTCTCAACCTCTTTCTCGTATTATGTGAATTATATTTAATTATTTCGTATATGGCCTTATGTGATATTTTTATGTGCGTATTTGAATTCCTTATTTGCTTAGCTTTAATTTGATATTAATATTGATATATTTGGCAAAAATATTTAAATTGGACTTTCTAAAATTACCGAAATACCCCTTCGTATTTTTGGACATTTCGAATTATTTGATAAAAGTCTCCAACCCCTCTTTTGAGCCCTAATTTCGAGAGAGTGAGAGAGAGAGAGAGAGGAGAAAGAAAACTTTTGAACTTGAGGCCCGAATCGATCGTCCCGAGCTCGTTTCTCCACCAAATTACGTGTCGTTCGAACCTACGGGATCCTCTCAACGAGATCTCCATTTAGGTACCAATTTCACCGCTTCTTTCTATGAATTTTTGAGGTTTTGAGCATGTTTTGTTATTTCGGGAACAATTTTGAATTGTGATGAATGTGAGCCCGTTTCTTGATCATTTCTCGTGTTTTTTGGATAGAAATGCTCCTTATATGATGCTTAATGTTTGTTGAATTTATTGGGTGTTGATTTGCGTGAGAAATTGAGTTGTATGATTTTTGGTTCGATTTTTCCGTTTCGATCGCGTTTTCTGCTGTCTGCTGTTGATCCGCACGAGCTAACGCACGGTCTTGATCAAGACCGTGCAGGAGCCCGGGCGCGCCTCTTTTTCCCTGCACGGGCTCGCGCCCGTGCGCTTGCCCCGTTCACTTGACCATGTGCACTGCACGGTCTTGACAGTGTGTTCAAGACAGTGCACAGGCCGGTGCGAAAGACTTAGAGACTTTTCCAGCCTTTTCCTTTAGTTGCTCTCGGGAATTGAGTCAACCCCTCGCTATTTTATGTTGACTTTTCGTATACGAACTCCAAAAATTATTCCGATTTCACCTATAGATTCCTTATGTGTTGTAGATTAATATTTTGATTAGTTTGATAAATTCCGACCTCGTTCGGATTGTGAATAGTGTATTTTACGTGTATGTATTTTTTGAAAACTTGTCAGAATTACTTGAAACTTACGTGGTAGCTTCCATAAATATTATTATTGGCATATGCATGATTGTGGATTCATTTGGTTAGCCATTTGTCAATTAATTGCTTATTTGCGGTTTTAGAGTCGTTATTAATTCGTCTAGGTCCTGTCTTGTCTACAAATCAGTCTGAGGTCGGAGAGCAGTGAGTCGTAGCTGCTATACATTCTTTTGGCACCAAGTGAGGATTTAAATTGTTATAAACTGGGCTTGAACATATTTGTCTATGTATACATGCGAAAACCCCGTAATCCCTTACCTTGTTTGTTCGTTTTATCTTTCTTCCCTTATTATCAATATTGGATCTTTCGAGCATATATCTTTATGATTTTGATCAACAAATCATTTAATATCAAATTATACAATATTATCCAAAATCGATTTGTTTTCAAAAGGGCAAGTAAACTCTTTCTTTATAACGTGATAATTTGACTTGGGTCGGGTCTTTGAGGAAAGTCGTTAGGGAAGTTCGTCAGAACAACCCGACACGTACGGAACTTGCAGTTACCCCCTTCGTCGTCACTCACTTGCCCAATTGCCCGTTTGGCACTCAAACCTTTCTTGAAAAGCGAGTAAAATCGTGGACATTTAATGGGGCCCTGGGATGGTATCCGGAGGTTGCATCTGGGGACGAGGGTCCAGGGTGTTACCCGAGGTGCTTTTCCCAAAAATTAAGCGTCAATCGTGGCCTGTCAGGAGTTGATAGCCACGGTTGGGAGCGATGGTGGGTGTTGCATGTGTTGCACGCTTTCCTAAAATTTACTATAGTCGAGCCTCGGGTTGCTCCTTGGCTTGACACCGGCGATGGAGTTTTTATCGTGACTTGTGGAGAAATAAGGAGGAACAGGCCCATTCTCGTTGGGATATTTATTTACTACTTTATTATATTATTATCTTTATTGTTTTATTAAAATATCCAAGTCGAAGCACATTCCGGTTTTTTCATTACTGCATATGTATTTTCTATTAAAACCCGAAAGCGTGACTCGACTTTCTCTACCCATATTTTCACTGAGTTCTTTGACTTACCCTCGTTTATTGGTTCTTGCCTCAGGTAGATTGAGAGACCGACATGTCTCGCATGTCAGATTGGCAACAATACTTAGATAGGCTCTTCTTGGTTTGCCGAGTCGTCTAGATTGTTGTCCGTAACACTCTCATTATTTCATTCTTTTGTCCTGGCATGTATATAATGCTATATTGATCCCCACCCCATTATGATTACTGTATTTACTTTACGTTGCCCCTGAATGGGCTTTGATTATATTGGATATTTAGATTGGCCCCGAAGTGGCATTCATGTTTATATGTTTTTAATTCGCTTCTGCTATGTTTTTCTGAATTGTTTATCTGTTGTGTCTTTGGGGATTCGATGTTGCCAAGTGTCGGGATAGACCCATGGGCTTGTATGGGTTCTTGGGTCGAGGCGCCATTCTCGGCTTGGGAATCTGTGCAGGATCGGGGGCTATAGAGTGGGGCGCTACACTTTATGTGCCCCTAATGTAGGATAGTTGAAGATATCTAGGATTGCACAAAATAGGCTAGTTGAGCCATGGATGGCACTATGTGTTTATGATCCTTTTGTATTTCAAACTGCAAATGTTTAATTGATATTATGTTAGCCTCTTAGGCTTTTATGGAATTTATTTGTTTTCCTTTTAAATCGCTTCCGCATTAATCTGTATTGTTGTGGTTGTTGTTGGGATGTCGTTGCTGTTGCCGGTAGTTATTGCTTGCGTGTCATTCGCCGGAGTGGGTTTTTGAGTTGAGGCCCCCTCGCCAAAGCTCGAGAGTTCGCTTCGGTGCGGATGTGGCGTTCCTTCTTCAGGAGGCGCTACATATTGAATCTCAATGGAAAATACTATCAAAGTGAAGTCATTTGCCAAACAAAGTGTTTGGGTTTTCCAAGGCAATCCATCAAAAGGGGAATTTAATCATAAGTTAGTGGATATGGATGTCACTCGAGTCGAGGGTCCATATTCAAAGACTTAGAATTAAATTTTTCTTGAAGTGTTTTGACACCATTTTTATTATTATGTAATAAGGATGTCACTCGAGTCGAAGGTCCTTATTATGTAATAATTAATCTAATTGATTTGATGGGTTGGATTCAATACCTAAGTAATATGGATGTCTCACGAGTCGTGGGTCCATATGAAAACAGTAATGCCAAAATTCATTTTATATGTCGGGAATTGTATTGTACAAACAAATACTAGGTATTAACCTAAAGTCATAATTTGGATGTCTCACGAGTCGTGGGTCCAAGTTATGATTTTAGGATCTTGACATCCACTACTGGAAATTGATTAGAAATCGATTTCACGTATTCAATGGCTTTGGGAACCATGAATTTCGAAAAAATAGTGGGAGCCATCAATGATGGAAGTCCTATTCATTTTTGGTATTTTATTATTATTATATCAGTCTATTAATATTCTCGTTTTTTCTTTGTCATTGTAGAACTTTCCAACTTCCCTTCAATGTCAAAAAATCTGCTTAACGCTATCTGTAACGCCCCCAATTGAGAGCCACTCACACGGCCTCATGTCACGGCCATGTGGGTAAGGCCGTGAGCAATTTGAGGCCTCACACGGCCTCATGTCACGGCCATGTGGTGAGGCCGTGAGGATGGTACTCACGGCCTTGCAACAGGCTGTGTGGACAGGCCGTGTGAGTTGATTTCCGTCCCACATCGGAAATTCAGATGTAATTCGAAGGGTTTATAAGTTAGAACTCATGTACAATCAATATGGATTAATCCCTTTTGGCAAGTGCTTTCCAAGCCAAACTTTAGGGTTGTGCACAGTGGATTCGAAGCTTATACCCGCGCGTCCAACGGGCGCCGTCGTGAGGGTTCTCCTCTCCGCGCCCGGGGGTCGTGACACTATCCTTGAGTCTAACAAACTCACAGGCTCCAACTACTCTAACTGGCTTAGAAACCTCAAGATAGTCTTGAATTCTGAGAAGAGAACCTATGCACTTGACAAAGGCCCGCCCGAAAACATTCCTGATGATATGGGTGAAGAGGAGAAAGAGACCGCTCGAAAATGGATCAAGGATGACTGTAGCGCCCTCATTGCTACATCCCGCACCAAGGTGTACCTCAAATATAGGCTTAAAACCTATACTCAAGATTTCCTCAGCGAACGGACAAAATCCTGACTAGGCGGAAGCTATCAACTAAACAACATCAATAGTAATCAAAACCCTGAACAATATGATAAATTATCAAGATCATCACTGTCAAAACGATAATCATACGTAGTAACCTGTACAATCTAACAAAACCTAGTTATCCAAACCACACAAGTACATTGACCTACAATTATTTACAATGATACGACTCCAACTATAAAACATGACAGGTTATAAGGGTTTACAAAAGTAAATATACAACACGAGCCCTAACTAGACGACTCCTGCCACCTATACACGACATGCCACCTAGTGGCACCTGTCTACAGCCAAAATCGAAAGGGAAGAGGCGTAAGTCAAAATGACTTAGTGAGGGGGGATATATATATATATATATATATATATATATATATATATATATATATATATATATATATATATTATACAACATAACAAAGGTTCACTATTTAGTTTTAAACGAGCAAATAAAGAAATAAACAGAAACGAAAAGTATCCAGGTTTTATCTGCAAGAAATTGTTAGTGAACCAATATAACATAATTCAATTATAAGCAGATACCCGACGAGAACGGGCAATTCTCCAACCTTAACAACCAAAAATAATTAGAAAACAGAAACCCGCCTTATTCCTCCAAATGATAGCCGATGAGCTACCTCGAACTACCGAAACAGAAAGATAGGGGTTACACTTCAAATGTAATCACCGAACTCATGTGCTCGCATTATCGACAACTTCAACGATACGCACGAACAAGACTTCACAAAAGGGTTACGTGTGGGGATCAGCCTTTAGCGCACACCTCCAAGCCTCACCTTCCAGTTACCCTGGCCCATATCCCCCAAGGGAGTCCCCAAGGGTCTAATAACAGATTCTCGCATTTCAAAAAAATAGATTTTCCTTTACAAGCCAAAGTGGCTTATCTTTCGAAAACAAAACAGATTTTTCGTAATTATAAGTACAAAAGGATTTTTTGTATATTAAAGTATTTTTCTTTAAATTTGATCAAGATAATAATTCAACTATCTACTAAGTATAGCAATAGGGGACAGGAAGACAATAAAACTCATAAAGTAAAGGCTTTGGGTTATGGGACTATATATTTACATATATATGATAATGACAGCAGGAAAGAAATGAAACCTCACCTGGATATTTCAAAAGGATAGTAAAAAGGCTCGTCAGACACAATATCAGGGTTCCTTTGGAGGATCACCTGTTAATAAAAGACTATGGAGTAAGACTCAACTCGAGAATCAATTAAGACACGACTGACATGTATGGCTATAACATAAACCACGCAATCCAATTGCAAATAACAATTTACAAGTTAATTAAACATGGTGAAAGTAAAAAGAATCAGGAAATTATAACACTTTAATTATTAAAAATAGCAATTACAATTCAACTAGATTAATTAAAGCTTACCGTCAGATTAGAGTTCAGTTCCAGAAACAAAATGGAGTAGTGCAATTAATGTATAATTATTAGTAATCATTAGTACACTTCACACCTCAACTTAAACTCATCACTAATGAAAGTCTTTTGCAAGAATTTCATGGGACTAAATACAGATATATATATACGTACCCCAATATTCTATTTGTGTTCTATTGTAAATTAACATAAATATAAATACAAGTAAACTCACATCACGTCACTAATCATCTTTTCAGTTAACACCTTTAAAATTCATGCGAAAGGAAATTACTCTTGGTTTGCTGTTACGGCATATCTGATCAACACTTGGCTAAACAACAGTTCAATACTCTATTTGTTTCTTTAATTCAAAGAATTGCAATTTGTTTGACAATTAAAACATATTGGGAGTTATGGCTTGATTCACATAGTGTATACCCACTACTAATTTTAAACACTCATTAAAAGTACCATGTATAAGAGAAAAATATAAATTTAATACATTGTTCTGGTCTCGGCTGAAATTGATTGAAGAAAAAAGAATGAAGGTATTACTAGTTCGCACAGTTTCGTCAGGTTTCGAGATGGTACAAGAAAGAAATTGGAGTTTGTGAAATGAAGACTAATTGTATAGGTATTCATATGGTTAGAAAGTGTTTGGTATCAAAAATGATTTTTTTATTGTTAATCTTGGTCAACACTAATTAAGTGATATTAGGAGAAAATATGTATAATTATATATCAAGTTTGGTATCTAAGATTGAAGATTTATGAGGTAATCTTGGTACATTAATTATTTATTTGTTATTCATGAGTAAGTTATCAAAATGATGTATTTTACATGTTTACCCTTCATAATAAACACTAAATCCTTCTAACTCTTAACTGGCTGTAAGAATTTTTGTTTGTCTTTTTGTATTTGGTCGAACAGGAATTTTGTTTGTCAAAATCCATGAACTTGTTTTTTTAACCATAACCTATGAACTTGTTCATCATCACAAAAAGACATATATTTTATTTCATAACAGACTTATAATAAAAAATTTAAACAAAAAAATAAATAAGAAAATACTACCATTATTTTATGCTTGAAGAAAAAAAAATATGAGTTGCATTAAAACCCCACATTTGCAACATCCAACACAATTTCAAAAAGCTCATAATAGTTTAAACATTTATGTTAAAAATAGTTAAATCATCGAGGGTAAAATAGAACTTTCAATTCCTTCAAAATTCTAAAGATGGCGGTTGAGATTTAAATGTCATCCCCTAGGGTGTGATTTATATCTTACCCAATTTGCTTAAATCTTAACGGGCTGGAGATTAAGTGTTAAGCCCGTACAAATTTAGGGATAAGGATATATGCGTCATAATCTAATAAAAAGTACGTAGACACTTAAACACGTAAGCATAAATTTTACCACGTATCAAATAACTTGAATTTCACGTAATTCAAAGTGTTCGAAAAAATCTAAAATATCAATTAGGCACACATTAGACAATTTAATCACAATTAACATGTAAGCAAAAATATATCCCGATCCAATTTTTTAAACTTTGTCCCGATGTTTTAGTTAATTCTTACTGTTTCTTTTGTACGAAAACCTAGGGCGTTACAATGACCTTCAGGTCAAATGTCTCATGCTGGCCACCATGTTGCCTAACCTTCAAAGGCAACACGCTGAGAAGCCCACTGCAAGGTCCATCTATGTTCAGCTGGACGAGCTGTACAGGCCCGTCAACAGGATTGACCGGTTTGCTGTGGCCCATGAACTGTTCACCATCAAGCTGACTGAAGGATCAAATGTTCAAGAACATTGCATTAATGTTTTAGGGCTCATTAACAAGCTCGCAACTCTTAATGTAATGATGGATATTGGACTATATATTGATCTGCTGCTATCCACCTTGCCTCCCTCTTACAAACCATTCATAGTGAACTACAACATGGTTGGTGTAGACACAATAGTTGAAGAACTAATGAGAATGCTCGTAAACTTCGAGCGTACTATGAAGAAGGACAAGTCTGTCCTTATGGTTTCCTCTTCCTCAAGAAACAAATCTGCCAAACCCAAGAAGGCTAAGGGTGGCAAATTTGAAAAGAAGAAAAAGTCTTTCAAATGCCCAGGAGCTGCTAAGAAAAGCAAACCAGCAAAGAAAAGCCAGAATGAGAATGTCTGCTTCCACTACAAGAAAGCTGGACACTGGAAGAGAAATTGCCCTGAGTACTTAGCCAGTCTCAAGAAAGGTATGTTTCTAGTTGAAGTTAATCTTTCATTGAATCACAATAATTAGTTTATTGATTCTGGATGTGGTGCTCATATTTGCAATAACTTGCAGGAAATGAGTAGCATTCGAAAAGTTGATGGAAGAGATCACATTCTAAGATTGGGCAATGGAGACAGAGTTCAAGCTAAAGCAATAGGATGTGTATCATTAGTTTTAGAGAATTTTACTTTAATTTTGAATAATGTTCTATATGTTCTTGAGATTGTCAGGAATATCATTTCCATTTCTGTACTGGATTCAGAAGGCTTTGCCTTCAAGTTTATGAATAATAATTATTATTTAATTCACAATGACGTTTCTATATCATTAGGATTCCTACAAAATGGTTTATACATTACTCAATCTCTAAACAACTTACTTAACATTCAACAAGGTACTAAACGAAAATCAATCAATCAAGACTCAGCCCAACTTTGGCACTCTCAACTTGGACATATATCCAAGAAAAGGATTCAGAAGCTAAGTACCTTAGGATCTTTCCAAAAGGAAGATCTTGAAGAACTTAAAACTTGTGAATCCTGTTTGAAAGGGAAGATGACAAAGATTCCCTTCAAGAACAATTCTGAGAGAAGCCAAGATCTTTTAGATCTAATCCACATAGATGTTTGTGGACCTTTGAGTAGCAGTACTCGAAATGGGTATGTTTATTTTATAACATTCACTGACGACTTTAGTCGTTATGGGTATGTTTATTTAATGAAACACAAATCTAAGGCCTATGAAAAGTTCATAGAATTCAAGAAAGAAGTAGAAAACCAACTTGATAGAAAGATCAAGATATTACGTTCTGATCGAGGAGGTGAATACCTCAGTGAAGAATTCTTAAATTACTTGAAAGACAATCGAATTGTCTCACAGTGGACTCCACCATACACGCCACAACTGAACGGAGTTTCAGAGCGTAGGAACATAACCCTAATGGATATGGTTCGTTCCCTGATGAGTTTTACTGATTTGCCTGTTTCTTTTTGGGGCTATGCTCTAGAAACAGCTGCAAAGATTATAAATATAGTACCATCAAAATCAGTGCCTACCACTCCTTATGAACTATGGTTTAAGAAACCACATAGTTATTCTTATCTATGAATTTGGGGTGCTCCCGCTTATGTGAAGAAAGTAATGGGAGATCAATTGGATTCAAGATCCACTTTATGTAAATTCTTGGGTTATCCAAAAGAAACAAATGGATACTACTTCTATGATCAAACTGAGCAAAAGGTGTTTGTTTCAAGAAATGCAACCTTTCTAGAAACTCAGTTTCTAACTCATAGAAAAGGTTCAGTCATAGAACTTGATGAGATTCAAGACAAAGTAGAAAACCCACCAGCAGAAGAAGAACCTCCGCCAACTTCTGAGCCAGCGCAGACTTCATCAGATCAAATTGTAGACATAGCTCCTCGAAGATCAAGTAGGATTCCGAAGGAACCCGAAAGATATTATGGTTTTATAACTGAAACTTGTCAGCGTGATAATGATCCAAAGACCTATGAGGAAGCTATAAAGGACATTGATTTGGGAGAATGGCACAAAGCCATGAAATCCGAAATGGACTCCATGTACTCAAACAAGGTATGGACCTTAACTGATTTACCTCCGGCGAGCAAGCTGTGGGGAGTAAATAGATATACAAGCGAAAACTTGGAGTAGATGGGAAAGTAGCGACTTTCAAAGCAAGACTTGTTGCAAAGGGATATACACAAAGACCTAGAATATATTTCGAGGAAACTTTTTTCCCAGTAGCAATGTCTAAGTCCATTCGAATTATGCTTGCAATTGCTGCATTTCATGATTATGAAATTTGGCTAATGGATGTGAAAACTGTCTTTCTCAATGGAAACATTGACAGAGACATTTTCATGGAACAACCCAAGGGGTTCATTTCCAGTGGGAGCGAACAGAAAGTCTGTAAGCTTCAAAGGTCCATTTATGGACTTAAGCAAGCATCCCGAAGCTGGAACATTCGTTTTAATGAAACTGTAAAAGCTTATGGTTTCACCAAGAATGAGTTTGATCCTTGCATCTACAAGAAGATAGAGGAGCATAAAGTACAATTCTTAATATTGTACGTAGATAACATATTACTTATTGGAAATGATGTAAATGTTATTAAATCTACAAAGCAATGGTTGTTCACTCAATTCTCAATGAAAGACTTGGGAGAAGCATCCTATATTCTCGGAATAAAAGTCTATAGAAATAGATCAAAGAGAATGATAGGTATCTCTCAAGCAATGTACATAGAGAAGGTCATGGCAAGATTTCGCATGGAATCTAGCAAGAGAGGTTGCACACTTGTAACGCCCCGAAAATCCGAATTATTATCCGGTATGTCCGAATCATTTATTTACGGGATTTAATTATTTATTTGATAATTATTATGTGATTTAGACTACAATTTCATAAATGAGTAAAATTTTGGTATTTAAACCACGACATGTCAATGTGCGTTTAATTTCATGAACTTTGACTGTAATTATGTATTATTTGGACAACTTAGGTTTTGAGCTATTTTATAAAATTACGAAAATGCCCCTTCGTTTCTCAAACCAAGTCAACTTTTTGACTTAGTCTCACTTTCTCTCTCTCTCCCTCATTCACGCACAAAGAAGAGAAGAGAAGAAGAAAAAGAAAGAAAAAGGAGAGAAAGAAGAAAAAGCTTCGATTGATCGTCCCGACTTCGTTCCCCGACCAAATTCTGAGCCGTGAAAACCTACGAACTCCTCACGATCTCTTCTACAAGTAAGCTTCTCACACCTTTTGCGATTAATGCCTCCTATGCTTCATTTTTCTAGTTTTTGTGAATAGTTGCACATTTAGGTTAAATGTTGATTTTGAATGATTCTACGGATGGATTTACGTGGTTCTTGGTTTTATAGGTAGATTAGATGTTGTATATCGTTATATGTAAGTCTTAACTTGAGTTTGCATGATTGATTAGTTAAATATAGATTTTTGGTTCATTCCCGCGAGTTCTCTTCGTCTCTGCGATTTTCTGCTGTTCTGAGAATCCGCACGGCCTTGCGCACGGTCTTGAGACCATGCGCCAAGACCGTAAGTCCACTTTAGCCTTTCCACGATCTAGCGCAAGCCCGTGCGCACACCCGTGCGCAGGCTAGTGCAAGTGCTTGCACCGGCTTGAGAACGCGCTCAAGCCCGTGCGCGCGCCCGTCCCCAAGGCCTTGTGTATGCCTTAACCAAAATTTCTCCATTTTCAAATGTTGCTCTCGGTAATGGGAGTCAAAGGGCAATTAAAAAAGTTGACTTTCTTCGTTTGACCTCCGATTTGAGATTCGATTTCACCTATAGTTCCTATAAATCATGAAATGTATATTTTAGGAAGTTTGGATTTTTCCGACTTCGTTCGGGACCCGTTCTTCGTGTTTTTCGTTTAGGCATTTTTGGCTATTTTTCAAATGTTGTCCGTTCTTCCGAAAATTGAATGCATACTTCCTTGTTACCTTTTATGCATGATTATGAACTTTTATCGCATTCTAGCTTGATTTGCTTATTGAATTTATATATTTGTTAGAATGTGAACCTAAGTGATATGAATAACCGTTTAACGTGCTTCTATGTGTTTTAATGCTTTCGTTGTAGCCGTGCGTCGTCATTAGTCTTATGTGGTTGTGTCTTTGTATTTTGCAGACGATACTCCCGTGGAGTAGCATCGGTCTTGCTTTTATTGTTTTGATTAGCCAACAGGTGAGGCTTTCCGTTTTTGACTCCAGTACTTATACGTATATATATATATTAAGCCTCTCCCATATAAGCCTTGAATTACGTTTTATTTTCATACCGTCTCCATATATATACTTAGTAAATATTTATGCCTATTATGTTTATTCGATTTATAGAAAAATGTTTTGATATGAAAAGGTACTATGGATATTCTTTTGAAACGTTTGCGAAAGAGACATGTAAAACCTCTTTGATTTCCTAAGGCGAACTTTGGCCTTCGGCCTCGCATATGACATGTCTCGAACGGTCTTTTGGCCAACCCGAAAACGATTTGAAAAGCGAGTTATGAACTGTATGTATGTATGTTTGGGCCTGGAGTAAGGATGCCAGGACGAAACCGGTAGACGTCGGGTCTACGGCGTAAATCCTCTTGTTCCCTCCACCTTTGGGAGCTCGGGGTGAGGCCGGAGTGGCAGCCCTTTGAGTACCTGAGATTATACCGTATGTTATGAGTAGTTCGGATTTAGCGGTCCGTCTACATTGGAGGAATAAGGGTGGTTTCCCGTTTTTATGTTTGGAAATTGGAGTTAGGGGCTCGTCTCACCGAGTCATATGAAATGTTTATGTTTTATGCTAAATCGCCAACCGTTTACGAAAACCTTTTATGTTGATTTCTTTTATGTTTGAAAAATTGTGATTTACTTCCGTTTTATAATATACATTATTATTCCCTCCTCACTTAGTCGTTTGACTAACCCCCTCTGTTTCACCCTTGGTGTTGGTTTCAGGATACTAGGCGGGATTGTACATCGTCGTCGTCGTCGTCGTCGCGTCTATTAAGTTGCATTTATTTTTGGCATATGTAAACTCTCGTCCCGTTTGGCATTTCATTAAGTCATATGTACTAGGATTGTATGTATTTATTATCGAGATTATTATACTGAACCCGTCACTGTAGAATTCGGGATATTGTATTGAACCCGTATATTTATTTATGGTATTAGAATTCCGTTCGCCTCGGTGGGCTTTAATATGTGTGCAACGATTTATTGTTTTATTTTGTTTTCGCTTCCGCACCTTTGTTATTTATTTTGTTTTGAAATCCCCGCCTAGTGATTGAGTAAATGTGTGCCGTTCGCCGGGTTTTGATTTGGGACATAATTCTATTTCGGTTCCGGGTCGAGACTCGGTGCGGGGCGTGCGTTACCCGTTTGGGGCGCCCGCTACAACACCCATGATCACTGGACTTAAGTTGTCCAGGAAAATGTGTCCTAAGACACCAGAAGAAGCAAACAAGATGCAAGCTTATCCTTATGCATCAGCCATAGGAAGCATCATGTATGCAATGCTATGTACAAGACCGGATGTTGCTTATGCTCTAAGCATAGTAAGTAGATTTCAATCTAATTCGGGAATTGAACACTGTAATGCAGTGAAACATATTCTGAAGTATCTTAATAGAACTAAAGACATTTTTCTCATGTATGGAGGTTCAAGAGAATTGAAATTAGAAGGATACACTGACTCGAGTTTTCAGTCAGATGTGGATGACATGAAATCCATCTCTGGATTTATATTCAAGCTGAATGGAGGAGCAGTGTAGCGCCCCTTTCCGTAGGAGGAGAAAGGACACCATATCCGCACCAAGACGAACTCCTAAACAAGGTAAATGTACCCCTTTCAAAAATTCATCCCGGCGAACGGCAAGACACTCAATCAAAACTCCGGCAACAACAATACGATTCCCCAACAACAACAGCAACAATCAAATAAATGTGGAGGCGAATTCATAAATAACAGATCAATTCATAAAAGTCATCCATGGCAACATAATTCATAAAAAGAATCTAAAATAATTATCCAATTAATGCCGTCCATGGCTCAACTAACTATCCCACATCAGGGGCACGTAAGTACAGAAGGTAAATAAATTAAATCATGATGTTAAATACAATAATTCAAATCAATTTAGAAAGTAAAGACTCGACTGTTGTTGGGACACTAACAAGACAATAGACAATAGACAAGAGCCGACCTACACCTGCTGCTGCCGACTGACAGGATAGGTGACACCGCCACCTGTCTACCTGAAGCAAGAACCAAAATACAAGGGGTAAGTATAAAGGATACTCAGTAAGGGGGTAATACAATATAGCTATTGATCGCAGTTCGTCGTTTATCTTTTAAAACCAAAAGTAGTGGATGTTGCTCGTTTTGATAAAGAGTACAAATATAAATATGAGTTGCAAAACACAACACAGAGCAACACTCGGGTTCGGCTTAATTTGAAAACACAAAAGGTTGACGAACCGGATCCTTTAAAAAACATTTGCACATAATGTCAAGCCGATAGTTTTGAAAGGATATTAGTTGAGTCACGAGGCCGCACAAGTTCGAAAGACATGACATAAACAAGTTGGAAATGATATGTAACGCTTGTAATTCAACTAAGTAGTTTGAACAATAAATATGGCATAAGTTGGCAAGTTCAAGCCACGCCTCCTGATTTTATATATATATAGGGAAAATACATATGCTAAATGAAGAAAACCAGAATGTGCTTCGACTTGTAACGAATGAAGAAAATCAATTGGATAAGTAAATAATGCAATAAGTCATGCAATAATGTGTCCTGGCGAGAACGGGCCCTCTCCTTATAACTCCCAACCATGAAAATCATGAAAGCATGTAGTCAAGTACTCCACCACCACAAGTCAAGCAGTCAGTAATTTAAGGAGACGCGATTAGCACCACCGTACAGTGAATTAAGGAGACGCAATTAGCACCACCGTACGCATCAACTTAGACTAGTCAACCTCCTAACCTGCCTAAGTCAACACGCATAGAAGCATACATCGGGATTTGCCCTAGACGCTCGTCTCCAGGCTCACCTGCTGTATACTCCAGGCCCAAAGTCATGATCCAGTCCATGGCTTACTTTTGAAAACAAGAACAGTTTGGGTGGCCAAAAGGGCCGTTCGAAAAATGATGCAAACAGTTAAGTATGAATGGTCAAAGGGGCTTTTGAGCCAAGTTGGTGTAACGATCTAAGAAATACTCATAAACGCCGTACTCTTCGGGAGCATGCTGACGGATGTCCCTAACGACATTACTTATAGTGCCTCTGAGATCAAATGGTTACTTTTAAAACAAATAAGTTACTTGTCTCTAGTTGAAAGCATTTTAAATCATTTGTAGATGCATAGGTTTTGCTATCGAAAATGTTTGACTAAGCACATAAGGAAATAGTAAAGGCAGGAACAACAAGCAATAAGAAAGACAGGATAATAATTTATTTCGCAAACCTATATAACTATGTCCTTGCCCCAGTTGAAAGCATTTTAAACCCTTACCTGGCTCGACAAAACAAGAGAATGAAAGCAAGCAGCAATTACAATTCGGCCTCAAAGATCCCACCTGCAAAACACGAGGTCCAGAGGATGAATGACACACACGACAACGAAACAGACACTGACGCTTAACTATCAAAATACAAAACATGCTTAAGGACACTCATTCAACATTTAAACATAAGAAAGCAACTAAGGGCAATATGGTCAATTTATATCCAAAAGCATGCAATAATTAAATAAACGAGAAACACTAAATTAATTACAAACATCTAAACATATAAGCTTAGCAGGGTAAGATTGTAATTCAATACCAACAAGCATATTTCATTAAATCAACAAATTGAATACAACTTTACAACTTGTAGCTTTTCCCAAAAGCTCTAAAGCTACAAGCTCACATCTAATCTTATCTCTAGCCTAATCAAACTGAACCCATCCATTCGACTGCACATGCATATATCATCAACAATCAACAATTTACACAAGCTATAGTACAAATGATTCATGCGAAAACAATCTGAAAAGCTAAAAGGTAGAAGCTACAATCAAAAAGCTACCAATTAACACAATTATATGAAAAATACGATCAAAGACAAATGACAAGTCGGATTCGAGTAATACCAGCGCCGTTGGAACCTTTGCGACGAGGGGAACGATCTGTCCGAAGACTCCATCGCCGGATTCCCGCCGAAACAGTGCCAAAATTGCCGGAAACTGCCTGCCACCGCCGGACCGCCGCTGGACCACCTCTGATGGTCGGACCCTTATACCGAAATGTTCCTCTCCACGAGCCCGTCACTTCCCTCAAAACCATTTCTCAATCGGATCATCCATCGGAATTTAATTCCACTCTGAAGCTCAACTTCGTGCCACGTTCGAGCCGCCCTAGCGCCTCCACTGTTGGTCAAATCAACACAATACCAGTACCATTGTGCTCCTCTCATCGAGACGATCGATTTCCATATATCATTTGCTTGATTCGGAGAAGAAATAAAAAATCCCCAAATTTTGGAGAAGGAGAGCTCTCGATCGTGTGCCTGCTATTGTGTGATCTCCAATTTTTCATTTTGGCCCCATGACTTCCAATAATTACATAATCTACCCTATCTTCGAAAAAAAAAATATGCAAATTGTGTAAAGTGTTGGAATTTAATGTACTTAGTGTCAAAATGAATGAAATTAAATGCTTAGTAAGAATCAAGGTTCGTTTTCTTAAAATTCATGAGTTTACAAAAAGTCAATTCCGGGTTGGGCTAAAAATATAAAGTTCTTTAAAATATGACTTAATGAATAATATTTTGGATTTTATGAAAATATTTGGAACCTCGATAAAATATGCATTATTAAAATATTGAACACCCCAGTCCAATATACACTATTAAATTACTAAATTAAATTAAACGAGCTAAAAATATAAATTTACTAAATTAACCCTAGTTAATGACAAAACGATGCAAATCAATTTCTAGTTAATGCATTGGGTTTTAAATACCAAATTGATGATTTATAAAAATCTTTAAATGCAAGAGTTGGAACATGTGCAAGTGTGAAAGACGTCGGGATCGTAAACGGTCCAAATTCTGATAAACGCGCTAATCTTGAACTTGGTGATTGCGGGTCGTCATAAGCAGTAAGCTGGAAGAGCTCAAAGCAAGCTACAACTGCAGATTCAACTTGTGAAGCGGAATACATAGTTGCATCAGAGGCAGCGAAAGAAGGTGTGTGGATGAAGAACTTCATCCAAGAACTGGAAGTGGTCCCTAGCATTACAGAACCAGTTGTAGTCTTTTGTGACAACACAGGAGCCGTGGCACAAGCAAAGGAACTAAGATCTCACCAGAAGTCCAAACACATTTTAAGACGATATTATCTCATCAAAGAAATCGTGGAAAGAGGAGACGTTGTTGTTGAACGAGTAACGTCAGAAGAGAATATTGCAGATCAACTTACGAAGCCCCTCAGCCGAAGAATTTTTGAAGAACATGCTAGTAGTATGGGTCTTAGATATATGGGCAATCTGGCTTTAGGGCAAGTGGGAGATTGAAAGGGATAGTGCCCTGCAGCCAATTGTAATTTGGTTATCTCTATGTAATAGACAATCTTTTTTAAAAATAAAGGAGATATTTTTATATCTTGAGGCAAATCTTCTTTATTTCATTTATAGCATTTAGTTTCTTTATGTTATTGTTCATGTTAATAAAACTAAAGAAGCTCCTGAATTACTTTAACTATATCACATTGACTTAGGTTAGTCAAATGAAACATGTGATCAGGGTGTAATTCAAAAGTATAAACTCCAAGTCAAATGAGTTCATAAAAGGGACAAGTGGGAGCATCCATCAACTGAACTCGATTTAAAGATTTGCAGTGTGACTACAGAACTATACTGTGTTTCAAGTAAATGAGTGTTAGTCAGAACACTTGTACTCACACTGGGTGGCTGTTAAGTATTCAACAGTTTCACTGAGGATCCCAAACAAGACACTCAAATGGGAGAGGCTATAATGTAGCGGGCGCCCCAAACGGGTAATGCACGCCCCGCACCGAGTCTAACTCGGAACCAAAATAGAATTCTGCCCCAAATCAAAACCCGGCGAACGGCACACATTTACTCAATCACTAGGCGGGGATTTCAAAACGGAATAAACGACAAAGGTGCGGAAGCGAAAACAAAATAAAACAATAAATCATTCCACAAATATTAAAGCCCACCGAGGCCAACGGAAGTCTAATTACCATAAATAAATACACGGGTTCAATACAATATCCCGATAATTACGAATAACGGGTTCAGTATAATAATCCCGAATATAATTACATAATAGTGTAAATATTCTAAAAAGTAAGTCATAAATAAAAGCCGAACGGGAATAGAGTTTACATATGCAAAAATATAGATACAATTCAAAAGACGCGACGACGACGACGTACAATCCCGCCTAGTATCCTGGAACCAACACAAGGGTGACAGAGGGGGTTAGTCAAATGACTAAGTGAGGAGGGAATAGTAATGTATATTATAAAACGGAAGTAAATCACCATTTTTCAAACTTAAAATAAATCAACATAAAAGAAAGGTTTTCGTAAACGGTTGGTGATTTTAGCATAAAACATAAACATATCATTTCATATGACTCGGCGAGACGAGCCCTTAACTCCAATTTCCAAACATAAAAACGGGAAACCACCCTTATTCCTCCAATGTAGATGGATCGCTAAATCCGACCTACTCATAACATACGGTATAATCTCAGGTACTCAAAGGGCTGCCACTCCGGCCTCACCCCAAGCTCCCAAAGGTGGAGGGAACGAGAGGATTTACGCCGTAGACCCGACGTCTACCAGTTTCGTCCTGTCATCCTTTCTCCGGGCCCAAACATACATACATATAGTTCATAACTCACTTTTCAAATCATTTTTGGGTTGGTCGAAAGACCGTTCGAGACATGTCATATGCGAGGCCGAAGGCCAAAGTTCGCCTTAGGAAATCAAAGAGGTTTTACATGTCTCTTTCGCAAACATTTCAAAAGAGTATACATAGTACCTTTTCATATCAAAATATTTTTCTATAAATCGAATAAACATAATAGGCATAAATATTTATTAAGTATATATATAGAGACGGTATGAAAACAAAACGTAAATCAAGGCTTATATGGGAGAGGCTTAATATATATATATATATATATATATACGTATAAGTACCGGAGTCAGAAACGGAAATCCTCACCTGTTGGCCAATCAAAAAGAATAAAAGCAAGACCGGTGCTACTCCACGGGAGTATCGTCTGCAAAAATACAAAGACACAACCACATAAGACTAATGACGACGTACGGCTTGAACGAAAGCATTAAAACACATAGAAGCACGTTAAACGGTCATTCATATCACTTAGGTTCACATTTTAACAAATATATAAATTCAATAAGAAAATCAAGCTAGAATGCGATAAAAGTTCACAATCAAGCATAAAAGGCAACAAGGAAGTATGCATTCAATTTTCGGAAGAAATGGACAACATTTGAAAAATAGCCAAAGATGCCTAAACGAAAAACACGAAGAACGGGGCCCAAACAAAGTCAAAAAAATCCAAACTTCCTAAAATATACATTTCATGATTTATAGGTACTATAGGTGAAATCGAATCTCAAATCGGAGGTCAAACGAAGAAAGTCAACTTTTTTAATTGCCCTTTGACTCCCATTACCGAGAGCAACATTTTGAAAATGGAGAAATTTTGGTTAAGGCATACACACGACCTTGGGGACGGGCGCGTGCACGGGCTTGAGAGCGTTCTCAAGCCGGTGCAAGCACTTGCACTGGCCTGCGCACGGGCGTGCAGATTCTCAGAACAACAGAAAATTGCATAAATGAAGAAAACTCGCGGGAATGAACCAAAATTCGATATTTAACCAATCAATCATGCAAATCTCAAGTTAAGACTTACATATAACGAAATACAACATCTAATCTACCTATAAAACCAAGCATATGAGGTACTAATCACGAAAGGTGTGAGAAGCTTACTCGTAGAAGAGATTGTGAGGAGTTCGTAGGTTTTCACGGCTCGGAATTTGGTTGGGAAACGAAGTCGGGACGATCAATAGAAGCTTTTTCTTCTTTTTCTCCTTTTTCTTTCTTTTTCTTCTTCTCTTCTCTTGTTGTTGCGTGAATGAGATGAGAGAGGGAGAGAGAGAGAGAGATGGGTTAAGTCAAAAGGTTGACTTAGTTTGAGAAACGAAGGGGCATTTTTGTAATTTTTATAAATAAGTTCAAAAACTCAAGTTATCCAAATAATACATAATTACAGTCAAAGTTCATGAAACTAAACGCACATTGACATGTCGTGATTTAAATATCAAAATTCACTCATTTATGAAATTGTTATAAAATCACATAATAATTATCAAATAAATAATTAAATCGTGCAAATAAACGATTCGGACATACCGGATAATAATTCGGATTTTCGGGGCGCTACAATCACCCCTCCTTATGAGAATCTGGTCCCCAGATTCTACTCGTCCGACTGAAAGAACTTCGGGTGGAACTTGCGCATCTTCTCTTCGGTCTCCCACGTAGCTTCTTCAGTGGTTTGATTTCTCCAAAGAACTTGGACAAGAGAAATCTCCCGGTTGCGCAGAGCTTGAGTCTTCTTATCCAATATCTTCACCGGCTTCGAAACAAATGTCAAATCCGGCTCTAGTTCAATTTCTTCAACAGGAAGGATTTCGGACTCATTCGGGAAGTACTTTCGGAGTTGGGAAACATGAAAGACGTTGTGAATCCCTGTTAGGCTTGGCGGCAAGTCTAACCTGTAAGCTGCATTCCCAATCCTCTCCAAAATCTCATAGGGACCCAAAAATCTCGGACTCAATTTTCCTCCTTTTCCAATTCGGGTGAATCGCTTACGAGGAGAAGCTTTGAGGAATACTTTCTCACCAACCTCAAATTCCAAAGGTTGGAAACGGGTGTCGGCATAGCTCTTCTGTCGATCCTGAGTTGCTTTCATTCTCTGCCGAATGATCTGAATACAGTCGATGGCATTTTGGAGGAACTTTGGAGGAGTTCCTCGTACATTGTCATCTTTCGTCCATCGCCAATCCTCAAGATCCCAAAACAACGGGGATCTACACTTTCTGCCATATAACGTTTCGTAAGGTGCCATTTTGATCGTAGACTGAAAACTGTTGTTGTAGGCAAACTCGATCAAAGGCAATTGGTCGTGCCAATTGTTGCGAAAATCCAAGGCACAAGCTCGAAGCATATCACAGAGGTACCTGATCATTCTCTCTGACTGACCATCTGTCTACGGATGTGCGGCTGTACTGAAAGTCAGCTTCGTTCCCATTCACTCTTGAAGTTGCTGCCATAAATGGGAAGTAACTTGAGCATCTCTGTCAGATACTATAGTAGTCGGAATCCCATGAAGCTTGACAATCTCCCGGTGATAAATCTCTGTCAACTTATCCACTTTGTATGACATGTTGATCGGTAGGAAATGAGCACTCTTGGATAGTCGGTCGATAATCACCCAAATGCTATCGTAGACACCTCTAACTTTAGGCAAACCAGACACGTAGGAATTCGTAGTGGCTCAAGCAAACCTCCCGGTCTTTGATGTTCAAGTTTGACTTCCTGACAAGTCCAGCATCTCTTGACGTAATCAGCTACGTCTCTCTTCATACCTCTCCACCAGAATAATTCTTTCAAATCCCAGTACATCTTACTTCCACCTGGATGAACTGTGTAAGGTGTGTTGTGAGCCTCGTTGAGAATCTCTTTCCTTAAACTCTCCGGAACACAAACTCGGGTCTTGTAACGGAGAATTCCTGTGTCGTCCCCACCAAACTGAGTCTCTGGATCGACTGCGATGTGAGCTATCTGTCTTTGAGTCCACTCATCAGTGGCCTGAACATCTTGAATCTTTCGACCCAACTCTGACTGGATCGATATGCTATGAACGTGGGCCTGAGAACTGATGTGAATTCCCTCTAACTTAGTCTCTAGCTGGGCGATGCTCGCCTTCCGGCTCAGTGCATCGGCTACAACATTCGCCTTTCTGGGATGGTACTGAATCTTGCAATCGTAATCCTCAAATAACTCCATCCAACGGCGCTGTCGTTTGTTCAGTTCCTTCTGAGCAAACAAGTATTGAAGGCTCTTATGATCTGTGAAGATGTCGAACGTGATGCCGTAGAGGTAATGACGCCATTTCAATAAAGTAAATACAACGGCTGCTAGCTCAAGGTCGTGCGTGGGATAGTTCTCTTCAGCTGGCTTTAGCTTCCTCGATGCATAAGCTATAACTTTCCCATTTTGCATTAACACACAACCTAATCCTTCGTGTGACGCATCTGCATACACGACAAATCCTTCAGAACCCTCGGGCAGGGTCAATACTGGGGCTGTGGTCAATCTCTTCTTGAGCTCCTGAAAACTAGTTTCACATTTGGCTGACCACTCGAACTTGGCTTCTTTCTTCGTCAACGCTGTTAACGGGCCTGCAAGCTTAGAGAAATCCTTGACGAAACGTCTGTAGTATCCTACTAATCCCAAGAAACTACAGATTTCTATAGGCTTAGGTCTCTCCCAGTCCAGCACTGTCTCAATCTTCGAAGGATCTACCTCGATTCCCGTTCCGGATATGACATGACCTAGAAAGGTCACTCGGTCAATCCAGAATTCGCATTCGCTGAACTTAGCGAACAATTGGTGCTCTCTCAAAGCTTGGAGCATTATTCAGAGGTGTTCAGCGTGTTCTTCTTCGGACTTCGAGAACACTAAGATGTCGTCAATGAAAATAACGACGAACTTGTCGAGGTACGGACGGAAAATTATGTGCATCATGTCCATAAAAGCTACTGGGGCATTCGTGTGTCCAAACGGCATGACCACAAACTCGAAATGTCCGTATCGGGTGTTAAAAGCTGTCTTCGGAATATCCTCTGATCGGATACGGAGCTGGTAATACCCTTGTCTGAGGTCGAGCTTGGAATAAACCCTCGATCCTTGTAGCAAGTCGAACAATTCCTCGATATGCGGTAGAGGATACTTGTTCTTCACTGTCATCCTGTTCAATTCTCAGTAATCAATACACATGCGAAGTGTACCATCCTTCTTTTCCACGAACAAGACTGAAGCACCCCAAGGCGAGGCACTCAGTCGGATATATCCAATTGAAAGAAGTTCTTCGAGTTGGTTCTTCAATTCTTTCAACTCGGCAGGAGCCATTCGGTACGGCGACTTCGAATAGGACTCGGCTCCCGGAACTAGGTCAATCACAAACTCTATATCCCGATCCGGTGGCAAGAATTCCAGATTCTCGGGGAACACGTCAGTGAATTCATTGACCACGGGCATTTCTTTGATCTTCGTCTGGACTTTCGGGCGGTTGAGAAGGTAAGCTATAAAGCACGTGGCTTCTTCTTTCTGAACGAGCTTCTTGGCTTCCATCATTGAGATATACGGACATTCTCCTAATCGGAAACCCTTAACTTCATTAGAACCCAGAATAACTTTCTTCTCGAAACAATCAACCTTCGCCCGATGCTTGTACAACCAATCCATTCCGAGAATAACCCCAAACTTCTTCATCGGCAACTCGATCAAATCTGCAGGGTATTTGATACCCTCGATGATAATCGGACAACGCTTAAGAGTATGGTTCGCAACTACCTTCAAACTCAATGGTGAACTAACCACTAGCACATAATCAAGCAATGAAACAGGCGCATGCAAAGATAAGGAAATAGCAGGCGTAATAAATGAGTGTGAAGCACCCGAGTCGTACAATGTATGTATGGGGATGCCATTTATATATATAGTACCTTCCACCACATCAGTCGGATCTGCCACGGCGTCCTCAGCATCATCTTCCAAGGCGTAGACATGGGCATAGGCCTGAGGCTGAGCTGCTCCCTGCTGTACCGGTCTCCTCTTCGGGCATACATCCACTCGGTGATCGGCGCTACCACATCCGTAGCAAAGTCCATTCTTCTTCCAGCACTTAGCCTCTAAGTGCGGACCCTGACAGAATCCACATACGGGTCGTGCATGTCCCTGAGGTCGGGGAGGAGCAGGTTGAACGGCGGTCTTGAATGGCTTCTTCCCAGAAGAGGACCCAGAATGAGTAAATGGCCTCTTCGAACCAGAAGGGAAACTCTTGGCGGCTGCGGGGGCAGGTGCAGAAGTCGGTCTCACCTGTCGGAGATCGGACTCTATGGATAGGGCTGTCTCAACTGCATCGGTATAGTACTGGAGTCGGTTCCTGAGCATGTGCATACGGATCTCATTCGATAACCCCTCAATGACTGGCGAGTCTTCCTCTGCTTGTCGTCAACCATATACGAGCAATGAATAATGAGCCTAGAGAAATGAGCCTCATATTGGTCGACGGATGAAGTACCCTGCTTGAGAGCCAGAAACTCTCGCTCACGCTGCTGACGGACAACCAACGGAATATACTTGGCCCGGAACTCGACCAAGAACTGATCCCAAGTCGGGACTACGTGCTCACGCTGCCATCTCTGCTCGATCCGTGTCCACCAATCTTGTGCAGCTCCAATCATCTGATAAACTGCCAACTCGATCCTCTTAGGGTCCGGACACTCCATAACCTTGAATCTCTTCTCCATAGCCGAAATACAAGTCTCGGCAATAACGTCATCCGGTGCACCCTCAAACTGCGGGGGATTAAGCTTAAGGAATCGGTCCATATCCTTCTCGGGAGTAGGGTTTTGCTGTACTTGATGAGTATGAACCATAAACTGCCCTAAAGCCTCCATGAATTGGGCTGGGGTCGGTTCACTAGTAGGCGGACCAGGCGGTTCACGGCAAGGAGGCATTCTGCAAAAATCAATACCAACATGCATGATGATAAGTGATCATGGAAAGCTGTAACACGTAGAGAAGTTAAATTCACATAATCACGTTGTCACAATCACATAATCCTAAGTCGTATGACCTAGACTGACACAACAAAATACGACGCTTCAGAGCCTAGGCCATTGGACCTAAAGAAGCTCTGATACCAACTGTAGCGGGCGCCCCAAATGGGTAATGCACGCCCTGCACCGAGTCTCGATCCGGAACCGAAATAGAATTCTGCCCCAAATCAAAACCCGGCGAACGGCACACATTTACTCAATCACTAGGCGGGGATTTCAAAATGGAATAAACGACAAAGGTGCGGAAGCGAAAAGAAAATAAAACAATAAATCATTGCACAAATATTAAAGCCCACCGAGGCCAACGGAATTCTAATTAACATAAATAAATACACGGGTTCAATACAATATCCCGACAATTACGAATAACGGGTTCAGTATAATAATCTCAAATATAATTACATAATAGTGTAAATATTCTAAAACGTAAGTCATAAATAAAAGCCGAACGGGAATAGAGTTTACATATGCAAAAATATAGATACAATTCAAAAGACGCGACGACGACGACGACGACGTACAATCCCGCCTAGTATCCTGAAACCAACACCAGGGTGAAACAGAGGGGGTTAGTCAAACGACTAAGTGAGGAGGGAATAATAATGTATATTATAAAACGGAAGTAAATCACCATTTTTCAAACTTAAAAGAAATCAACATAAAAGAAAGGTTTTCATAAACGGTTGGTGATTTTAGCATAAAACATAAACATATCATTTCATATGACTCGGCGAGACGAGCCCTTAACTCCAATTTCCAAACATAAAAACGAGAAACCACCATTATTCCTCTAATGTAGACGGACCGCTAAATCCGAACTACTCATAACATACGGTATAATCTCAGGTACTCAAAGGGCTGCCACTCCGGCCTCACCCCGAGCTCCCAAAGGTGGAGGGAATGAGAGGATTTATGTCGTAGACCCGACGTCTACCGGTTTCGTCCTGTCATCCTTACTCCGGGCCCAAACATACATACATACAATTCATAACTCGCTTTTCAAATCATTTTCGGGTTGGTCGAAAGACCGTTCGAGACATGTCATATGCGAGGCCGAAGGCCAAAGTTCGCCTTAGGAAATCAAAGAGGTTTTACATGTCTCTTTCGCAAACGTTTCAAAAGAGTATACATAGTACCTTTTCATATCAAAATATTTTTCTATAAATCGAATAAACATAATAGGCATAAATATTTATTAAGTATATATATAGAGACGTTATGAAAACAAAACGTAAATCAAGGCTTATATGGGAAAGGCTTAATATATATATATATATATATATATATATATATATATATATAGAAGTACCAGAGTCAGAAACGGAAAGCCTCACCTGTTGGCCAATCAAAAAGAATAAAAGCAAGACCGGTGCTACTCCACGGGAGTATCGTCTGCAAAAATACAAAGACACAGCCACATAAGACTAATGACAATGTACGGCTTGAACGAAAGTATTAAAACACATAGAAGCACGTTAAATGGTCATTCATATCACTTAGGTTCACATTTTAATAAATATATAAATTCAATAAGCAAATCAAGCTAGAATGCGATTAAAGTTCATAATCAAGCATAAAAGGCAACAAGGAAGTATGCATTCAATTTTCGGAAGAAACGGACAACATTTGAAAAATCGCCAAAGATGCCTAAACGAAAAATACGAAGAACGGGGCCTGAACGAAGTTAGAAAAATCCAAACTTCCTAAAATATACATTTCATGATTTATAGGTACTATAGGTCAAATCGGAGGTCAAACGAAGAAAGTCAACTTTTTTAATTGCCCTTTGACTCCCATTACCGAGAGCAACATTTTGAAAATGGAGAAATTTTGGTTAAGGCATACACACGGCCTTGGGGACGGGCGCGCGCACGGGCTTGAGCGCTTTCTCAAGCCGGTGAAAGCACTTGCACTGGCCTGCGCACGGCCGTGCAGAAGACCGTGCAAAGGCTAAAGTGGACGCACGGTCTTGGCGCATGGTCTCAAGACCATGCGCAAGGCCGTGCGGATTCTCAAAACAGCAGAAAATTGCAGAAATGAAGAAAACTCCGGGAATGAACCAAAATTCGATATTTAACCAATCAATCATGCAAATCTCAAGTTAAGACTTACATATAAGGATATACAACATCTAATCTACCTATAAAACCAAGAACCACGTAAATCCATCCATAGAATCATTCAAAATCAACATTTAACCTAAATGTGCAACTATTCACAAAAACTAGAAAAACGAAGCATATGAGGTATTAATGGCGAAAGGTGTGAGAAGCTTACTCGTAGAAGGGATTTTGAGGAGTTCGTAGGTTTTCACGGCTCGGAATTTGGTCGGGAAACGAAGTTGGGACGATCAATCGAAGTTTTTTCTTCTTTTTGTCATTTTTCTTTCTTTTTCTTCTTCTCTTCTCTTGTTGTTGCGTGAATGAGATGAGAGAGAGAGAGAGAGAGATGGGTTAAGTCAAAAGGTTGACTTAGTTTGAGAAACGAAGGGGCATTTTCGTAATTTTCATAAATAAGTTCAAAAACTCAAGTTATCAAAATAATACATAATTACAGTCAAAGTTCATGAAACTAAACGCACATTGACATGTCGTGATTTAAATATCAAAATTCACTCATTTATGAAATTGTTATAAAATCACATAATAATTATCAAATAAATAATTAAATCGTGCAAATAAACGATTCGGACATACCGGATAATAATTCGGATTTTCGGGGCGCTACATATAACCTCTAAGTAATTGAGAACGGTCTATGTTGACGACGTGACTAACTAATCCCTAGACTTGAGGATTCGTTGTATCTCATATTTAGGAGATAATCATTTGATATGGTATTTTCTTTATGATAACAATTCACAAGACATCATAAGATCATGTCAGTGATTATTGAATAAATATGGAGGTAAATGGATTCCAAGAAAGGATCCATCTACTCTAAGATTATAGTGAGTGAATTCCTATGAGATCTGGATAGAACAAATGTTAAAGGAATCTTCGGCCGAAGTAGTAAAGATTCAGACTAAGGATAAGCTCTCCTTGAGTTTAGAATCGCCTGACATTTACTTCTAGACAGAAACATATGATAAAGGTCATATAAGGTTTCTTTATACCATACCTTAGACCTTATCGGGAAGTATTAGATGGAGAGATTGTATCTCACAGAAAGTCGTTGACCGTTAAAGGTTCATTTAATAAACGTGCTTTCATCAATGGCTAGATGGACTGAAGATGGAGCTAGTACTTATCTGATGTCTAGCGTAGCATCATTATAGTAATGAAAGTAATTTGATGAGTCAAATAACTTCATGCTAGCTACTATTCATTTTGGTGAACCTGAGGGATCACACAATGAATTGGTTTTTCCAAACCTTAAAACTAATGATTAATGTAGAGACATTAATATTGAATTAAAGGTTGTTTAATTTAATTTAGAGTAAGAGAGAAATAATTAATATTAAGATATTAATTAATTAAGAAAGAAATAAGTTAATTGGTTTAACTTAATGAATAAATTGATTTTTATTCTAAGTATATTATCTACTGGGTATTTAATTAAGCTGGGCTTAAGTTTACTTAAGTCTGCAATAATTAAATACATATCAAAGCCCAATGGAGTTTTGAGCTGTGCTATATTAATTAAAGCATGAAACGAATTAATTAATTAAGCCTGATCCAGTAATTAATGTACTGGGCCAAACCTGAACAGGCTTAGCCCATATACTGAGAGGGGCGAAAATTTCAGTACGTAGGGTACAGAATTTTCGGCCACCTCCCCTGTCCTTATTAATAGAACAGTGTCAGTTCATTCTATACACACAACTCAGATCTCTGATTCTCAAGGCAGGACGAAGTTCTGTTTCTCTCTCTTTCTCTAGTTCTTGTATTTCTCAGTTAGTAAGAAATTCAAGAACATGCTTTTACTCTTAAAAGTTTTAGTTCTTAACTATCAGATTTGTTTACTAGTCAAATCCGATAGTGGTGTGGAAATGTAGCGCCCCGCTCTACAGCCCCCGAACCTGCACGGATTCCCAAGCCGAATACATTGCCTCAACCCGAGAACCCATGCAAGCTAACGGGTCAATCCCGACGCTTGGCAACAGTGAATCCCCAAAATAACAATGACTAAATAAAACAGAGTAAATATAGCGGAAGCAGTTAATTCATATTAATATAGATGCCACTCCGGGGCCAATTAACTAGTCAAAATATCAACAGCCCATTCAGGGGCAACATCAAGTAAATAAAAGGTTACGGGGATCAAAATAACATTATCTACAATCCAGGTTAAAAAGAATATATAACTAGAGTATAAAAGACAACCAACGAGACTCGGCAAAACCAAAAAGCCTATCTATGCACTGTTGCCCATCCGACACGTAAGACATGTCGGTCTCTCTCAAAACCTGAGGCAAGAACCAATTAAAAGAGGGTGAGTCAAAATACTCAGTGAAGATGTGAGAACAAGTCGAGTCATGCTTCCGGGTTTTTATAGAAAATACATATGCGATAATGAAGAAACCGGAATATGCTTCGACTTGGATATTCGATTAAAATAAAAGTCAATAACACTATAAAGCAATAAATACGATCCCAGCGAGAATGGGCCTGTTCCTCCTTATTTCTCCACGATTCATTATAAAAATTCTCCATCGCCGGTGTCAAGCCAAGGAGCAACCCGAAGCTCGACAATTTTAGGAAAATGTGCAACGAATGCAACACCCACCATCGCTCCCAACCGTGGCTATCATCTCCTGACGGGCCACGATTGACGCTTAATTTTGGGAGAAGCACCTCGGATTACACCCTGGACGCCCGTCCCCAGATGTAACCTTCGGATACCTTCCCGGGCCCATCTTGAAAATAATCACGGATTTGCTCGCTTTGAAAAACACATTTGAATGCCAAACGACACTCTGGGCAAGGTGACGACGAAGGGGTTAAATCCTAAGTCAAACCGTCACGTAAAATAAATAGTTTTCTTGCCCTTTTGAAAACAAATCAATTTGGTTTAATAATGTATAATTTTAATATTAAATAATTTGAGGATAAAACATAAAAGTATAATCTCGAAATAATTAATACAATAATAAGGGATTAGGGGATGTCGCAATTATATATATATATATATGTTCAAGCCCAGTTAAAAGTTTAAATCCTCACCTGGAATCAAAAAGAGAAAGCCTAGCTGCTAGACTCACTGATCTCCAACGCTCGACTGATCTGGAGACAAGACAAGACCTATACCAATTAATAACGACAACAAACACTAAAAGCACAAATAAGCAATTAATGGACGAACGGCTAACCAAACATGTTTCCAATCATGCATATGCCAATTATAATATGTAAAGAAGCAATCATGTAAGTTTCACGCAATTCCGACAAGTTGTCAAAAATACACATAATTAGAATTACACTATTCACAGCCCGAACGAGGGCGAAATTAAATAAACACTCCAAAATATTAATCTACAAAATATAAGGGTTCTATAGGTGAAAACGGTGTAATTTTTGGAGTCCGTATGCAAAAAGTCAACCAAAAATGGTGACCCGAAGACTCAATTGCCGAGAGCAAAATTTGAAAAAGCTGGAAAAAATCTCTAAGTGTTTCACACGGCCTGGTGCACGGTCTTGAACACGGTGTCAAGACCGTGCACGCACACACGGCCAAACATACTGGCTTGGTGCACGGGCTCAAGCCCGTGCAAGCAAATATAGCTGCACACGGGCTCCTGCACGGTCTTGCTCAAGACCATGCGTTAGCCCGTGTGGTTTAACAGCACCAGCAGAAAGTTACGGGTTTTTCAAAAATTCGAGCCAAAAATCATCAAAACACATATTTATAACGCAAATCAACACTCATAAATTATAACAATCATTAATCAACAACTAATTCACATTTGCATCCAATAAAATCATGAATTGATCAAGAAACGGGCTCGATCTAAGCATATATCCTAAAAATCCCGAAATAATCAAATAATCTCAAAACCTCGAAAATCCGTAAAAGAAATTGGGGAAATTGGTACCTAGAGAAAGGTATCGACGAAAGGATCGTTTAAAAACGATTGGCGCGAAATTCCACGGAGATTCGAGCTCGGCACGATCGATTAGGGCTTCGGGAGAAAAATTCTCTTTTTCTTCTTCTCTCTCTCTCTCAAATTTAAAATAAAGTTTTGAAATGAATTTTTGATACTTTTATCAAATATCTTCGAAATATCGAAAAATACGAAGGGTTATTTTAGTAATTTTAGAAAATCTAATAAAATATGCATCAATGAAATATAACGATTAAATATTAAACAAACGCAATATAGACACGTAATTTAAATTCGCAATTAATATTATCACATTGGTTCTTATACTAAAATAATATATAATAGTTCACATATAACGAGAATTGAGGGATTAAGAAAGATAATTAACGCGTAAAATACTCACAGTAATTTTCGGATTTCTGGGTCGTTACAATACTCCCCCCTTATGAGAATCTGGCCCCCAGATTCCATCTTTATCAGAAAAGCTCGGGATAAACTTCTCTCATCTTAGCCTCCGTCTCCCAAGTAGACTGCTCGGTCGAACGGTTCCTCCAGAGAACTCTCACTAATGAAATCTGCTTGTGACGAAGCTGCTGGACCTTGCGATCTTGAATCTGAACCGGTTTCATCTCAATAGTCAAATCCGGCTCAAGCTGAACTCCATCATCTTGGAGAATATGGGACTCGTCGGGGAAGTACTTGCGAAGCTGTGAGACATGGAAGACATTGTGGATCCCGGTAAGATAAGGTGGTAGGTCCAAACGATATGCGGTATTCCCGATTCGCTATGTGATCTCAAATGGACCTAAGTATCTCGGAGTAAGCTTCCCACCTCTACCGATCCTCGTGAATCCCTTCCTCGGGGAGGCCTTGAGAAAAACTCGGTCTCCCACTTCGAATTCCAAATGTCGACGTCTCTTGTCGGCGTAGCTCTTCTGGCGATCTTGAGCTGCTTTCATTCTTTGCCGAATGAGCTGGACTTTATCAATCGCTTCCTGAATGTGATCCGGTAGAGTAGCTCTCTCATGGCCATTAGCTGACCACTTCCAATCCTCCAATTCCCAATAAATTGGAGATCTGCACTTCCTCCCATAGAGAGTCTCATACGGTGGCATCCCAATCGAGGCTTGATAACTGTTGTTGTAAGCGAACTCGACCAAGGGCAAGTGTGAAATCTAACTCGTATGGAAATCGAGCGCACATGCCCGTAACATATCATTTAGAAACCTGATCGTCCGCTCGGATTGTCCATCAGTCTGAGGATGTGCTGCAGAGCTAAACTTTAGGGTCGTTCCCAAGTTCTTATGAAGTTCTTGCCAAAACTGAGCTGTGAACTTAGGATCCCTGTCAGAAACAATGCTTTCCAGAACACCATGAAGCCTAATTATTTCCTTCTGATACAATTCTGCAAGCTGCTTAACCTTTGCTGTTTTTCGAACTGGTAGAAAATGCGCTGACTTGGTCAATCGATCAACGATGACCCAAATACTGTCAAAACCAGCACGAACTGTAGGCAATCCTGTCACGAAGTCCATAGTGATCTCCTGCCACTTGGAAGTAGGTACAGGAAGCGGCTGAAGAGTTCCTCCAGGCCTTTGATGCTCGGCCTTGACTCTCTGACATGTTAGACAATGTTTCACATAAGTAGCCACGTCCCTTTTCATACCATTCCACCAATACTGAGTTCTGAGATCACGATACATCTTGTTGCCTCCTGGGTGAACAGCATAAGCAGACTTGTGTGCCTCGTCGAGAATTCCACGCTTCAGATTCGTGGGAACACAAACTCGGGTCCCAAAGCGAAGCAATCCGGTACCATCGATCTTGAATTTGGTGTTAGGATCATTTAGCATTCTAGCTTTGATCTTCTGAATACCGGCATCTGAATCTTGCTCGTCTCGAAGTTGTTGGACTAAATCGGGTTGGACTGAAAGGTTGGCAAGACGAGGATACGATTCAAATCGAGTCCTCCTGTCCTCTAAAGAGGTATCTGAAGATGTCCCCTCTAGGTGTGCCACGTGAGCCCTTCGGCTCAATGCATCGGCGACTACGTTCGCCTTCCCAAGGTGATACTGAATGCGGCAGTCATAATCTTCCAAGAATTCCATCCACCGTCTCTGTCTCCTGTTGAGATCCTTCTGAGTGAACAAATACTTTAAATTCTGGTAGTCAGTAAAGATGTCAAAAGTGACACCATACAGATAATGACGCCATTTGCCCAAGGCAAATATCACCGCTGCAAGTTCCAAGTCGTGAATGGGATAGTTCTTTTCGGCATCTTTTAGCTTTTTAGAAGCATAAGCAACGACTTTCCCATTTTGCATCAACACGCACCCTAAACCTTCCTTGGACGCGTCCGTATAAACCGCGTATCCCTCGTGTCCGTCTGGAAGAACAAGTATAGGTGCAGTGGTCAATCTCTTCTTCAACTCCTTGAAACGGGCCTCGCAATTGTCGTCCCACTGAAAAGACACATCTTTACAAGTTAACTTCGTGAGTGGGGCCGCTAGTGTGGAGAAATCCTTAACGAATCGCCTGTAATATCCAGCCAATCCAAGGAAACTCCTAACTTCTGTTGGCGTCTTAGGCTGACTCCAACTCGTCACTGCCTCAATCGTTGATGGATCCACAGCAATCCCATTCCCGGAGATGATATGACCAAGGAATGAAACCTCGTTGATCCAAAACTCGCACTTGCTAAACTTAGCATATAGACTATGCTCTCGAAGCGTCTGTAGCACAATGCGAAGATGCTCGGCATGATCCTCGACCGTCTTGGAGAAAACCAGAATGTCATCGATGAAGATAACCACAAACTTGTCGAGGTAAGGTCGGAAAATCCTGTGCATCATATCCATGAAAGCTGCAGGGGCATTCGTCAAACCAAACGGCATCACAACAAACTCGAAGTGGCCGTACCGAGTGTTAAACCCGGTCTTAGGTATATCCTGCTCTCGGATACGAAGCTGATAGTAACCTTGTCGAAGATCCAACTTCGAATATACTTTCGAACCCTGCAATAAGTCAAATAACTCCTCTATATGGGGTAGAGGATATTTGTTCTTCACTGTCATCCGGTTCAGCTCGCGGTAGTCGATGCACATTCTCAGTGTACCATCCTTCTTCTTAACAAACAAAACCGGTGCACCCCAAGGAGAGATGCTCGGTCTTATATAACCACTCTCAAGCAACTCTTCAAGTTGCATCTTCAGTTCCTTCAACTCGGCTGGAGCCATCCTGTACGGAGTATTCGAATAAGGCTCCGATCCCGGGGCAAGATCGACTACGAACTCAATGTCCCGATCAAGGGGTAGAGAGTTCAAACTCTCGGGAAAGACATCAGGGAAATCCTTAGTCACTTCTGTATTCTCGAGCTTCCCTTGTTCCTTCGGTCGGTTAAGTAAATAAGCGATGAAGGCCTGAGCTCCCTCTCGGATCAAACGAGAAGCCTCAATGAAAGAAATCTTCGGTGCCAAAACTGACTCCTCAAGACTACCCTTCACAATTGTTGCCTCGGTTCCAATCTGAATAGTCTTCCTGAAACAATCTACACTGACTCTGTGCTGATAAAGCCAGTCCATTCCCAGAATAATCCCGTAACGCTGCAGTAGCAACTCAATCAAGTCGGCGGGATAAACACGATCTCCTATTTTCAAAGGACAACCCTTGAAGATTCTATCCGTAACGTAAGAAGTCCCCAAAGGAGAACTGACTCGATACAAATAAGGCAGACTCTCCACTGGCATGCACAATTTAGCAGCAATATCAAGCGCAATAAACGAGTGTGTAGCACCCGGATCATATAATGCAGTAATAGGGATGTCATGAATATGCAGGGTACCTCCAATCACGTCATGTGAATCGGGCTCAAGCTCCTCTCCTCCCAGTACGAAGACTCTGGGCTGAACTCTCGGCTGACCGGCAGCCTGAATCGCCTTCGGTGGCGTGGCGAGAACTCTCTTGTTCAGACAAGAGTCTATCATGTGATCAAGGGATGCACAAAGTAGACACTGCCCCAATCTCTTCCGGCAGACGTCGGAGGTGTGGTTCGGCTTGTGGCAGTAGGAGCAGGTGATCGGAGCAATAGCAGTAATAGGAGCCCTCTCAATATATCTGGGCCTCTTGTCGCCCATAGAAGATCCAGAGCCAGCAGTGAAAGGCCTCTTGCCCTTCTGAGAAAAACCCTTAGGGGCGACAGCAACAGGAATAGGAGCTCTACGACGAAGCTCTCGAAGATCGGACTCGATAGCCATAGCCCGTGTAACGGCCTCCTCATAAGTACGGAGGTCACTGCCAACCAACTCGGCCCTGATCTCGTCACGAAGGCCCTCCTTGAACTTCCTGGCCATCCTCCTATCGTCGTTTGCCATATGAGGAGCATAGACGATCAATCTGGTAAAGTTGGCCTCATACTGGCCCACGGTCGTACCTCCCTGAGTGAGGTTCATAAACTCCTTCTCTCGCTGATCACGGACAATCTCGGGCACATACTTCGCCCGGAACTCATGAAGAAATCGTCCCCAAGTGCGTGGGGTCTGTGCTGTGGTCCAACGCCTCTCAACAAGGCGCCACCAATTGAGGGCGGGTCCCCTCATCAGAAATACAGAGAGCTCAATCCTCTGCAAGTCATCAATATCTAGAGCTCTGAACTTCTGCTCTAGCTCTGAAATCCAGGCCTCTGCCTTGATGTCGTCCGGCTCACCCTCGAAGACCGTAGGGCGATAGGACATAAATCGATCCATAGCTCGGGCAGTAACATCCCGAGGATTCGGTGGTGGTGGCTGTGGCGGCTGTTGCTCCAGCTGAGCCTGCTGTACAATCAATCTAACAGCATCATAGAAGCCATTAGGCGGTGGAAAACCCTCTGGTGGTGGAGGCAGTTCCTGTCGGCCTCTAGGTCTAACCATTGTGCCTGAAAAGATAAGCTGAAATGCATGTGGGTTAATGATATGACCAATTAATCAAGTAACAATATCATATAAAAGCGCAAGTAGAGAATTAACACGAAACCTATAAGTATAGCCGTACGACTTAGACACGACACTTCTAGACAACAGAACCTAAAGAAAACCTATAGCTCTGATACCACTCCGGACTGCAGCGCCCCCGAACCTGCACGGATTCCCAAGCCGAATACATTGCCTCAACCCGAGAATCCATGCAAGCTAACGGGTCAATCCCGACGCTTGGCAACAGTGAATCCCCAAAATAACAATGACTAAATAAAACAGAGTAAATATAGCGGAAGCAGTTAATTCATATTAATATAGATGCCACTCTGGGGCCAATTAACTAGTCAAAATATCAACAGCCCATTCAGGGGCAACATCAAGTAAATAAAAGGTTACAGGGATCAAAATAACATTATCTACAATCCAGGTTAAAGAGAATATATAACTAGAGTATAAAAGATAACCAACGAGACTCGGCAAAACCAAAAAGCCTATCTATGCACTGTTGCCCATCCGACACGTAAGACATGTCGGTCTCTCTCAAAACCTGAGGTAAGAACCAATTAAAAGAGGGTGAGTCAAAATACTCAGTGAAGATGTGAGAACAAGTCGAGTCATGCTTCCGGGTTTTTTAGAAAATACATATGCGATAATGAAGAAACCGGAATATGCTTCGACTTGGATATTCGATTAAAATAAAAGTCAATAACACTATAAAGCAATAAATACGATCCCAGCCAGAATGGGCCCGTTCCTCCTTATTTCTCTACGATTCATTATAAAAATTCTCCATCGCCGGTGTCAAGCCAAGGAGCAACCCGAAGCTCGACTATAGTGAATTTTAGGAAAATGTGCAACGAATGCAACACCCACCATCGCTCCCAACCGTGGCTATCATCTCCTGACGGGCCACGATTGACGCTTAATTTTGGGAGAAGCACCTCGGATTACACCCTGGACGCCCGTCCCCAGATGTAACCTTCGGATACCTTCCCGGGCCCATCTTGAAAATAAATCACATTTGAATGCCAAACGACACTCTGGGCAAGGTGACGACGAAGGGGTTAAATCCTAAGTCAAACCGTCACGTAAAATAAATAGTTTTCTTGCCCTTTTGAAAACAAATCAATTTGGTTTAATAATGTATAATTTTAATATTAAATGATTTGAGGATAAAACATAAAAGTATAATCTCGAAATAATTAATACAATAATAAGGGATTAGGGGATTTCGCAATTATATATATATATATGTTCAAGCCCAGTTAAAAGTTTAAATCCTCACCTAGAATCAAAAAGAGAAAGCCTAGCTGCTAGACTCACTGATCTCCAACGCTCGACTGATCTGGAGACAAGACAAGACCTATACCAATTAATAACGACAACAAACACTAAAAGCACAAATAAGCAATTAATGGGCGAACGGCTAACCAAACATGTTTCCAATCATGCATATGCCAATTATAATATGTAAAGAAGCAATCATGTAAGTTTCACGCAATTCCGACAAGTTGTCAAAAATACACATAATTAGAATTACACTATTCACAGCCCGAACGAGGGCGAAATTAAATAAACACTCCAAAATATTAATCTACAAAATGTAAGGGTTCTATAGGTGAAAACGGTGTAATTTTTGGAGTCCGTATGCAAAAAGTCAACCAAAAATGGTGTCCCGAAGACTCAATTGCCAAGAGCAAAATTTGAAAAAGCTGGAAAAAATCTCTAAGTGTTTCACACGGCCTGGTGCACGGTCTTGAACACGGTGTCAAGACCGTGCACGCACACACGGCCAAACATACTAGCTTGGTGCACGGGCTCAAGCCCGTGCAAGCAAATATAGCTGCACACGGGCTCCTGCATGGTCTTGCTCAAGACCGTGCGTTAGCCCGTGTGGTTTAACAGCACCAGCAGAAAGTTACGGGTTTTTCAAAAATTCGAGCCAAAAATCATCAAAACACATATTTATAACGCAAATCAACACTCATAAATTATAACAATCATTAATCAACAACTAATTCACATTTGCATCCAATAAAATCATGAATTGATCAAGAAACGGGCTCGATCTAAGCATATATCCTAAAAATCCCGAAATAATCAAATAATCTCAAAACCTCGAAAATCCGTAAAAGAAATTGGGGAAATTGGTACCTAGAGAAAGGTATCGACGAAAGGATCGTTTAAAAACGATTGGTGCGAAATTCCACGGAGATTCGAGCTCGGTACGATCGATTAGGGCTTCGGGAGAAAAATTCTCTTTTTCTTCTTCTCTCTCTCTCTCAAATTTAAAATAAAGTTTTGAAATGAATTTTTGATACTTTTATCAAATATCTTCGAAATATCGAAAAATACGAAGGGTTATTTTAGTAATTTTAGAAAATCCAATAAAATACGCGTCGATCAAATATAACGATTAAATATTAAACAAACGCAATATAGACACGTAATTTAAATTCGCAATTAATATTATCACATTGGTTCTTATACTAAAATAATATATAATAGTTCACATATAACGAGAATTTAGGGATTAAGAAAGATAATTAACGCGTAAAATACTCACAGTAATTTTTGGATTTCTGGGTCGTTACAGGAAAAGCTGGTTCGTGGATTCAAGCTCAGAGGGCTTCAAGAAAGGAGTCTTCGTTTAACAAACGAATTGTGGATCTAAGTTCCTAAGAACTTCATATCCCTACTACAATAGGCGTGCTAAAAGGTGATTAATCTGTTCACTTTAGTTTTGTGAAAATATCGTTAAACAGATTCATAAACTTCCAGGGGATTCGTTTTTAATCCTGGTACAAAAAGTTTTTAAATTTCGCATGTACCGGGTATGCGATTTCAACAGTACCACCACAGATACCACCTATGGGCAATGCACATGAGATATTTAGTCATTTCAGGGATTATCTTGATCAGAGAGACAGGAATCAAAATGTGGATGAGCATAGAGTTCGTGAACAGTCACTCCGCAGATTTCTTGATTTTGACCCACCATAGTTCTTTGGTACTACTGATGATACTGAGACTAAGAGTTGGATTTCATCTCTTGAGAGGATATATCGGGTTCATCAACCTTATGATCTGGAAAAGGTGGAGTACGCAGCTTTCCTTCTTAGAGGACCCGTAGAGGTTTGGTGGAAGATGACAGAGCAGAGATGGAGAGCTACCGGAGTTGTGTCATCTTCGGCAAGATTTCTTGAGGAATTGCGAGCCAAATATATTCCACTGACCGTCCAAGACCGCAGGGAAAGAGAATTTGAATATCTTATACAGGGTTCTTCTTCGGTGGCTAAGTATGAAGCCGAATTCACTTGACTTGTAGCATATGCTCCTCACATTGCCTATGATGAACGCCAAAAGACACGAAAGTCTCTTGATGGGTTGAGATTCTCCCTCTGCCGTGGTCTAGCCACATCTCGCCCGTCGATCTATAATATCGTTATAGACGCAGCTCCTAGGCTTGAGTTTGAGTATCAAAATATCAAGCAGATTGTTGGTCCTTCTTCTCCTTCTTCGTCAAGACCTAAAAAGCGCTTTATGCCGAGTACTTCGATTCAGAAAAAGAATAAGAAGAACAAGAACAAGAAAAAAGAATAAGCAGCCACTCGTCGTGGCCAAGCCACCAGTCACCCGTAGTTATTGCAAGAAGAATCACCCTAAGAAGGAATGTTGGTATAGGTTGAAGTATTGTCAAAGTTGTGGTGACCCCAACCACCATAGGGGGAACTACCCGAGAAGATGGCAACATATTCAGTCCGAACAGATCAAACAGTCAGATCCAGACAATGTACATCGTAGAAGGCGACGAAGAAAACATTAAACCTGTAACGCCCCGAAAATTCGAGTTATGAACCGGGAACCCGAACCGGTTTTCTTACGCGATTTATAATTTATTTTATTAATTATTATGTGATTTATATAACATTTTCATGAATGAGTGAATTTCGGTATTTAAACCACGACATGTCAATGTGCGTTTAATTTCATGAACTTTGACTGTAATTATGTGTTATTTGGATAACTTAAGTTTTTGTGCTATTTTATGAAATTATGAAAATGCCCCTTCGTTTCTCCGACCAAGTCAACATTTTGACTTAATCTCACATTCTCTCTTTCACCCTCATTCACGTTCAAAGAGAAGGAAAAGAGAAGAAGAAAAGAAAAGAAAAAGAGAAGAAGAAGAAAAGCTTTAATCGATCCTCCCGACTCCATTTCTTTGATCAAGTGGAACTTCTCTAAGCTTGCAACCCTGTTGCTTGAGTCGACAGGAAAGAAACCGAGTTCAAATGGATAATCTCTGTAAAGCCTGTTCTTACGAGCCAAAAAGAGATTAACTACAACTTCAATATTAACCCTGCTCAAGGGATTCTGAAGGAATCATCATGAGTAAGAATGCATCACATGAAAGGTTAATTTAGTGAGTGGTACTAATGAAGAAACCATAGCTTATGCTTGGGAAGCTAAAATGAACCAGAATGTTGCCACTCAATGTCATCGAACTTGCTGCCGTGTTAAAGGATTGGCTTAAACGTCGCCACCATCTTATGGAATCAGTAATCATCTCCACAGATTATGAAAGTTTCAACACGTGTTTACTCAGAAAGAGGTGAACCAACCCCAACGCCGTCAATGGAAAATGTTTAAGGACTACGATTGCAAGAATCAGTGTTCCTTGGAAAAGCGAATATCGTGGTTGGCACTTTGAACGAAATCACGAGCGTGTCACAAGTTGAGACTAAACCGAATTGGACTTGCACCATTTTGGATAATTTCATCCATAACCTTGCGACCCAGTCAAAATTGGGTTGAAGAATCCGAAATGCCAAGATTGCAAAAGAATGGAATCCGCGTCAGACAATTCGAGTGAAGAATAATCCAGAGTTTCAGCCTTGTGTTGGTAACCCCAATATAAGCCTCGGACCCATGTTTCGAAGAGTCGAAAGACAGAGACTTACTCAATTAAGTCAAGAGATACTTGACTTGTCAGCAGATCAAAGCCGAGCATCAAAGATTGAGAGGTTAGCTACGACCACTACTTATCCCTATGTGGGATTGGGAATGAATTCACCATGGACTTCATGTCCGGACTACTGAAGGTCTAAGTTGGTAATTACCGTTACACATTTATCTGGGATTTCTCCAATGTGCTGTCGATCGAATTCAGGCCTTTCGACAATAAATGGAGATAGCTCAAGTTCTACTGAAATGCTACTTACAAGAACCCCGAACAAGCTTGAAGTTGTGCAATCTGCGAGATACCTCCTATAAGTTCCTTCAAGGATCAGACTATCGAAGAAGCTTCGTGAGAGATCCGAATGAAGATGCGTAAGTTTCACCCAGAGTTGTTTAACTCTAATCAGTAGAATCTGGGGACCAGATTCTCATAAGGAGGGGTGATTGTCCCCGAAAATTCGAGTTATGAACCGGGAACCCGAACCGGTTTTCTTACGCGATTTATAATTTATTTTATTAATTATTATGTGATTTATATAACATTTTCATGAATGAGTGAATTTTGGTATTTAAACCACGACATGTCAATGTGCGTTTAATTTCATGAACTTTGACTGTAATTATGTGTTATTTGGATAACTTAAGTTTTTGTGCTATTTTATGAAATTACGAAAATGCCCCTTCATTTCTCCGACCAAGTCAACATTTTGACTTAATCTCAGATTCTCTCTTTCACCCTCATTCACGTTCAAAGAGAAGGAAAAGAGAAGAAGAAAAGAAAAGAAAAAGAGAAGAAGAAGAAAAGCTTTGATCGATCCTCCCGACTCCATTTTTCGACCAAATTCCGAGCCGTGAAAACCTACGAACTCCTCACGATCACTTCTTCAAGTAAGCTTCTCACGTCTTTCGCGATTAATGCCTTCTATGCTTCATTTTTTGATTTTTTGAGAATAGTTGAATAATTTTGGTTTTATGTGATTTAAGATGATTTTATGGACAGATTTACGTGATTCTTGGTTCTATAGGTAGATTAGATGTTGTAGATCATTATATGTGAAAATTAGCATGAGTGATTAACGTTTTGATGATTAAATGTTGATTTTTGGATTTAAATCGCTTAAGGTTTCTGTTCTGCGAAATTTGCTTCTATTCTTGATGTGTACGGGCTTTGCACACGGGGTTTGGCAAGCCCGTGTGAGGGTGCACGGTCTCTCTCACGGCCGTGTGAGAGGCCGTGTGTAGCGGGCGCCCCAAACGGGTAACGCACGCCCCGCACCGAGCCCCGACCCGGAGCCGAAATGGGATCCGACCCGAACCGAAACCCAGCGAACGACAAGCATTTACTCAATCACTAGGCGGGGTTTTAAAAACAACGAAAAGACAGAGACGCGGAAGCAATATAATTAATCAAAGCAATAGAACATAATAAATACACAATTATTAAAGCCCACCAAGGCTAACGAAATTCAATTACATAACATCAAACGGGTTCGATACAGTATCCCGATAAATATAATAACGGGTTCAATAAATACATAATCCCGAATACAAATTAAATAAAATCCTAATATCCTAAAAATCTAATTCATAACATACGGAAAAAGGAATGTACATGAGAAAATAAATACAACTCTACGACGACAACGACGAATCCCGCCTAGTATCCTGAAACCAATATAGGGTGAGACAGAGAGGGTTAGTCAAACGACTAAGTGAGGAGGGAATAATAATGTATATAATAAAACGGGAAATAAATCACCAATTTTAAACTTAAAAGAAATCAACATAAAAGAAAGGTTTTCGTAGTCGAGTGGTGATTTAACATAAAACATAACTTATCATATGACTCGGCGAGTCGAGCCCTGAACTCCAATATCCAAAACATAAAACCGGAAACCTCCCTTATTCCTCCAATGTAGCCGGACTGCAAACCCGAACTACTCGTAACAAACTAGAATAACTCAGGTACTCAAAGGGCTGCCACTCCGGCCTCACCCCGAGCTCCCAAATGGAGGAAACCATAGGATTTACGCCGTAGACCCGACGTCTACCGACTTCGTCCTATCGCTCTTACTCCGGGCCCAAACGATCATGCATACAGTTCATAACTCGCTTTTCAAACATTTCGGGTTGGCCAAAAGACCGTTCGAGACATGTCATATGCGAGGCCGAAGGCCAAAGTTCGCCTTAGAAAACAAAAGGTTTTACATGTCTCTTTCGTAAACATTTCAAAGTCTATACGTAGTACTTTTCATATCAAATCATTTTCGATAAACCAAATGAACATAATAATCTTAAATATCTATTAAGTATATATATAAACGGTGTGAAAACCAAAACATAAACGTGGCTTATTTCGGGAGAGGCTTATTTATATATATATACGTAATAATACTGGAAACAGAAACGGAAAGCCTCACCTGGCTGCTATGCAAAATCAGAGCAAAAAGCTAGAACCGGCGCTACTCCACGGGAGTATCGTCTGCAAAAATACCAGGACACAACCAAATAAGACTAAAGATGACGCACGGCTTATACGAAAATATTAAAACACATAGGAGCACGTTACACAATTAAAGCAATCACTTAAGTTCAAATTCTCAAACGAAAATAGAGTAATTCATGCGTTTAAAAATACAAATCAAGTCCAAATGCAACGAAACTTTACGGACATGCTTAAATTATCATAAAGAAGTATGCATTCGAATTTCGGGAAAATCGGACTTCACATGCCAAAGATAGAAAATTTAACGAAAACTTAAAACACACTATTCATATACCCGAACATGTTGTAAATTCATAAATCATGCAATTCATATCTATTTCATATATATCGAATACACGAGCGAAGAAAAAATTCGGAAAAGACGAGTCTCGGAGGGACCCGTAGTGTAAAATGTGCCCTAACTAACAGAAGGTCAGGGCACTGTTCGACCAGGCCACACGGCCTTGTGCACGGCCGTGTGCCGAGGCCGTGCACAATCAAGCAACGCGCACGGCCTCATGCACACGGCCTCAAGGCCGTGTGCACAGCCCGTGCCCATTCTCCACACACGCACGGTCTCATGCACACGGCCTCAAGGCCGTGTCCACCAGGCCGTGTGCGACCAAAATGAGCAGAAACATCAGACAGCAAAAATCATACGCGAATTCAAACCAAAATCTAACATTTAATCGATAAATCATGCAAATCAATCCCTAATTTTCACATATAATCATCTACAACATGTAATCTACATATAGAAACGATAAACACGAAAATCCATCCACAATTACTATCAAAATCATATAAAACCTAAATTATACAACTATTCACAAAAACGAGAAAAACGAAGTATAGAAGACATTAAACAAGAGAATCGTTAGAAGCTTACTCGTAGAAAAGATCACGAGGAATTCGTAGGCATAAACGATTCGAAAATCCGTCGGGAAACGAAGTCGGAACGATCGTTGAAATCTTCTTCCTTCTCTTTCTCTTTTTCTTCGCTTTTTCTTTTCTTTCTTTCCTTCTTGTTGTAGTGAACGAGAGAGATGAGGGAGGATGACTTAGTCAATTAGTTGACTAGGGTTTAAAAGTCGAAGGGGCATTTTAGTAATTTCGCAAAATAAGTTTAAAACTCACGTTGTCCAAATAATACGTAATTACAGTTAAAATTCATATAATTAAACGCACATTGACAATTAGTGATTTAAATATCAAAATTCACTCATTTACGAAATTATCCTACTATCTTAGAATAATTACCAAATTAAAATAATAAATTGCATAATTACTCGATTAAAATATACCGAATTGAAAAATCGGATTTTCGGGTCGTTACACCGTGCGTGTTGAATGATCTGCACGGGCTCTCTACACGGCCTGTAGAGAGGCCATGCGTATTGGAATATCGTGCACGGTCTTCTGCACACGGCCTCAAGCCCGTATGCAAGAGGCCACACCCCGTATGCAAGAGGCCGTGTGGAGCCATTTTTGGCCCCCGGACCTTCTGTAAGCCACAGTGCTACTTTGCACTGTGGGTACCCCCGAGACTCATCTTTTCCGAATTCTTTCTTCACTCATGTATTCTATAAATATGAAATGGATGTGAATTGCATGATTTATGAATTTATCGCATGTTCGGGATTGTGAATAGTGCATTCGAAGTTTTCGACGAATTTCCCAACTTTTGCATACGATGTCCGTTTCCTCCGAAACTTGAATGCATGCTTCCTTATTATGTAATAGGCATGTTTAGGAACTTTCGTTACATTTGATCATGATTTGCATATCTAAATTCATGGATTACTTCATTTATTGCTAATTTGAACCTCAGTGTCGTATTTGATCGTTTGATGTGCTTTTACGTGTTTCTATGCCTTCATTGAGCCGTGTGTCGTCGTATGTCTTATGTGGTTATGTCGTTTGTCAGTTGTAGGTTCCACGCTCGTGGATTAGGTTCTTTGCTTCAGTTTTGGGCTTTCTTTTGGTTGTCGCCAGGTGAGGTTTCTGTTGTTATCCCGTATTATGTAGGTATGTACTATTAAGCCTCACTAAATAAGCCTCGCATGCGAAATTTATGTTTTCATCCCGTATTACTATATTTAGTAGATACTTTATGCTTATTACTCTTATGAAGTTTAAGAACAACGAATTTGATATCAAAAATGTACTATGTATATGATTTCGAAAGGTTTTCAAAAAGAGAGAAGCGAACTATGTTTCGATTTAAATGTAATTTTGGGTTTGGAAACCTTCTCATTTAGTGAAGTCGTTAGGGCGGATTTCTCCCCCCTTGACGATGGAATACCGGGTTGTGTTTCCTACCGTTACACCGCCTGTCTCGAACGGCCCCTTTGGCCCCCTAAATGTCTTGATTCCTATTCTAATAGGAAAATGATAGTTATAAAAATGCGAGATATGATATGTGTGTCCGTTATGTTACGTGGGCCCCGGAGTATGGTGATCGGATGAAGCCGGATAGACAGCGGGTCTACGGTGGAATTCGGTGGCTTGCTCCATGTTTACCGGGAGCACGGGGTGAGGCCGGAGTGGCAACCTTCGAGCTCCTGCGGCGGTTGACTTCGTGTCAACTGAGACATAGGCTGTTATGCCTATATCCGGTGCAGTATGGATTTAGCGGTCCTTCTGCTATATGGGAGGAATAAGGTTGTTATGTTTTCAGGTATGATATTATATGAGGAGTTGAGGGCTCGACTCGCCGAGCAATATGATATGTCATGTTATGTTATGTTATGATAAATCACCAACGATTATGAAATCCCTTCTTTTACGTTTGTTTTCTTTTAAGTTAAAATGGTGATTTATTTTATGTATGCTATTATGTATGTACTCCCCTTTCCCCTTCACTTAGTCTTTTGACTAACCCTCTCTGCTCCAACCCTTATTTGTTTCAGGTGGTTAAAAGGTGGGCATCGTCGGTCTTGTTTCGCAGAGTTATTTTACTTTTGTGCGTTGTTCATTCCTAGATTGTTTTAGGTACTTGATCACGTTCTATGTATCCCGTAGATTACGACTTTGTGTTCGGGAATATTCAATGTTGAACCCGTTTATGATTTGATTAAGTTTCTATAAGTGAATTCCGCTAGCCTTGGAGGGCTTTAATTATTTGCGCAATTGGTTTACTGCTTTATTTGTCCTGTAGTAGAACTAGGTTCCGTTGTTGTTGCTTCCGCTCCCGCATTGTTGTCGTCGGTTGTTTTTACAAAAAGCCCCGCCTAGTGATTGAGTAAATGAGTTTGTCATTCGCCGAGTTTCAGTTTAGGGTCGGATTTCTGTTTCGGCTTCGGATTGAGACCCGGTGCGGGGCGTGCGTTACCCGTTTAGGGCGCCCGCTACAAAACCAGACCCTACTGTACTACTGAAAGGTATAAATATTAAAAATGTCATATCATTCATACATTTGGCTACTCGAGTGATTTTCATTTATTTGCTATACTTGTTATTATTTTATTTGCGCATACGATTGTTGAGCTACGAATCATTGTTTGTTGAGAGGTCTCTATTGGAACCTCGAGCTATTGCGTATTTTTTGATATTGTCCTATCGTTTGCGAGATCAAGATCTATCTCGCCGATTGGTTGAGCTTTAGATGACGAGGCATGGAATTGTTTGGAAATGGATTGGCTTTTTGAGTATCGGGCTAAAGATGGATGTTCAAAGAAGAAAGCTATTCAGGGTTTTGAAATGATTGAAGACTTTCGTTCATTAGTAGGACCGTGCACTCAAGAATGGAAGTCAAGAATTCGTATTGTTGTGCCAGCTCATATTCCCAACACTACAATTCGGTCAGGCTTGGGATAAAGAATCAGAAGAGTTCAAACTACCAATGATTGAGCTGGAGGCAAATTGTTTAAATAAGAGAAGACTCAGAACCGAAGTTCAGTGTAGTGGACGCAAACATTTTAGAAGATAAGACCCAAGGGTACGCTCTAGAGAGTTCGAGAGAAAGATGCTCAACGAAGCCCTAAGACATCTTATACCATTCATCCTAGAGGAAGCAAAATGTGTTTGGATTTGAAAGAAATTCTTGGGAGAAGTGGTTCGAAGGGAAATGAAGCCAACTATACCAGGAGATGTTTGACTTATAAAATATCAGAGTTGAGACCAGGTGTACTTTGAATTTTCAGACCAATTAGAACAACTAGTCTTTTTCAATCGAATTCATTTACGACAATTGTTTTCAAGCTTCGATCGAAATAATACCGTGTAAGGTTGTGTATGGCAGCAAGGGTTGGAACTAAAGAAGGTCTGCAGACTTGATGGTTGTTCATTCTTATAAAGGTTCGTAACATCCTCTACGCTTTTAGCCTTGACAATATTATCTAAACGATCCTGAGGTGAAGAAGTCGAGTTAGAGACGAACTTGACTGTCGTTTTTCAACCCATAAAGATTTAGATCATAAATTCCAAGTGTTACGTAAACGTCAGATTTTCGTTGTAAAAATTCTTTAGAAGAACCGAGAATGTAAAGAGATTACTTCGGAAATTGGGGAAGACATCGAGAAGTTTCGTCTGGCGTTATTCTCTTTGAATGAGAAGAATCTAGGGACCAAATTCTCATAAGGGGGAGAGATTGTAACGCCCCAACTTTTCGTGACCAACTTAGAAGATTTCTGACTTCTCATTTTTCACTTCTCGTCCCCATTCTCGATTTATGTGATTTAATTAATGTGTTTAATTTAAAGAGATATGTGTGTTAATTGTGACTAAATTGCCAAATATGTGCCTAATTGATATTTTAAACTTTCCTGAATACATTGAATTGCGTGAACTTTGAGTTAATTGATACGTGACGAAATTTATGTTTACGTGTATAAGTGTCTAAGTAATTTTATTAAATTGTGACACGCATATCTTTACCCTAAATGCCTATAAGAATAAAATTCTTCATATCTGAAATACTTAGTCGTGTGAGATAAACACATTATAATTCAACTTAGTTATGTAAGTTAAACCTCTAATCATAAATTATATTATCATATCAAATTTAATTATGATTTCAAGTTCCTATTCCCATGCCTAATGAACGTGTATTGGATATATATATTTGACCAATCAGACTATGTAGATATATATACGTAAATAAATGAAGTGAGAAGTCATTTGAGTCGGTTAAACAACTAATTGGTTAATCAGATAATAGGCCACGTTTCACTTCACTTTATACCCCAACTTTTATTACATTTTTATTTAATAAATGAACAATTAATATATAATAGTTGATAGAGATCAAAATTTCTTAGCATTTTTCATTGTCGTCCCCTATTCCCAAACCCGCGAGCAACAGTGAACAGGTACGAGAACTTGCTTCTCAAATACCACTTGTAAATTAATCGTTCAATTAATTCTTTACCTCCTTGTTTATACTTAGTTAATATAGCTCTATTCTAGTTAGCCGAATTATGTATGTATATATAGTTGTGCAGAGAAGTGAACTTAATAATTATCATTTGTTTTCTTTTCTTTTTGTAATCCCAACTTCTCAAGAAAAAGAAACTTATTATAGTACTCAGAATTACTTTGAAGCAAAACCTGTAAATATCTTTAATTAACTATCAAGTTTTCATGTTGGATATTCAAAATGTTTCTTTGATCGAACGTCCGGTAGAGAGTAATAGTTATGGAGGAAATTACTTGTTTCTTAGTTCATGTTAACCACTAACGAGAATAATCAATCTGTTTATATAATTTAAGTAGCATAAACAATTTAAGTAGCCTGCTCTGTTAGTTGATAACCAAATGAATTGTGTGCACAGATATTATTTTATGGAACATTACTATACCTGTTGTCATTTAATTATGATATAAGTTTTTAATTAGCACTAATAGTACAACCTATATATAAATCTTATGGAATTTTCTTATTTCTTAAATTTGTAGCCTTCTTATTTTTAATTGGTTTACTTAATTGTTTACTGCGATATCACTACGTGATTATTTGATTTAAGTTATACATGTGCGTCGTATGGTCGTCTTATGTGGTTGTGTCTTGTCTGTGTTTTCAGGTAGTGTCGTTCCTGAGCTGTAGTCTGGTCTTTCTCCTTTGTTCTTTTGTTTTATTGTCCAGGTAGGGTTTCTTTTCCGAATTCGGCTTTCTTATACATATGTTAATATTCCGTATGAACCCGAAGCCTGTATTTTATGCTTTTATGCTTCTTTCCCCAAACTTATATTATACATAGTAGCTATTTGCAAACCGTACTATTTTGATGAGTTCAAAGACAGGGCTTTGATATCAAATTATTATGTATTAACCCCTAGAAGGCTCCTTTAGCTTGAAAGGGTTAAAAGTTGATTTATAAATGGGTCCCTTTGACCACAAAAGACTTTTGAACGCGAGAAACTATATTGGTCATTGAGCCAGGCCTTTGAGCCATATAATATATATTAGGCCCTAAGACTAGGGTATGAGGTGAAGCCGGATTAGACGTCGGGTCTACGGTAGATCTTTGTGCTCTTACTCCACATGCTAGTGACTTGGGGTGAGGCTGGAGAGGCAGCCCTTTGAGAACCTAGGACCGAACAGGACTTGATTTGAGGACGTACGTCGAAGACTTGTCTTCTCCGTAGATGTACAGGGTGAAACTCCCTTGCATATGATATGAGTAGCTCGGCTTCATATCCCTACTACATATGAGGAGGAATAAGGTGGTATTTCTTGATTATTTATCATTTGTGAAATGGGAGATATGTGCTCGACTTGCCGAGCTTTCATTTATGTTATATTGCGAAATCTTTCGACTCACCAATGATTGCTTAAAATCTTTATTTTTCATTTGCTTTCTTCTCATTTAAAAACCGGTGAATCTTTTATATTGTTTCGATAATATATATGTATTACAGCCCCCTCACTTAGTCGCTTTGACTAACGCCCTCTACTTTTGTGGTTTTGTTTTAGGTTTTGATTACTAGGCGGAAGTCGAGTCTTAGGAAGGTGCTACATTATTTGGTCTTTGTAGGTCTGTCTCGTGTTATATTTAATTGGCTTAGAAGTTTGTAAATCATATAGCTTATGTCTTACTTGTCATTTATGATTATTGCTTTTTACTGGCCTTGGTGGGCTTTATACTTGCTCCTCTGGAATTACTGCTTTACTAGCTCCCTGAGCGGGATAGAATTTTATCAACTGTTGCTCTGCGCTTTTGCTTTGTTGTTGGCTTGGTCGTTGATTTTCTCAAACAAATCCGCCTAGTAGTATTTGTCGTTCGCCAGGTTGCAACCCATTGCTAGACGTTTACTGTCGTTATGGGTTGTGGCTTGGTGCGGGACGTCGCGTCGCAACGTATTTGGGGACGTGCCGTACATATATATATATATATATATATATATATATATATATAAGAAAATTATCGGTCTTACTTTAACATACAATCCAACATGTTTCAATAAACATATAATAGGATGAATTTCATAAACATATATGCTTATCAGGCCTGTACAACAACTAACTTCAAATTTAAATGGTCAGAAAACCTCATTTATTAATTTCATATTTTTTATTTCTTTTTCTTTTGTATTTATTTGTCACGCCCCCAAATTCTGAGGCCGTTGGACGACATGAGCCATTAATTTTGAATTTAACTGAATGTAACTTGAAATTAGGCCTAAAACACTGCCTAAAAAGATATTCATAAATTACACTTGAATTCTAACTTATAAAACATTTTATTTTTTATTGCAAATCCGATCTGGGACACTTTTTCTTCAAGTTGTTGTGATACACTATCTTTGTCTCCACACCCCACTTATCACTCAATATTATCTTTTACGTTGTATTATCATTTTTTTAAGTTTTTTATCATCATATATTTTATAATATATTAAATTAGTGCAAATATATATTCAGAAATAAGAGTACCAAACATAGATTAATTTACACATTATTTTTTCTCTTTCAATATTCTTTCCAATACATTCAGCTATTTAACAATACAATTTAATTCTTACTTTATTAATTATTGTTATCTTAATTTCTTATTTGTCATATGTATTATCTATACTATTTAATAAAATATCTTTTTTATAGTAATTAAATTTGGTTAAACTTTTATTTTGATGCGTTATTAATTAATTCTATTATATTTTTCTTCATATTTCCACAATCTAAATATGTTTGTAATATATTTAATATGTTTATATATCTTTGTAATTTTTTTTTTGTCGACAATCTAATATTACCACTTTGATTTTCAATTTTGTTTTACTATTTTATGATAGGCTAGATTTTTAATTTCTATATTTATGATAAATTAGAATTGTGTGATAAATATATTTAAAGAGAAATATAGGTTTTAACTAAGTAGGACTCCCAAATAAATTTTATAGAGCTATCATATTCCAATTAAATTACTCATCCATAGAATCCTAGCTAGTATTATACTTAAATCAAATTATTATTTATTTTAATAAGAATATTTGTTATTAAAGAAATATTTTAGTAATCATAAGAAAAGTGACAAACTTAAACCAAAAAAAGAAACTCTCGCTTTTATAACATTCAAGAAATTTAGTTACTGGTTCTATGCTTCAATTTGCTCTGGTGGTAATCGGATGCAATGAGAAAAAAATCAATAAGGAGGATTACTAATGTGATCGATCTTATTGTAATTTGATTTGAATTGGAATAGAATTTGTATTTGGTTTTATGTCCATCAAATCATAATATAGTTTAATTAGAAATCTTTATTTGATTTTATATCCATTATTAATTTATATCAATTTATTTATTTATTTTTAAAATCTAATAAATATCTTTTTTAAAATTTTGGTGAAAATCACTTAATTATATATCTAAATAAAGCTTATAAACAACGTCAATACTAGCTTCTTCCAAACACTTGAAAACAAAGAAATCATTCTATATCAAAAACCATTATCTTCCAAACCAAATTTCCAATTCTTACATAGGTTCCGATTTCTTTTGTTTTTTTTTTTTTTTTAAGAAAAACCATAACATTAAATCATAAAGAGTTAGAAACAAGCAAATCCTGCACAAACACAGGAATATCAGTGGAACCTATGCGTGCTAAGGCGGCTATGAACACTTCGATTTTGCACCTCGTCACATGATGACGTTTTGCAAAATTGATAACTCAGCCCCGTCAGACATCAGGCAGACTCCGGACGCTCAGACGATCCCCGAGAGTCAAACCCTAGGGTCCATATCCCGTGACATACCCTCAATAGCCCCCAATCGCCACTCTACCCTTCCATATATTCGTCGAATCCCGAATTCGATGCAATATTACGATAGGACGTCACGATAGGAGCATTTTGGTCTTCGAATCACCCAAATCGGACGTGAAACGAAGGAGGAAATACCGAAAATCCGGACGAGCGCGCAAACCCTGGCCCGGCCCAACACGACCGACCGGCCAACGCGACTTCGCAGGCCGGCCATCCTGCGAACTTCCCCTCCGGTTGGTCCCACCAGCCGGCTGGCCAGTCATGGAACCTATGTGCACCAGCCTGGCCAGCCGGTCAACTCCACCAATCGCTGCCCTAACTTTCCTTACGCGAAATGCAGCCCTAACTTACCATATACGAGCCATTTTCACCCCTATATAATGAGGTCCTCTCTCATTCAATTCCTTGCTCATTCACTACTCTCCTCCTCTCCTTCTAAGGTTTGAGTACTCGCCTTCAAAATTCTAAAAGAGAGGACTAGGCTTCCTTAGCCCAGTCCACTCTAGTCCCTTTTCGGTCTCGTTCTCGGTTTTAGGTTAGGAATTCCATATTCCTAACCCCTAAAACCGAAAGGAGGTCCGGCGCTCTGCTCAATAGAGTGTTCGGATTTCAGTCCCGAGTCGGAGTTCTGTCCGGTCCCTGCGATCGTGGTCCAGAGTTCGAAGGGGGAAGCAGCAGCTAGGAACGAAGTGAAGTGAAAATAAGACTACGAGGGTGAGTCTCCTTTTAGCCTTTTCAGCATTTATTTACTTTCTGCTTTCCTATTTGGTAGTAATAAGTCCCCTTTCCGTCCCCCTATGGGACGGAACTCCCCCCCATGGCTAAGGCCACTGGGTCTAGGCGGTCAACGGGCGAAGGGTCTCCCCTTCCTCGACCCCACCTAGACTACAACCGGTGCCCGTCCCCTTTAGTTTCTTGCTTGCCTAAGTGTTTTACCGCTTTCCTGCTTGAAACTCTTCATCTTGCATGTCTATGCTAACCCCGAACTTTCCGAGCATAGGGTATAGGGTAGATATACCTAGGTCTAGTTCCTTTTCCGATTTGCCGGATACCTTGCGCAGGGCTTATAATCCCTCGATAGATTTAACGAAGGCCGGATGGCTTCACAGCCAGGAACTAAACCCAATGTCTCGTCCAAAACACGAACCTTTTACAAAACCCTCATTTTATCCAAGAAAACTCTCCAATAACAGCTCAAAGTCCTTTCTTAACCAAAGAACCCTTCCTCAGGTTAACTCTAGACATGAGGTTCCAGTGGTTAAATCAAACCCCCCTCTATTCTAGACACACTCGAAAGGCCACTCTTTTCACAGAAAGCTTTTCTGTTATATCACATCCCTTTCTCAAAAGAATACAAAAACCTTTTAAAAATGAGGCGTGACGAACCTCATATATCTACTCGATATGACGAACCTCATATATCTACTCGATACCCTACTCTCAGAAGTTCGGGGTATAAACTACGTTGGCTCTGATTCCCAAGCCCCTTGGGATACGTAGGCAGTCGGTTCCTTCCGACACGAAGCCAAAGGGATCTAATCCCTATATTCCACATGCACACACGTATACACACACACACACACACACACACACACACACACACACATATATATATGTATATATATATATATGTATATATATTTCGTGCAACTACTTATTTACACATTTGGGGAATTACTACGGTCATTTGGTATTGGTGAGAAGACCCGAAAGGGGCAATGGGGAGTGATAGGTGGTCTCAACCCCTTCTCCCATCGTAATTTAGCTCCCGAACCCATCACACGAATCTCTAGACACACACAAGGACACACGAGCCTATACAGGTTTCCCTCTCAACCTTAACCGAGTGGGTGGCCACTCTGAACTCTTAAATGGCGAACAGGGAAGGATGCCACACCAAAGGTAAAACCCACCCTTACATCGCCATCCAACCACATCACAATCACATCCAAAACACCCCACCAAAATACAAAAACACAAAGAAAGGCGACCTCGAGCCCCCGTCCGGCTCGGCCTCCGGGATGCCTTCAGCGGCATTCCAAGCAAGGGAGTGAGCCACATAGTTGGCCTCCCGATGAACAAAAGAAAAACTAAGCGCCCGAAAGTGACGCCGCAAACTACAAATCTCATAAACAATATTACCAAGCCAAGAAAGATCTTCCTCATCCGAAGACTGTAACTTATTGATCAGCGGGAGACAGTCCCCTTCCACAATCACCTCAGCCCACCAGAAATCCCTAGCCAAACGCACCGCCGACAAACAAGCCAACACTTCCGCCCTCTCCGGATCCACTTCACCCGGCCGAACATCAGTTTCCCAACCAACCACCACTCCATCCCCCCGCCTAGCAACCACTCCGATTCCAACAGAATTAGTTGCCTGAAACACAGCCCCATCAAAATTGACTTTGATAATCCCATCCGGAGGCCCAGTCCATTTATTCGATCTCCGAGCCGTACCTGGGACACATGCCGAACAAAAGTCTCCCGAACCCCAACCACCATCGCCGATGCCCAACCAACCACCTCTCACGGATCCATAGCCCTTTCCCCCACCTTAATTTTATTCTGATTCCACCACAAGGAGTACAAAATGTAAGCAAATTTATTCCCTTCCTCAACACTAAACTTATCAAGAATCGGTAACAAGCTCCACCTAATGCCATCTTCCAACATACTCACCACCCACCAATGCAAATCAGATTTCGCCCATACCACCCTCGCAAAGTCACAATGGAGCAAAGCATGAAGCGTGTCCTCCCCCTCCCGATTACAACTAAAACAGAAATCGTCCACAGGACAATGCCGATGAATAAGATTCTTAGCCGAGGGAATAATATCATGGCAAAGCCGCCACAAAAACATCCGGACCTTCGGAACAACATCCAACTTCCAAATCCTCTTCCACAACCGTCCATGTGTGCCCTCCGAAGTAGAAGCACGTGGGCGAGCATCCATCACGCCCGCCAAATGGTATGCGAATTTCACAAAAAATCGCCCATCTTTTGAAAAGTGCCAAACAATCGTATCCGGAAAGGAAGCCCGCGCCAATGCAATAGCTAAAATGCTCTCGGCATCTCTTGGATAGAAGGAATTCCGAATGTGCTCCTCATTCCAACTCGAACCACCATGCTCCAATAAATCTGAAACCCATTCCGGGTGCAAAAACGCATCCTGGCGAAACACAGGGTACTCCGGGCGCGCCCTTAGTAACCACGGATCCGTCCACACCTGAATGTTCTCCCCCGTTCCAACTCTACACCGTTTACCCGCTAAAACCAAAGGAAGAGAACTGAAGATACTCCGCCAAGTAAATGACGGATTACGACCTAGCTCTTCTTGATCAATCAACGTATTCGAAAAATAACGCACCTTCAAAATTCTTGCCACAAGGGAATCCGGTTTCTTCATAAGTCGCCACACCCGTTTGGCCAGCATGGCTTCATTAAATCGACGAAGATCCCGAAAACCCAATCGCCTTTCATCCTTCCCTTTACACAGCTTATCCCAAGACAGCCAATGCATCCTACTCTTGTCACGATTATGCCACTAGAAATTCCGAATCATTGTTTCCAACTCATTGATAAAAGAGATCGGTATCTTGAAAACTCCCATAGCATAAGTAGGCATCGCTTGCATAACCGCCTTAATAAGAACTTCCTTCCCAGCCATGGACAAAAATTTCTCAGAATACCCCTGAATCTTATTCCAAACCTTCGTCTGAATCGAGGCAAACAACTCAGCTTTAGTTCTTCCCACCACCGAAGGCAATCCAAGATACAGATCAAACTTTGGCACCCTCGGCACCCCCAAACGCTGCGCCAATCCCTCCTGAACCTTTGTTCCCAAATTTCGACTAAAACAAATCGAAGACTTGTCCCTATTAATAACCTGTCCAGAAACCCGAGCATAAATATCCAACACCTCCAAGATAGCATCCATTACACCCATGTCAGCCCACCCACAAATCAAAGTATCTTCAGCAAAAAGTAAGTGGGATACGCTCGGCGCCCCATTACAAATCGAGATCCCACTGAGCTCACCCCTACACTCCTTATCCTGTAAATGACACGAAAGAACCTCTTAGGAGTTGAATTTTTTTATAAATTATGGCTAGATTTTTTTATTTATTTATGAAAAAATAGAATTATTGGATAAATAAATTTATAGATAAACATAGATTTTAATCAAGTAGGACTCTCAAATATAGAATCCTAGTATATTAAATAAGTTTACTATTTATATAATTATAGATTTATATATTTGTAGAGTTATTTAATATGAATATGTGTTATTAAGGGTTAATTTAGTCTTTACAAAAAAAGTGACAAACTTAAATCACCAAAAGAAACTCATATTTTTATAATAAATAATAATAATAATAATAATAATATATATATATATATATATATATATATATATATATATATATATATATATATATATATTATACATAGAATAGATAGAATAGATAAATCGAACGGACTTCATGAATAACTATTTTATGTGTAGTATAGATAGGTGATCTGATTAATTCTACGATGCAGATATATAGATTATTAAATAATGCAACTTAAAGACTCACTTATGGGTCCAGACTCCAGAGTCCAGACAAAATAGACTAATTTACGGGTCATACTTGACATCTCGGTCTTTCCAAGTAAAAAGTTTGGTAACCCATATATAATAATAGAGGATAATTACACAATTCCCCTAAATTTCGTTAAAATTTTCTAATTACCGTCAAAATCTTATAAATATTATTATAATAAATTAGAATTTTATAAATATTCACTTTAAATATAAAAATATATACATACATAAAATATTTTTTACTTATGGTTATAATAATTGCTTTTAATTTTGAAATTGTCAATCGTTTTATAATTCAAATTTCTAATACGACTCGCTCGGAGATGATTAGTTCTTCTACTTCTAGTATCATTTATCAGCCCGAGTACTTGTTGATTTCTTTTAGTTTTGTTATTGTTGTATTTTGCCAAGGCCATGGTTTAGCTTTAGATATGTTTATGGTCACTCATTTTTTTGATTGGACGGATTTGGTTTGGTTTGGTTCAATAAAATGAGGTGGAGTCCTCGGTATAAACTCTACGGCACTTGCCGGTTTCGATTAACAAAAAGAAAAATTAAATAAAAAAACAAGGTTATAAGATCTTGAGTTTAATTCATATTACCCACATGTGTTATTCATAAATTTCACCCTACCCCCTTGTCTTATTTTTAATCTTAATAGTTAATAGCCCCTTTAATGTAGAGTAATTATCATATTCACTACTTTTTGTTATATGTAACGACCCGCAATCTCCAAGTTCAAGATTAGCGCATTTATCGGAATTCGGACCGTTTACGGTCCCGACGTCTTTCATAATTGCACGTTTTCCAACTCTTGCATTTAAGGATTTTTAGAAATTATTGATTTGGCATTTAAAACCCAAGGCATTAATTAGAATTTAATTTGCATCGTTTTGTCATTAATTAGGGTTAATTCGGTAAATTTATATCTTAGCTCGTTTAATCGAATTTAGTAATTTAACGGTGTACATTGGACTGGGGTTCAATGTTTTAATAATGCATATTTTATCGAGGTTCCAAATAATTTCATGAAATTCTAAATATTATTCATTAAGTCATACTTTAAATAAAATTGCATTTTAGCCCAAAATTATTTACACTTTAGCCCAACCCGGAATTAACTTTTCGTAAACTCATGAATTTTAAGAAAATGAACCTCAATCTTTGTTAAGCATTTAGTTACGGTCATTTTGACACTAAGTACGCCCAATTCCGACACTTTACACAATTTGCACATTTTTCGAGGATAGGGTATATTATGCAATTATTGAAGAATGTGGGGCAGAATTGAAAATTGAGAGAGAAGGAGAGCAGCAACGCGTGAACCCATTTCTCCAAAATTGGGGATTTTGTAATTCTTCACCGATTGAAGCAAATGATATATGGAAATCAATCGTTTCGACGAGAGGAACACATTGGTACCATTATTGTGGCGATTGGAGCACCGGTGGAGGCGCTGTGGCGGCGAGAAGATGGCGCGGCTTTGAGCTTCTCGTCGGAGGCTTTTCCGGCGATGTCACGACCTAATACCATATGGGTTTTGTTCGTCTTGGCACAAGGAGGCTTTTGGCGGTGGTCTCACGGCCTGATTTGGTCGGACGGCGGCGGAACGGGTAGGAGAAGGCGCGGCGGTCAACGGCGATTTCCCGCAATTCCAGGCGGAGTTGAGGCGGCCCTCCACCATGGCTGGAACGACCTTGAAGAGACGAAGATTTTGGTGGTGGTCTCATGGCCAGGAGGTGAGCCGCGGCGCGCGAGCGGCGCATGGCTGAGGTGGCATCGGAGCCACCTCCGGCCACCGTCTTCGATGGGGATTTCACCATTCCCAACCTTCTCGACATGGGTAAGCCGATTTCAAATTCAATTTCATATTTCGTTGAGCTGATTTTCGTTAATTTTGATTTTTGGATTTTAGGGTTTTGGAGCTTCGAAGTGAAATTAAATTCCGATGGATGATCCGATTGAGAAACGGTTTTGAGGGAAGTGACGAGCTCGTCGAGAGGAACATTTCGGTATTAGGGTTCGACCATCAGAGGTGGTCCGGCGGCGGTTCAGGATGGCAGGCGGTTTCCGGCATTTTTGGCACTGTTCCAGCGGGAATCCGACGAAAGTGTCTTCGGACAGATCGTGCCCTCCGACGCAACGGTTCTAACGGCGCTGGTATTACTTAAATCCGACTTGTCGTTTATCTTTTATCGCATTTCTCGTGTTATTGGGTTAATTTGGTAGCTTTTTGATATAACTTCTAGCTTTTAGCTTTTGAGCATGAATTAATTGTACTCTAGCTTGTTTTGATTGTTGTTGATATATGAATGTGTAGTCGAACGGATAGGTTTCGGTTCGATTAGGCTAGAGATAGGATCGATCTTAGCTTGTTAGCTTTTGAGCTTTTGGGAAAAGCTATAAGTTGTACTTTAATTGTTGTTGACGTAAATGAAATATACATGCTTGATGTTTAATTACTAGCTTAACCCCTGATTAATTTATGCTTAAATGTTATTATTAATTAAATGTTAATTGTTATTCGTTTATTCCCCGTTTTATATGCTAAATGACCAATTTACCCCTACTTGCTCTTTTGTGTTTAAATATTGAATGATTATCTTTAAGCATGTTCGTATTTAGATAGCCGAGTGTCAGTGTCTGTTTTCTTGTTTGTGTCAATCATTCATCCTCTAGACGGGGTGTTTTCAGGTGGGATCTCTGAGGGAGAATCATATCTATTGATTGCTTTTCTCGTTTGTCGAGCTATAGGTAAGGGTTTAAAATGCTTTCAACTGGGGCAAGATCATATATATATATATATATATATATATATATATATATATATATATATATATGTTTGTGAAATAACTTATCATCCCTGTCTTTCTTATTGCTTGCTGTAACTGCCTTTATTATTTCCTTTTGTGCTTAGTCAAACCTTTTGTTAGCAAAACCAAAACGATTTGAAATGTTTTCAACTAGAGACAAGTTAAACCAATTTCTTTTAAACGTAACTTTAACGGGAGTGCTTGCACTCCTACTTGGGATCCTTCTCATTGAGTGAAGTCGTTAGGGCGGATCCTTCCTAACGATGGAATACCCGGTTGCCTTCCCAACCGTTACATCGCTCGTCTCGAACCGCCCCTTTTGGGCAACCAACTTATAACTGCTTGCATCATCTTTTAGAACGGCCCCTTTGGCCGCCCAAACTGTTATTGATTTCAAAAGCGAGCCCTGGACAGAATCATGACTTGGGCCCGAGGTATACAGGATGTAACGACCCGAATATTTCAATTATATTTATATTTATTACGCGAATTTTTTCTTGTCTAATTTCTCGATCTATCTAATTGAATTAATTAATCTTACGGAAAATGTTGATTTAACCTATCTTTAAATAACCACAATTGCTAAAAAATTACATAAATGCCCTTAAAAGCCAAAATGACCATTTTACCCTTGCGATATTTTCCTAAATATCTATCCTCTCTCTCTCACATTCTCTCATTTCCCAAAGAAGGAAGAAGGAAGGAGGAAGAGAGAAGATTTTCGTGCAGAACCCAATTCTCGCCCGAATGGATTCCCGTCTTCGGCTACGCGACCCCATTCCATAACCAATCGGTAACCTTCTAATCTCTTTTCGATTCATCCGACGAATATCAATTTTTATTGAATTCTATTAAGTTAGGTTTTTATTGTGTTTATCGGTTATAGTTGATGGATTCGTTTGATTTTCGTTTCTAATGGTTAAGCATGTTTAGGAGAGTAATATATATGAATTTAAGCATGATTGGCCGAGTATAAATTGTGTAGGATGAATTTTGGTGTTAGATTTATTGCTTCTGCGTCTGTTTCTCGCGATCTGCTCATTTTAGAACGCACGATCTCGCCACAAGGTGTGACGAGACCCCGTGTGAACACGCACGGCCTTACATCAGGCCGTGCAGGACCCCGTCTAAACTTTCCTTGCACGCACGGCCGTGCAAGAGGCCGTGCTCCTCCGTTTCTTGCACGCACGGCCTTGCAACAGGCCGTGCAACACCCCGTGTGTACCCCTTAGCCGATTTTCAGCCATTTTCCAGCTCCTGCTCTCTGTATGTTTCATCCCTAAAACCTAAAATGTTCGTTTGATCTCGTTTTTGAATTCCGTCTTCACCAATAGCTTTATTTGGTCATTTATATCTTTAATATTCAAAGTAGGAATTTTTCCGACTTCGTTCGGGCATTGAATAGTGTCAATCTTGTTTAGGGCTTTTTAGCTATTTTTCCATACATCGTCTATATGATCCAAAACTTGTATGAATGCTTCCTTATTATGTCACGAGCATGAATGTGAAATCTAAATTGTGTTCGAAGCATGTATACATCTTTTAATCCTTATATCTCGTTTAATTGTTTTAAATGCAATTGTGAGTACTTCAATGGAAGTCGTGTCTATATGCTTTTACGTGCTTTAATTACTTATCGTACGCCGTGCGTCTTGTCAAGAGTCTTACCTGGTTATGTCGTGTCTTAGATTGCAGGCTTTACTCCCCGTGGAGTACTTGTCCGTTGCTTGCTTGCTTTTCTGTTTGTCGAGCTACAGGTGAGGGTATTAAAATGCTTTCAAACGGAGTAAGAATTTCTTTTAAATTATTGCGAACTACCCTTATGTGCTCATCTTGCTTTGATTTCCCTTCTCGTATATCTATTAAATATTTAACCTATATTTTCATGATTTTATAATAAATGTTTTGATATTAACTTGTACCTATAAGTATCTCTAAATCCTTTTGTTTTCATGAGGCAAGTAAAGCTCTTTCTTTTAAGAATGACGTTTTGACCTCGGTTGGGTCTATGAGGGAAGTCGTTAGGGGAAGACGTTGGTATTTCCCGACACATATGAAACTTGTAGTCACCCCCTTTGTCGTCATACACACTTGCCTAAATGCCCTTTTGGCCTTAACTTATAATGTTCTTCAAACGCGAGCAAAAAGATAATGTATTGTTATTTAAATGGGCCCGGGATGGTATCCGGAGGTTGCATCTGGGGACGAGCGTCCAGGGTGTAATCCGAGGTGCTTTTCCCAAAATTAAGCGTCAATCGTGGCCCGTCAGGAGTTGATAGCCACGGTTGGGAGCGATGGTGGGTGTTGCATTCGTTTCACGTTTTCCTAAAATTCAACAGTCGCCGGGGTCGCGCTTCGGGGTCGGACACCGGTGATGGAGTTTATTGTAATTGAAGGGGTTAAAAGGAGGAACAGGCCCATACTCACTGGGATATTAATTGTTTGTATTTATCACTTTAAATTCTTTAACTTACTGTTAATTATTGTCATGTATGCAAGTCGAAGCACGATCCGGATTTTCTTCAATTATGCAAATGTAATTTCTTATATATATAATCCAAACCCGGAAACGTGGCTCGTACTTGTTCCCTCTTTACCATCACTGAGTATCTTTTATACTCACCCCCACTATTTTGATTCTTACTTCAGGTCGATAGGTGGCGTTGTCACCTATCTTGTCAGTCGGCAGCAGCAGGTCTAGGTTGGCTCGTATGTCATTGTTTTGTCAGTGTCCCAACAACAGTCGTGTCCTTATTTATGAATTGATTTAATTTAGGTATTCCGTATTATGTTTTATTTCCAGTACTTATGTGCCCCTGATGTAGGATAGATTAGACGAGCCATGGTTGGCATTTATTAAATGATTATTGAGAATGATGTATGAATTGTGTTGCCAGGAATGGCTGGTATGACTAATTGTATAATTTGATTTAGCTTCCGCAACTCTGTTATTCTTTTATTGCTGTCGTTGTTGGGGTGTCGTAATGCTGTTGCTGGTATTTGATTGTTTGATTGCCGTTCGCCGAGATGGATTTTTAAATAGGGTACATCTACCTCGTTTGGGAGTTCGTCTCGGTGCGGATGTGGTGTCCTTTCTCCGTCTACGGAAAGGGGCGCTACAGTCAGTGGTATTAGAGCCAGGTTCCTGAAAGGGAACCGAAAGATCTAGTATCTCGTCTGTCTTGCATGGAGTGTCTGTCTGCTTGGTGTCAGTTTGTATTGAATTCGCAGCATGACGAGTGTTCGTCATCCTTGATGCCGGAATTGTAGAACGAACACGGTTGAGCTGCAACTCAACTGGCGATCTTCTATACTTCTTGTATTAAGTACATAGTAACACGAGTCGCTCGTGGGATTCGATGTCGTGTCCTATTCGGTTTGGTTCGTCTAGGTTGTACGGCATTAGGATCTTACTTGATGGTTTGAATTATGTAATCCATACTATGAGTGAGATTCCGTACTACATGTGATTATCACAAGGGCATGCTTATGTGAATTTTTTCAAAACTCATTCCTAATTAGACATGCATCTATCTTTCCAATTAGTTGTGATTGCAGACTACTCGGAATTCCATGCCACTAAACCTTACGGGAGAAGTGGAAACGAGTCGAGAAGACGGAGCTTGATTTTCGTATGAACGATCCAGGTATATTGCATTGTCATGACATTCATCCAAAATTCATTTAATTTCATCTTACGTTGAAGTTAAAATTATGTGCATTAGACGTATAATTGATAATATGTGAATATATTATATATGTGAATTTATATGATTTTGGTGAAATATATTCCTTGTATGAATTTTGTGAAGTTTGTGTGGTTTAAAACACATGAACTGCCCCTGCATGCCTTGCACGATCTTCCCACACAGCGTGACGAGACCCCGTGCACCTTTCCACACGGTTTTATCGCACCCTGTGCGAGAAACCGTGCGCATCCATCCACACGGGCTCGTCACACGCCGTGACGAGAGCCCGTGCGTGTTTCTTCCACACGGTGTCGTCATACGCCGTGACGATACCCCGTGCGTGTTTCTCCCACACGGCCTCATCACACGCCGTGACGAGAGGCAGTGCGCACCTCTTCCAGCTTTTAAATGATCAGTTAGTTCCAGATTTGTGCACAACCCTCAATTTTCTTTCTCTTGCGAAATCTCCCTTGTTTTCTTTCTCAATTTCCACCCAACTTTGAGTTCGTATATTTCTCGATCCAGCCGACGGATCTTCGTGAGATTTTGAAGATACATTTCCTGTAGCATGTTCTTTGAATTGTTGGAATTTTAGGCTCGATCCGTTGTACCGATCTCACATTAACTTTGCCCAAAGTAGCGCACGCCAAGTGTTTGGTGAAAGTCTCAAGTGGAATTTGCAACTTATTTTCCTTCAACTCAAACCAACTCAAGCTCTATTATGGAAGGCAACCGCGAGACTCGTAGCGGGCGTCGAGCAAGGGAGTTACCCGACATAGCGGCACTGGAAGGTTATCAAATAGATTTGGGAAACGAGGACGACCAAAATGTCTTTAATCGGTTAATGGAACAACCGGTTAAGGCCACACAATTCCTCGATATGGAAGCCATGTGATGGACTAATTTCTGGAGCATCCAAAGGCCATCCTACCGCCGGCTCACATGTGAATTTTTGAGTTCTCTTAAAGGCGCGGCATTTCCAAACGACCTCGAGATGCCAATCGGAATCCACTTCGGAGCATTCAACCAAGATTACACGCTTTCATACCGGCATTTGTCAGAGTACTTTCAGTTGGATGTCACGGCACCTAGAAGACGTGCCGATGGATGGAATCAGGCCGAGGCTTGGAGACGTATCTCCACCTCCACCGAAATGTTCAACTCCGGCGTATCCAAAGCCACAACGCTTATCACCACTCAACTAAGGATTGTGCATAGAGCCGTTTCTCGATCGGTTCTAGCTAGAGGAGACAGTCCGGGAGCGGTGAATACCGAAGATTGTCTCATGCTCGACCATATAGTGAGAGGGGTAAGGTTCAACCCCATTTCGTATATGATGGACCATATGATGTACATCTCCACTCGGTCAAGAGGAGAGATTCGAGTAGGCTCCTATATCACCGCCATATTGGAGTGTGCCCAGGTGGAAGGGCTCGATACTCAGGTTGCCGTTGGAGGTTCGACCTTGATTAGTTATAGCACACTAGACCAGATGGCGATTTGCACAAAAGGTCCGAGGCGGAACGACCCGTATGTTCTGGTAGACGGTCTACCCTTGTGGGAAGCCGTCCAAGATGATGCTCACGAAGAAGGACCCCCGAACCCAGAGGTCCACGAGCAGGCTCAGCACATCTACCCACAGTTGTTGAGACAGGATGCTTCGATACCTGAGTCTTCACATGGCAGAGGAAACACGCAGGACCAGGAGTCGATTGATCTGCAGCAATTGTATTCGGAGTTCTCCGACTACCGTCGTGTGACCGATGAGAGATTTTCCCCAGCAGGAGAGGCAGATCAATGAGGGCTTTGCAGCTCAGCGTGCTCACATGGATAGTCAGTACACGGCATTACAGTCAGAGCTTCAGCGATCTATCTCCGAGATGCAGAGGTCACTTTCGGAGCAGCTCGATCAGTATTTCCGTCGTGGCCCCGATGAGCCATGATCTATCTATTCTTAATTTCTTCTTTACCGCTAGCTTTGTTTAGGAATTGATGTAATTCCGTATTTGGTATGACTCTGAATTTTATTTGGAATGTTAAGTGCGTTAAATGTTTTATTATGAATGATGTTTTATTATGTGATTTAATTGCTTCTGAATGTTCGTTTTAATTCACGTTATTAGAATTTCCACAAGATTATGCTCCTCTTAACTAACCCCGAGACTGGAGGAGAATCTGAGGACAGATTCTTTTGAAGAGGGGAGTATTGTAACGACCCGAATATTTTAATTATATTTATATTTATTACGCGAATTCTTTCTTGTCTAATTTCTCGATCTATCCAATTGAATTAATTAATCTTACGGAAAATGTTGATTTAACCTATCTTTAAATAACCACAATTACTAAAATTACATAAATGCCCTTAAAAGCCAAAATGACCATTTTACCCTTATTTTCCTAAATATCTATCCTCTCTCTCTCACATTCTCTCATTTCCCAAAGAAGGAAGAAGGAAGGAGGAAGAGAGAAGATTTTCGTGCCGAACCCGATTCTCGCCCGAATGGATTCCCGTCTTCGGCTACGCGACCCCATTCCATAACCAATCGGTAACCTTCTAACCTCTTTTCGATTCATCCGACGAATATCGATTTTTATTGAATTCTGTTAAGTTAGGTTTTTATTGGGTTTATCGGTTATAGATGATGGATTCGTTTGATTTTCGTTTCTAATTGTTAAGCATGTTTAGGAGAGTAATATATATGAATTTGAGCATGATTGGCCGAGTATAAATTGTGTAGGATGAATTTTGGTGTTAGATTTATTGCTTCTGCGTCTGTTTCTCGCGATCTGCTCATTTTAGAACGCACGGTCTCGCCACACGGTGTGACGAGACCCCGTGTGAACACGCACGGCCTTGCATCAGGCCGTGTAGGACCCCGTCTAAACTTTCCTTGCACGCACGGCCGTGCAAGAGGCCGTGCACCTCCGTTTCTTGCACGCACGGCCTTGCAACGGGCCGTGCAACACCCCGTGTGTACCCCTTAGCCGATTTTCAGCCATTTTCCAGCTCCTGCTCTCTGTATGTTTCATCCCTAAAACCTAAAATGTTCGTTTGATCTCGTTTTTAAATTCCGTCTTCACCAATAGCTTTATTTGGTCATTTATATCTTTAATATTCAAAGTAGGAATTTTTCCGACTTCGTTCGGGCATTGAATAGTGTCAATCTTGTTTAGGGCTTTTTAGCTATTTTTCCATACATCGTCTATATGATCCAAAACTTGTATGAATGCTTCCTTATTATGTGACGAGCATGAATGTGAAATCTAAATTGTGTTCGAAGCATGTATACATCTTTTAATCCTTATATCTCGTTTAATTGTTTTAAATGCAATTGTGAGTACTTCAATGGAAGTCGTGTCTATATGCTTTTACGTGCTTTAATTACTTATCGTACGCCGTGCGTCTTGTCAAGAGTCTTACCTGGTTATGTCGTGTCTTAGATTGCAGGCTTTACTCCCCGTGGAGTACTTGTCCGTTGCTTGCTTGCTTTTCTGTTTGTCGAGCTACAGGTGAGGGTATTAAAATGCTTTCAAACGGAGTAAGAATTTCTTTTAAATTATTGCGAACTACCCTTATGTGCTCATCTTGCTTTGATTTCCCTTCTCGTATATCTATTAAATATTTAACCTATATTTTTCATGATTTTATAATAAATGTTTTGATATTAACTTGTACCTATAAGTATCTCTAAATCCTTTTGTTTTCATGAGGCAAGTAAAGCTCTTTCTTTTAAGCATGACGTTTTGACCTCGGTTGGCTCTATGAGGGAAGTCGTTAGGGGAAGACGTTGGTGTTTCCCGACACGTATGAAACTTGTAGTCACCCTCTTTGTCGTCGTACACACTTGCCTACATGCCCTTTTGGCCTTAACTTATAATGTTCTTCAAACGCGAGCAAAAAGATAATGTATTGTTATTTAAATGGGTCCGGGATGGTATCCGGAGGTTGCATCTGGGGACGAGCGTCCAGGGTGTAATCCGAGGTGCTTTTCCCAAAATTAAGCGTCAATCATGGCCCGTCAGGAGTTGATAGCCATGGTTGGGAGCGATGGTGGGCGTTGCATTCGTTGCACATTTTCCTAAAATTCAACAGTCGCCCGGGGTCGCGCTTCGGGGTCGGACACCGGTGATGGAGTTTATTGTAATTGAAGGGGTTATAAGGAGAAACAGGCCCATACTCGCTGGGATATTAATTGTTTGTATTTATCGCTTTAAATTCTTTAACTTACTGTTAATTATTGTCGTGTATGCAAGTCGAAGCACGATTCAGATTTTCTTCAATGCAAATGTAATTTCTTATATATATAATCCAAACCCGGAAACGTGGCTCGTACTTGTTCCCTCTTTACCATCACTGAGTATCTTTTATACTCACCCCCACTATTTTGATTCTTACTTCAGGTCGACAGGTGGCGTTGTCACCTATCTTGTCAGTCGGCAGCAGCAGGTCTAGGTTGGCTCGTATGTCGTTGTCTTGTCAGTGTCCTAACAACAGTCGTGTCCTTATTTATGAATTGATTTAATTTAGGTATTCCGTATTATGTTTTATTTCCCGTACTTATGTGCCCCTTATGTAGGATAGATTAGACGAGCCATGGTTGGCATTTATTAAATGATTATTGAGAATGATGTATGAATTATGTTGCCACGAATGGCTGGTATGACTAATTGTATAATTTGATTTAGCTTCCGAAACTCTGTTATTCTTTTATTGCTATCGTTGTTGGGGTGTCGTAATGCTGTTGCTGGTATTTGATTGTTTGATTGCCGTTCGCCGAGATGGATTTTTAAATGGGGTACATCTACCTCGTTTGGGAGTTTGTCTCGGTACGGATGTGGTGTCCTTTCTCCGTCTACGGAAAGGGGCGCTACACAGGAGGTGAGCCTGGAGACGAGCGTCTAGGGCAAATCCCAATGTATACTCCAATCCGTATTCGCTTAGGTCGGCCAGGAGGTTGGCTAGCCTGAGTTAATGCGAGGGTGGCATTGTAGGCTACGCGCTTCCTAGAAAATTCTGATCAGGGTGACGTTGTTAACACGCGTTTCCATAAAATTCTGAGTGGATCATGACTTTTGGTGGTGGAGTACTTGACTACGTGCTTGCATGATTTTTAAGGTTGAGAGTTATAAGGAGAGGGCCCGTTCTCGCCGGGACACATTATTGCATGACTTATTACATTACTTGCTTGTCTAATTGATTTACGGTTTTCGTTACAAGTAGAAGCACATTCCGGTTTTCTTCATTTAGCATATGTATTTCCCTATATATATATAAAACCCAGAAGCGTGGCTCGAACTTGCCCAACTTAAGCCTCCTTTATTGTTCAAACTACTCAGTTGAATTACAAGTCGTATTTACTTATCATTTATAACTTGTTTGTATCATGCCTTTCGAACTTGTAACGACCTCGTGACTCAACTAATATTCTTTCAATTGATCAGTTTGACCTTATGTGCAAATGTTTTTAAAGGATCCGGTTCGTTAACCTTTTATTTTTTCAAATAAAGCCGAACCGAATGTTTCTTTGTATTATAGTTTTACAACTTATATTATTGTATGTATCTTTATCAAAACAAGCAACATTCACCCCTTTTGGTTTTTAACGAAAAACGACGAACTGTGATCGATACCTATATTGTATTACCCCCCTTACTGAGTATCCTTTATACTCACCCCTTCTATTTTTGTTCTTGCTTCAGGTAGACAGGTGGCGGTGTCACCTATCTTGTCAGTCGGCAGCAGCAGCTCTAGGTCGACTCTTGCTTATAGTCTTGTCAGTGTCCCAACAACAGTCGAGTATTTACTTTCTGAATTGATTTAATTTATTGTATTTAATATTATGATTTACTTCCTGTACTTACGTGCCCATGATGTGGGATAGTTTAGTTGAGCCTATGGACGACATTGATTGGATATTTATTTTAGAACTGTTGTTATGATTACCGTTGCCATGGATGGCTTTTATGAATTGGACTGTTGTTTATGAATTCGCTTCCGCATTTCTCTGATTGTTGCTGTTGTTGTTGGAGCGTCGTGTTGCTGTTGCCGGAGTTTTGATCGAGTGCTTGCCGTTCACCGGGATGAATTTTTGAATGGGGTACATTTACCTTGTTTAGGAGTTCGTCTTGGTGCGGATGTGGTGTCATTTCTCCTCCTATGGAAAGGGGCGCTACATTATACAAGAAAATACCCTTGTTACAATTACGAGCAAAATACCAAATTTTGTACTATAAATTTGTTACGATAAAATCTAAATTTCTAATTATTTTTCCCTCTCGCTATTTCGAACCCCAACTGCTTCAAATATTTAAATCGACTCCCAAATCAATAGATGACCCGGGTGAATAATGAATTGAAAAAAATAATATTATTAACTAGTTTTTTCTTAGAATTTATAAAATTCAATACTTAAAGTTAAAGGACTCTTACAAGTTACTTGACAAATATAACTCTATTATTATGAAAATTATTCATAAAAAAAAAGAAAAGGAAAATTAAATGTGTCCAAACAGCCCCTTAGTGACAAGTCAAATAAAACAGCATGAAAATGTGCATCCATCTTGATAGTTGTGCACCTTCTCAAACAACCATTTTTTAAATGGTTCCCACCTGGGGAGATTAAACTCTTGTTGTATTAATTTTCTTGCCGGTGAGCCCGGGCTAAAATCAATTTTATGAATAAAATCCATTAAACAGAAAAATTCATTTCAGATGCAGTCATGTCTGCTTCAACTTTATAAACACCTCTAACAATATTATCAGGGTGGATTTTTAATTCTTCAACCATATCAGGAAGAGCATCATCAGAAGATTTTTCTGTTTCTCTAATTTGAGAAGTAGAAAACCTAGAAGGGGATTTAACATCATAGTCAAGGGGGGATATATGATAATAAGAAGAACTGGATCTAGAGAGACTTGGTCCAGGTTTTAGGGAATATCTAGGTTTATTAAAATTAATGACAACATTTCCTTCAGAAGTTTGTACTATATTAGTAACCCTATCCTGAGTATTAGGTAGAGCAGGAGCAGCTCTTTCAATAATCCAATTTTCTGGGAATGTTATTTCATCCCATTTGATAGATCTCCTAGTAGTAATCTCAGATTTACTAAAATTGGTTTCTATAAGTATGGTTTCATTTGAAGGTTTATCAACCATTTGACAATGAGGATTTAAAGTATGAAGGGGTTTGTAATAAATTCTATAACAAACACATATAACTTCAGATCCTGGAGCATAATTATAACCATGGGTCTTAACATTTAATGTTAAAGCATCAAGAATATTGATGTCAGTTAAAGATAACTGAAGATTAGGATAAACATTAAAATAGACCGGGCCATGGGCCAAGCTAGACTGTATAATTCCTATTAAAGATTGTTTCCAATCTAAATTTCTACCATCTCTTAAAGCTGCTATGAAGCTTTCTGGTAACCCTTCTAAAGTTAAAGGTTTAAAGGCAACCTGAACTAATCCAATATGAATGAACTTATACAATTTTTTATATTTATTTAAATCTCTATTACTGAGTAATCTAACTATCATCTCATCTTTATTAAGGGAAATTGTTTCTTCAGTGGTCTTAACCACTTGTTTTAAACCTATTTTTTCAAAAGTACCAAATTTATATATGATTTTTGGATCTATTTTAGGAATAGTCCATTTATTAAGCAAATCAAGATTTTGAGGAATATCATACTCCTCTTCAATACTGTTTTTAACAGTATCTGTATTTCTTATGATATTCATCATAAGAGATTTGTATTGAATAATGTCATTTTACTAAGATCATGATACCATGGCTCTGATACCATCTTTAACAGGACCTTTAATTAAATTAATTAATTAATTTAATTAATCTTTAATATTAATTAGTTTTGGTGAGTACCACGAACTACTAAAATCTTGAATACTGTACATGGATTGTTTTACAGGATTAAAACTGTCAAGGGATTTAGTTCTTAACCAGTCATGGAGGCAAGCCCTAAAAACGCCGAAAACATGGCAACAAAGTGGGCGAATCCAGACTTCGGTATTAAACCTAATCCCTGCCTGCTTTAATCCAAACCATCGCAGAAATCAAGAATTTTTCGTTCGGAGTACTCTTTTTTTTTTTTTTTTTTTTTTATCCATGCTACCAGATCTTAGTATCTTGACATTATTCAACACAAGAATTTAGCCGGCCATATAGGCGGCGGTACAGAAAATAAGATTAAAGTTCAAAAGTAGAAGAATTAGAACTTACTTATGAGTAACACCAGAATGAAGAAACTTGAAACTTCGATTGGAATGGAAATTTTCAGAGAGAAAATATTATACAAAGCTAAGAATTCTGATTTTCGACCTACCTAACACAAGAGATAGTCCTCCTTAAATAGAGAAGAAAGGAATCTAGCTACATAAACAACCAAATAAAAGAAGACAAGAATTTATACAATGCTCTTATAAAAAGCAAAACTTTATAAAAGTAGTCAAAAAGAAAGATTCCTTATCCCGTAGGGGTCCATCGACGCATTAGTTGTCCATCTTTTCTTTTCCTTTGCCGCTTACAGAGCTTGATATTTGCTCTGTGATTGATTTTTCCACATTATTGATGATATCTTCTATGGAGATATCTGCTTCTTCCCCATAGGGGTCTTGTGATTCACAAAATTCTTCATCATTATGCGAGGAAGTGGTCATAGAAATATCAGATTGAGATTCAATTCCAAAATTTTTTATCAAGTCTTTTTTCACTTCTTCCATGTAAGAAGCTAGTAATTCTTTATTGGTCAATTGTCCTTTTTGGAAATTTAATTTCCTTTTAATACAGGGTATATTCTGTTGGGTATAACCCATTTCCGGTTCCCATTTCCAAATCCATGGGATACCAAACTCAATGAAAAAATGGAGGAAGGGCATTCCCTCAATCCACTTATTAGTGTGTTCTGCCTCTATGAGAGTTGGTGAAATTTTCACCCATTCATTATAAAGATCTTTATAAGGTTCTGGCAAAATTTTTACCGTAGGGCCAAAGGATAGCCACCATTGGTATAACCAATTTGGGATGTCCTTGTTATAAACATTTGGACAGATTTTGAAGAACCAAGTATGTTTCTTCAATGGATTCTCATATAGAAAAGCTTTATGAAATGCTTCAATATAATCCCAATAATTAAATTTAACCTGAATTTTTTGATCAGGCCGGAAATATTCCTTTTCACCTAGGGTACTGAGTCCCCATTCCTCTGCAGATATGATCTGCTTAATAATGACTTTACTGAAACTATAAGCTTGAGTATTTTTTCCTGGATAAAAATGTGAAAAATCACAAGATCCAGTGGATTTAAGAATATTTTCATAATGAATACGCTGTTTATATGAACCAGCAGTAAATGAAGCATTATTAAGATATCTATTCATAAGGTGCCATATTTCACCTTTCCAGCGAAGATCTTTGTCTTCTAAGAGGAATATTACCTCTTTGCAGTTATTCTGCTCATAAGGCAAATCATCTGTTTCTTCTTCAATGACAATATTGGCATATGAAGGGTTGCCCTGGTTGGTATTACCAAGCCTTGCTTTGTATTCCATGAATTCTTTAAATAGCATTTCATCTCCCCTGTTCAAAGTATTACTTGAAGAGGATGATGTAATATTAGCAATATTTTCGGCTATAAGCTTTTGATTCCCAATTTGGGCAATTGTTCGTCCTCTTCCTCTATAAGAGGAATTTCCTCTTCCTTGATGGCTCATCCTGAAAAACATCAAGCAATAAGTGATCTATTAATAATTTTATGGGTGATATGAACCACAGTTTTATTCTGGCGGATGCTATGATCAATCCTTTTTATTAAAATTCTATAACGTGGATGATTATGAACTTCATCTTGAAGGATTTGTTTCATATTTTCCCAATATTTAGCCTTCTTGCTATAATAAGTCAAAATTTCCACAAAGTGTAGGACTCGATTATGACGAGGCCATATGGGCCTAGGTTTTCTGGGCTTTGGACAGGAAATATGTGGAAGAATTTCTTCCTCTAAATAAGACACCCAATTATCTTCATGAATGTCATCATCCATAAAATTATCTTCTTCCATAAGCTGAAAAGGAAACCAATTAAGCTATTAGCTCATTAATTCGGGTTTTAACCCTTTTTAATTCTGCTCTATCTTCTTTAATAATTCTAACAAGATTAGGATATCTATCATATCCATTATTAATAACAGAAAGCATAGATTCATCAATTTTAATGTTTTGTTGAAGATATTTCTCCTGCTGTATAAGCCTAGGGATACCAATAAGATTAGCAAAGCTATTCACAGTAATTTTATTCTGAATCTTTAAGATTCTGAAGTCATTAGGTCCTCTTAGAGGAGGGTCAAAGAGATCTTTATAAATTCTCCAAGTATGAGAGTTGATGTCTGAACTGTTATCCATTTGCCAGCCAAATTTTGTGAGAATATTATCCCTTTCCCTATAAACAGACATTGCATAAGGGATCATTCTATATAACCATTGATCAACATCATTCATTCTGATAAATATTCCCTGGTTAAAAAATCAGGAAGACTATTATCAGTTCCTTTTTTATAAACAATTTCAAAATCAAAAGGGGCTAATTGAGCTTGCCATCTTGCAAACATTTGTTTAGAAACATCATGTTTAAAATCTTTTTTAAACATATATTTAGCTGCTTGGCAGTCAGTTTTAATTATAAATTTCTGATTATATAAATCATCTTGAAATTTTAAAACACACTTAAGAATAGCTAAAATCTCTTTAGCTATAGTAGCATAATTCTTTTGGCTATTATTCCACTTACCTGAATGGAATCTAACAAGATATTCTTGTTTATTATTAGGGGAAATTTGTTTAAGGATTCCTCCATATCCAATTTCTGAGGCATCTGTCTCAATAATTTTATCCCAATTTGGATTAGCAAGCATCAGACACGGGAGATTAATGACTTTTTGTTTAATTTTTTGGACAGCCTGAGTATGACTGTCAGTCCATGGCTTTGGATTTTTCTTAAGTCTATCATATAAGATAGCAGTATCCTGGGCAAGATTTTTAATATAAGGAGAAATATAATTTAAACTTCCTAAGAATCTTTGAAGCTGAGTTTTATCAGTCAGCTGATTAGGGAATTTAGAAGCAAATTCAATACTTCTATTAATAGGAATAATTTTTCCTTTTTCAATATTATGGCCAAGAAATCTAATATTAGTTTGGAAAAGTTGCATCTTGGGTTTAGATATAACTAAACCATTTTGAATAACGATTTTCTTAAATATATCCAAATGTTTAAAATGTGTTTCTATATTTTTAGAGAACACTAAAATATCATCAATGTAAACAATTATAAAATCACTATAACAATTAAAAATATCATTCATAATATTTTGAAATTCTGACGGGGCATTTTTAAGACCAAAAGGCATTACTTTCCATTCATATTGTCCAAAGGGGACATTAAAAGCGGTTTTATAAACATCTTTTTCATGAATTTGAATTTGCCAATATCCTGATTTTAAATCAAATTTTGAAAATACTAAGGCATCATGAAGTCTATCCAGAAGATCCTTTTTATTAGGGATTGGATATCTAATCCATTTTAAAGCAATATTAAGGGGTTTATAATTGATAACTAACCTGGGAACACCTCTTTCTTGCTCAGCATGTTTATTAACATAAAAAGCTGTACAAGACCATGGAGATTTAGAGGGTCTTATTAACCCTTTGTTTTGCAAAGTTTCAATCTCTTTTTTACATAACTCAAGATAGTCTTTATTCATTTGACAAGGTCTAGCCTTAGTCGGAATCTTCTTTTCATCAAAACTATCTTCATAGGGAAGTGAAACAATATGTTTTTTTCTGTCCCAAAAAGCATTTGGGTGATCATTACAAATTTGTAAAGAAAATTGATTATGAAGTAGTTTAATCTTTTCCTGTAATCTAGGATTTTGAAGAGTTTCCTCAATATTACAAATCCTTATTTCGTGTTTGAGAAAATTAATTTGATTTTCTTTATTCTTTATAAAAGAATCTCTTATGTTATTTAAAATTCTTGTAAAAGGTTCAGTGATAAAATGAAAAGTAATTTCTTTCCCTTCAAAGGTTCCTATAAAACCTTGTTCATCGATTTGTTTTATCGGAAATATTTTCTTCAGAAAAGGGGTTCCAAGTATAACTTGGTTAGTAATATTTTTGACTAGAAGAAAACTAGTAGGGATGCAAACTTGATTTTTGCAGATATAAGCTTTTGGAATTTTAAAATTTATTTCCATTTTCTGGCCATTTGCAGAACTTAAAGAATGAGTTGTTTTATGAAAATATCTGGTAGGAATAATTCCTTCTTGGATACAATTTAAATCTGCACCGCTATCAACAAGTGCCTTAAATTCTTTCCTGTAATTATAATCAATAAGAAGAGAAATTTTTATAAACCATTTCTGGGAAGTAACCATTTCTAAAGTACCAAGGAAATTATCATCCTCAGAAAGTATATTTTGGTTTTCAGAATCAAAATTAATAAGAGGTTGTTTTCCTTTATTGAAAATTTCTAATTTAAAAATTCTCTCTTCAAAGTTTTTATTAGAGCTTTTCAAGCTTTTAAGTTCATTTTTGAGATTATAAATCTCTATTGCCAAATCATTAGCATTAGCAGTGTTTTCTCCAACCTGTTTTTGTTTTAACATTCTTTTTACTTCAGCCATAGTATATGGCTCAGAAGATTTTGGAATAAAATCATTATGCCTATTAGGAAAATCTTTTTCTTCTATTTGATCAAGAATTTTCTCTCTAATATTGGAATCTTTGACAGATTTTAAAATTTCTATAATACTATCATTAGTAAGGACATTTATTTCCTGAAATTGAGACATAATTTGATAAAGGTTATTACCTTCTTCAGGGTCTGAGCTATCCTCTCTTTCACAGGATAAACCATTTTTACATGGTTCACATTCTTCACTATTTGAAGAACTGTAATCAGTGTCAAAAACTCTAAGTGCTTCAACAGGCACTTCTTCTTCTTCAGAGTCAGAATGAATAAGTAATTTATTTAAAGTTTCTTTAAGATCTTCATCAATAGCCAAAGTATTAAGCTTTTTCTTAACCCAACATTTATTGGCATAATGGCCAATTTTTCCACATTTTCTGCAAACAACCGGGGGCGCATTCATTCTCCTTTTTTCTTTCCTGAATTCTCTTTTCTCCTTTCTTTTCCGGTGTTTCTTTTTAGGAAAATCATGATTTTTATTATCTTTCTTATGTTTTTTAGCCTTACTATTATCCTGGCTAGTAGATGGATTTTCTACTCCAAATTGACCACAAAATTGACCTAACTGTTTTTTCTCATTAAGATTATGCTTCTTAATTTGTTGGTTCAATTTTATTTCATTACACAAGGCTAAGCCTTCTTGAATGCAAGTTCCTATAAGCTTACCATAAGTATAACTATCATAATTAATATTAACTTCACCTTTGCGAAGGTTTTTCCTAACTCTTTCAGCAAATAAAGGGGGTAATCCATCAATGAATTTAGATTTCCAGTGAGGACTATTAGACTCAGGGAGCTCCATAACTCTACTAAGAAAAGTATCCTTATACCATCCAAAAGATGTAAGAGTTCGACATCTTAAATTCTGGAGTAAAGTCCTAAGATTTTCACTATTATCGGACCATCTTCCAGTGAAATGTTCAATAATATTTATAATTAAAGTGTAAACAGAATTTTCAACTTGTCTACCATTCTCATCTTTAATCATATTTAAGATATCACTTCTATTATTCTGAGTGAGATAGTTATCCCACCAACCTTTAAGTTGGCCTGTAAAGCCTGCTATAATCATATTAGCTATGGCTTTATCAGTGTTACCATTATTCTTACAAATAGTGCTATACATAAGCATTCTATGAACAGCATTATAAATCTGTCTTTCAGTAAAACCGTCAATATTCCATTCGTAAATATTTTTACCACTATAGGAATTATTAACAATATACTCCTGTTCTTCAAAAAGAACATCCTGGGGAGTAGGTCTAGGATAATAATACATCCTTTGCGTAGGCTTGTCAGCATATTTAGAGAGTTTATTAATCTCTTCACTGATTGCGTTTTGATAATTATCATTATCACTCATCTCACTTTCAAACTCATCATTAAGAGTTTTGATTGAAAGATTTTTAAATTTTTCATCAAGCATTTTTTCAAGCTCAGAGACTGATTTTAATTTAAAATCCTTGACATCAGGAGGAGGTTGGATACTAGGAGTAGCAATACTCTCATGGTTAAGAGGTTTTGTAATATGAAAGGAGCTTTTAAGCTCATTTATGCTAGAAATAATTTTTTCGACTCTGTCATGTAAAGAAACAATCTGTTCTCCAAGAACAATTAAATAAATATTACTATAATTTTGTTGTTTTATTAAACTATTAATATGAGCCGTAGTAACAGGTAAAACTTCACTATCAATAAGTTTTTGAAAAGCAGTATAATACCTGGTTTCAGTGTCTTTTTCAATTTGAAAAGATTGAGAAGGAGGAAAATTTGTTTTTAAAACCTTTCCATTCTGAGAATATTTATATTCTCTTTCAATAACAAAAATATAACTTTCTACATAATTAGTAATAAACCATGGAACAAAAGATATTTTAGCATTTTTTTCAGAAAGATCATTATAAAATTTTTCTTGAAATATATTTCTATCTTCTTTTGTGAAATTCTCAAACAACCATTTTTTAAATGGTTCCCACCTGGGGAGATTAAACTCTTGTTGTATTAATTTTCTTGCCGGTGAGCCCGGGCTAAAATCAATTTTATGAATAAAATCCATTAAACAGAAAAATTCATTTCAGATGCAGTCATGTCTGCTTCAACTTTATAAACACCTTTAACAATATTATCAGGGTGGATTTTTAATTCTTCAACCATATCAGGAAGAGCATCATCAGAAGATTTTTCTGTTTCTCTAATTTGAGAAGTAGAAAACCTAGAAGGGGATTTAACATCATAGTCAAGGGGGGATATATGATAATAAGAAGAACTGGATCTAGAGAGACTTGGTCCAGGTTTTAGGGAATATCTAGGTTTATTAAAATTAATGACAACATTTCCTTCAGAAGTTTGTACTATATTAGTGACCCTATCCTGAGTATTAGGTAGAGCAGGAGCAGCTCTTTCAATAATCCAATTTTCTGGGAATGTTATTTCATCCCATTTGATAGATCTCCTAGTAGTAATCTCAGATTTACTAAAATTGGTTTCTATAAGTATGGTTTCATTTGAAGGTTTATCAACCATTTGACAATGAGGATTTAAAGTATGAAGGGGTTTGTAATAAATTCTATAACAAACACATATAACTTCAGATCCTGGAGCATAATTATAACCATGGGTCGTAACATTTAATGTTAAAGCATCAAGAATATTGATGTCAGTTAAAGATAACTGAAGATTAGGATAAACATTAAAATAGACCGGGCCATGGGCCAAGCTAGACTGTATAATTCCTATTAAAGATTGTTTCCAATCTAAATTTCTACCATCTCTTAAAGCTGCTATGAAGCTTTCTGGTAACCCTTCTAAAGTTAAAGGTTTAAAGGCAACCTGAACTAATCCAATATGAATGAACTTATACAATTTTTTATATTTATTTAAATCTCTATTACTGAGTAATCTAACTATCATCTCATCTTTATTAAGGGAAATTGTTTCTTCAGTGGTCTTAACCACTTGTTTTAAACCTATTTTTTCAAAAGTACCAAATTTATATATGATTTTTGGATCTATTTTAGGAATAGTCCATTTATTAAGCAAATCAAGATTTTGAGGAATATCATACTCCTCTTCAATACTGTTTTTAACAGTATCTGTATTTCTTATGATATTCATCATAAGAGATTTGTATTGAATAATGTTATTTTACTAAGATCATGACAAATATAACTCTATTATTATGAAAATTATTCATAAAAAAAAAGAAAAGGAAAATTAAATGTGTCCAAACAGCCCCTTAGTGACAAGTCAAATAAAACAGCATGAAAATGTGCATCCATCTTGATAGTTGTGCACCTCAGTGAATCTTTAAATACGTCTAAATTTATTTTAACAATTGTTTACATCTAATTTAAATGGTTATAAACTATTTTTTTATTCCCTACTTTACATGAGAAAATTTAATTATAAAATATATATTATTAAATAAATCGAATTATATTTTTTTTATATGATTATTAACAATACATTAAAAATTATGAATTCAGAATTTGAAGCACACACACCAAAGTAATTTATTTTATAAAATAAACAGGAATTATGTATATAAAAAACTCATTTTAAATGTATAAAAATAGTAATATAATTTTTTTATGATGAAGTACTGATTTTATATTTGTAATAGAGAGAATATATATATATATAAAAGAAATATCATGAATGTTATATAAATATTAAAATAACAATTATAATACAAAAAATACTTAATAATAGACCATATAAATATTGATTGAAATCTCTTTTATTTTTTGGTCGAAAAAAGAGCTAATTATTATACTTGGTATTATCTTTTTTGTTAAATAATTTGTTATTATTTCATTATTAATTAATGATAATATTCATTTCATTATTGAAATTTCTTTTATATTATGAAAATATTAATATTTTGAATATAATAATTTAATAAATCTATTTACATTGAAATAAAATATAACTATGCCACCGCAAAATGAACATGAGATACGTGTATTTGAAATTTGTTTCCCAAAAAAATCAATTATTTATTTATTTTATATTATTAATATAATAATAAAATTTAATTAAACTTGTATTATAAAATTTTCTTCCTTATTTTAGTAAGTTAAATTTCACTTGAATCCACTATGTATGCACCAAAAAAAATAAAATTTGAATCCACTATGTCGAAAATATTTGATAGGAATTAAAATATTAAATATAATTTTTTTAATGGATTTATGGAATATATTATTTTATCTTTATTTTTATTAACGAATATTCAATGCAGTATAGATAACTCTAAAGCTTATTAAAATTTATTTAAAATTATTTCTTAATATTTTATAAATTAGTTATATAGTTCTATAATTAAGTGGGAGTTATAAATTTTTAATCTAAATAAAAATATGAAATGTCAATAAGTAAGTTATAAAAACACTAATTAATGAAATTAATTAAAGAAACAATCTACATGGCAAAATGAATCAATTCTAACTAATTCACTTAATTGACACATAAACATATTTCCTAAAACATTCTACTAACTCATTTTCATATATATATATATATGACTAGTTTAAGTATTTATATTTGTTTTTTATTGACCCGCTTTAATCCTCTAAATCCGGCTGTAACATGCCAATTCCCACATTATTTAAAAGCTCAGTTTTGGCCCGCTTCCTTCACTATCACTATTATAACTTTAGGCCTGAAAATTATTTTGAATTTAAACTACCATTATATTTAAGGAGTCGGATTCAATTTAATAAATATAAACAAGTTCTAAAAGTTTTAAAACAATGTTGCATAAATGCTACACCAATCACAGCGCCTTCATAATTTTGATATTTAATTCGTAAACATATGTTTATTTAAACTTAATTTTAACTTTTATTATCCAATTAAAAGTTATTATATATTTTCTTAACAATACACTCTTCTGTACTAGCTGTCTACCTCAACTGAGGTCTGAGATTACAATTTTCCTGTTGAAAGTGTCATTTATTGAATTATCCGAATTAGTTATTGAATCATAAATTCAAGTTGGATATATATTGTTTATAATTATATAAATATTATATATAAAAATTTAAAATAAAAGCTCAAGAGTCTATATTAAATATATATAGACAAAAAAGGGGTGTAATTTGTGTAGGGTCTAGATTGATTCTAATGAGTATTATACATAAAAATCATATATATATATATATATGAAAATGAATAAGTGAAATGTTTTAGGAAACATGTTTATGTGGCAATGAAGTGGATAAGTTAGAAATGATCCATTTTGCCATGTAGATTATTTCTATAATTAATTTAATTAATTATTATTTTTATAACTTACTTATGTATTTATTGACTTTCCATACTTTTGTTTATATCAATTATCAAAAAATTTGTAATTCCTATTTAACTATAGAACTATATAACTACTTTATATAATATTAGTATTCTTTTTTTTTTCAAAATATGGTTTTAAGTAAATTTTAACAAGCTTTAGAGTTATCCATACTGTATTGAATGTTCGTTAATAAAAAATAAAGACAAAATAATGTATTCAATATATCCATTAAAAAATTATATTTAATATTTTAATTTCAAACAAATATTTTTGATATAGCTAATTCAAATTAAAATTTATCTAACTAAAGTAAGAATTTTTTTTTAAATATAAGTTTAAATAAATTTTATTATTATTTTAATAATATAAAATAAATAAATAATTAATTTTCTTGAATTTTTTTTTTCCAAATACACGTGTCTCATGTTCATTTTGTGGTAGAAAAATTATATTTATTTCAATGTAAATAAATTTCTTAAATTATTATATTTGATTATTAATATTTTTCATAATATAAAAGAAATTTTAATAATGAAATGAATATTATTATGACTCAATAACGAAATAATAACAGATTATTTAATAAAAAAATAATATAAAGTATAATAAACAACTATTTTTTCGACCAAAGAGACAAAGATATTACAATCATTATTTATATGCATGGTCTATTATTAAATATTTTTTTAGTATTGTAATTATCATTTTAATATTTCTGTAACCGTCATGATATTCCTTCTCTATATATGTATAAATATATATTCTCTCTATATAAATATAAAATCAGTACTTTGTTATAAAAATATCATATTACTATTTTTATACATTTAAAATGAGTTTTTTATATACAAAATTCCTAATTATTTTATAAAATGAATTATTTTGGTGTGTACACTTCAAATTATAAATTAATAATTATTGACATATTGTTAATAATCATATAAAAATATAATATAATTTATTTAATAATATATATTTTATAAGTAAATTACCCATGCAACGCAGGGGTTAAAAAGCTAGTTTAAAATAAAAGCTTAAGAGTCTATAATTAAATATATATAGACAAAAAAGAGGTGTAGTTTGTGTACTGCCTTGATTGGTTCTAATGAGTACATGGCATAGTGTTGCACAACAAAGTATATGTCCTTTAATGAACGATCGCCTGTTGGACATTAAAGCTCAAGAGTCTATAATTAAATATATATAGAAAAAAAATGGATGTAATTTGTGTACGGCCTAGATTGGTTCTAATGAGTACGTGTCATAGTATTGCATGACAAAGTACGTGTCCTTTGATGAACATCACTTTGCACAAAGTGTGCGCCTGTTGGACTCCCGCAAGCTAGCTGGACGAGCATGAAGACCTTTCTTTATAGCTTTGTAGTTTTATTCATGTTTCGTTTAGGACTTTTGTTGTTCCATTTCTCGCTTTGCTAATGTACTTTTTAGATTTTCTTTTATGAATTGATTAATATGTGAAGGGGATCTTTTACTAATCCCATGTTCATTTTGATCGGTTCTAATAAAAAAGAAAAAAAAAGGCAAACAAGTAGAATAATTGACGAGAAAATGGAAGTTTCGAAAACAAGAAAAGGAGCCAAACACGCCTTTTGTCCACCCCGCCGCCGGCCTAATATCTAAATCTTCTCCATCTTATTGTACTACTGCTAAATAATTGTGAATTTCAAGAAAGGAGGTCTCGGCTCAAACCTCGGTAAGAATTACATACATATATGCATCTGTGTAATTTTTATGTCCATATAAAGCCCTAATTTGTAAGATTCTATGTGAACAATTACTGATCTTCCAGTTGGGTGCAATAATTTTGAGCCTTGTTGGTTGTTGGATTCGTCTCAGTTGTTTCTTTTGATTCAAATCGGTATAAGTTTAGAATATTTTTCATTGTGTGATTTCGAGCTGATTTCTCTGTTTCTGTGTGTGTTTGCCATGAAATTGATACTGATTTAAGTCTGGCAAGCTTAGCTACATGAATTCAAGTTGATTCTTTTGAGTTGACTATTGTAAGCAGGAGAGAAGAAAGATTAGATTACCTGGTATGGATGATTGCTGGATTTTTACCAAATTACAGATTATTATTGCCTGATCCCATATGTGGTTTTGGTGAATTTTTTTTATTTCCATGATTATGAGAACTATTTTTAACTTTGAAGGTGATGAGATTTTTAGGTAATTCATATGTAAGTTTGCCTAATTTTGTTTCTTGTCTAATAAAAATCGACAACTTTATCCGTCTGGAAGATTATTCATATAAAAACCGGGATTAGAAACATACAAAATTGTGATCTTTAAACCCCACGAGAAGTTGGATTTCTGTAACAGTTTTTTGTAAAAGCAATCTCACATCACATACAGTTATTTATTCGAATTGCCTATCTGCCTTGTGCTCTTCTTTTATTGGTGCTTTGTAACTAACGGTAATTCTTGAACTTTATATGCCTATATTTTTTAATTAAGCCTAACATTTTCCATTCCATTCGTGCCAATCAAGTAGTTATTTTGCATTTTCAGGTTTATCAACATAAAACATGAGTACATTGGATGTCGCCAGAGCAGAGCTTGCTCTTGCTGTTTTGTATCTGAACAAAGGCGAAGCAAGAGATAAAATATGCAGGGCAATACAATATGGTTCAAAATTCATAAGTAATGGAGAGCCCGGAATGGCACAAAATGTTGACAAAAATACTAGTTTGGCTCGCAAAGTTTTTCGTTTGTTCAAGGTCTGTATTTCTATTAGTTCTTCATCAATTCGATCTTTTCTTTGTGTAATTGTTATTGGTCTTCTTGTAATGTAGTGAGATCGAAGTTTCATTTCAGATTAATTGTCGTCAGAGCCGGCTCACAAGCTTTTTATTTTAATATTTATCAAAATATAATATATTACTTATTTTAATTCTACAGTTTATCAATGATCTCCATGCTCTCATTAGTCCAAACGCTCCTGGAACTCCACTTCCTTTGATTTTGTTGGGGAAGGTATTAACTCCTGAAAATGTTGGATTTTGTCTACAAATCGTATCTTGGTATCTTACTCATTAAGTTGGTGACTCTTTCAGTCCAAAAATGCACTCTTGTCCACTTTCTTGTTCTTGGATCAAATTGTGTGGCTCGGTAGGACAGGCATATATAAGGTACATCTTAAACAACTATTTATACATTCTTCGGGAAGAGGATTATTATATGAGCTAGTAAGTGAGAATTTCTTCTTATGCAGAACAAAGAACGTGTTGAACTGCTTGGGAGGATATCTCTTTTCTGTTGGTTGGGTGCTTCCACCTGCACCACCTTGGTCGAGGTATGCATCTATTTACCCATTTCCCCTTTTTCTTTTTTACAATTTTTTTATTTTAATAGTAAACGAAGCTAATTTTAGTTGGTTCTCATTTGTCGTGTCAGATTAGTGAACTTGGAAGGCTTTCGGCCTCGATGAAGAAATTAGAGAAGGAACTAAAGAATACTAATAAACACAAGGTTGGTCACACTAATATAACATTTGACTGTTTCTGCCTTGATTCTTTTTTTATACATTCTTAATGTGTTTCTTCTTCATGGTTTTATGTTCATTTCAGAATGAGCAATACAAAAGTAAGCTACAAAAATCAAATGAGAGATCACTCGCTCTCGTTAAAGCAGGTATGGATGTAGTTGTTGCTGTTGGGTTGCTTCAGTTGGCGCCCAAGAAAATCACTCCTCGAGTAACGGGTGGATTTGGATTTGCCAGCTCTCTCATCTCCTGCTACCAGGTATTCCCCGTATGGGATCAAGTTTTCTGAATGGATTAATGCAAATTTTGTTTATTTACTTAAAAAGAATTTCTTTCTGGTTCTCCAACTCTACTCCTATGGGACTCAAACCCATGACTGATTTGTTTGCCTATTATGGAATGGATTTAAATTACACAACATAGGGTTTATTTTTCTATTTCATTTTATTCAAAAAAATCGTTTTGTTCCTCAATTACCCCTACCCCATCCCTATGGGACTCGAACTCACAATCGATCTGTTTAGTGATTATGGAATGAAATTAAATTACATGACATAGGTTGCCAAATGCAGTTAGATTACATAATATTTGGTTGCTAAATGTAGGAAAATTTTACATCTTGCTCAATCTTAATGCCAAATTTTATTATAATATAATTTCCTAATTTTTTGAGCAGTTGCTTCCATCGCCACCGAAGGCCAAGGCAACATGAAGGGGCCCGGCTTTACCTGGTGGAACAAGCTTCATAGTCTTAAATAATTTTCTACTTTTGGGAAAGAAACTGTATGAAATTGAACCGAAATATCACCCCTTGTTTAGTCCATTCGCTGCGATCTTCGATCAGTTTGTTAGTTTGTTCTGCAACAATGTAACAATAATATATGCAGCGACCTAGTTCATAGGTCTTAGTTACATTATTAAAAAGAAAAAAGAATATTGCGTGGTCTTGTTGTATGATGTTCAAATTACAAAATATTGCAGTTTTTACATGCTTCAGCCTTGCAATCACACATATCATTCAATTGCAATCATTCTCACCACATTCTTTCTCCAGTATTTTTTTCGAACTAGAGCATTTTTACCATTACTAGGGATTTATCGATGAAATCATATAGGAGCTTTGTATGTATATACTTTTAATGACTATTGTGGATGTTATTAGCAGAAGTTAAATCCTCTTATCCATGTGTAGTGTTTATATGCAATATATTATGACTTATGAGTTTTCGAGACTATTTGGAGGTTATTTGGAGCAGTTTTTATTGATGTATTATTTGGTCCCCCCCCCCCCCCCCCCCCACCAATAAAAAAAAAAAAAACTGAGATATTTAAAGTTTTAAACAAATGGTGGAGCTTTTTGAATAAGTAGAATTATTTATTATTTTTATTCTCTTTTGAATCTCTGTTATGTCTCCTTTTATACTTCCCTTTATTATTTTAATATTTTCTTCTACTTTCTATTTTAATTAATTTAATTTTTTTTATTTGCCATTTATTTACAATATATTAAAGTAGTACAAATATATATTCACATAAAGATAAAACACCAAACATTACATTAACACACACATTATTTTCTCTTTCTTGTTTTCTTTACGTTTCTATTAACACACACCAATTTAATTCTTATTTTTTTATGTATGGATAATGATACGTCAAAATAATACTTCAATAATTTAGATGTATAATTCTAAGTTATTTTTAATGTGTCTTGAATAATGAGAGTTGTACCCTTTGTATAGGCGTATTCATTGTCCAAATCCTAGTAGGAATCAGATTCATTTGTTTAATAGAAGTTTATCTTTATTTCGGATTAGATTCTTAGTCAGATTAGGACTTTTTGCTTTGGTGGACCAAGCACAAAATATATGATACCATGAGATAATTTAATTTGTTGTTTTCATTATAATTACTAATTCGTATTAACATTATTTCTACTCAATTAACTAATTTTCAGAATTAATATAAAATTACATAATTATTCATTAGATAATAATTATTAAAAGTATTAATGAAAGGTTACTTAGTCCTTTAAAAAAGTTTCAAGATATTCGAAAGTCATTTGTATTTTTATAAGATACATATACTATTATAATACAATAATAAAATATAATAAAAATAATATAGGTTTAATAAGTTAAGATGTCTATAATTATTTTCTCATGAATGTTTTATTATTAAACTAAATAATATTGTAAGTAAACATGAGATGCCATTTGTTCCAGTAATTTAGTTAGCCTCTTTTTTACTAAAAAAATAGTCCATAAGTAAAAAGTGGACTACAATAATTGATTTTTGATCGAAATATTTTTTGAATTTTTACACAGTTTACCTTAAAGAGACCATTTATTTTTAGAGTCGATTACAATAAAGTATATATAAGATGCATATATTTTTTATATAAAAGATTTCATTATATCTATAAAATCATATAAAGAATATAAATAAGTATATCAATTTCGGACAAGGGAAGGAGATATATTATTTATGAATTGTTGCCGGGATTGGTTTATGGAGATTTGAATTCCAAGTTTGAGAAGTTTGAGTTGGCAGATTGATTAATCAAAAATAAAAGATGACGGAAGATTGCCATTTTTTTTAAATTCTTTATTTAAATTTTATTTAAATTTTTTAGAATCCTATCCCTATTAGAATTCTAGTATGATTAATTAATTAATTTATTATTATTGTTGTTTATATATATATATAATTATAGATTTACCTATTTGTACGTTTTTTAAATAAAAATATGTGTTATTAAAGGGGTATTTTTGTCTTCACATGAAAAGTGACAAACTACTCATACTTTTATAATATACATAGATTACAATGGGCATTCTTGGAAACTAAATAGTAAAATATCAAATTTTAGGTCAAGGGTAAAAATGTCAGATATATTATATTTTGATGGGTTTGGATCGGGTTGAGTTTAAATTGTAATTTAAGATATTCTTAAGGGCTGTATCTGTAATATTTCAAACAAGAGTGAGTCAACTTGTAATACACGTAACTTAGAGCGGGTTCAGATGAAACTACGGGTGTCAAAATAGAGTATTGGTTTAGTATTGGTTTGGATCAAAATGGTTTGGTTTGAAATGGTTTAGGTCTAAAATAGATCCAAAAATTGTGGATAAAAAATGGTTGATTTTTTAATGGTTTTGGAGTGGGTTAGATATGGATCGAAGTTGGTTTGCTTATGAATCCAACAAAAAATCCAATTGATTTTTATTCAATTTATTGTGAAAAATGACTAAAATACCCCTAATATCAATTTACACATATTTACACACACTAACACCAATTTACACACATTTATTATAATGAGTTGATCTAGTAGCTAAGTACAAATAGTACTTGAATAAAGAATTTATCAGTGGTTCTTTATATATATATATATATATATATATATATATATATATATATAACTAAGTTCGATAGTAGTTAATTCCAAAAAAGCTTAATAAGCAGCTTTTTGGACATGCAAAACACTAACCTGCAGGCAGCTTTTTCTAAAGTTTAAGTAGCTTTTTGGTATATGACATAAATCATCTTTACCTCTGTGAAAAATCAGATTTTGACTTTATAAAAGTTGATGTGGTTTGCTGCGTCAGCTTCTTTGTTATCATTTTTAATTAATATGAATGGATGAATATATATTATATATAAGGTAGCTAGATAGTTAATTTATTATTTAATATGATCTCTCTTTTTTCTTGATAGCCACCGCCGGCGATGAGGCACGAAGCAGCGACAACAGGCTCTTGAGGACTGAGGAGTCGCAGAAGAGAGAGCGTGGCGGAGAGAGAATCGTCGGGTGTTGCAGACGGATGGTGGAGTTGGTGCTTGATGGCGAATGAACGACAGCGGTGGGCTGAAGAGACGGTTTGTCGGTGGTAGCAGGCGGTAGACAGTGGTCTTTCAATGAGAAATTGGGAATTGAGAAAATTAGGTTTTTCAATTTCAGTACTTCACGATAGAATTTGAATTTTGTTTTTATTTTTTTATTTTCTTTTAACTAGGAAAAAAATATATATTAAACTTAATAGTAAGGGTATAATAGTAAATTACCATTAATAATAGTCTTTGGGCTTGATCCATTAGTGATCAATTACTAATCCATATGTGACCCAATCCAAAACTATTAATGACCCAAGTTTTATATAATTCATCATGGCTCAATCCATTTATGACTCACTTAATTTTTGGTTAGATTAAAACCAAACCAAACCTATTGAGTTTGGGTCGACCCATGGATCACTCCTAGATGAAATTAACTCTTATTATTATTGAACTTTTCATTGTAATAGGCAATGAATATCTTCAGAACTCCGATACAAAAATAGGTATAAGGTTCAACAATTTCACAAAAATTTTCTCACCGTGAACTCTCTTTAGTCGAGGATGATGTTAATTCAGTTTTAAAATATTTAAAATTGTCCTGAGCGGTCCTCCTGATCTTGGCAGGACTTACAAGTTTATCTCTTAATAATCTCTGGAATACAGGAACCATAGCACGCCATGAATCATTTAATAGTTTATCATATTTCTGATGTACAGGATCCTCTTATTGGAGGCAAGTATAGAGCATACTTAATGATAAATGGAGTATACTATATTAGACACTTTGAGGGCTTATGAAGAATTAAGAACTAAAGTGTTTAAGCTAACATGATAGAAAAGAGAAAGTATAGGAAGGAGAAAGTTTATTGATTTCAACTTGTCTTCATACTATGAATACAAAGCCATTTATATAGAGGGTGGACACCAAACTTTCTTTCAATCCTACCTAAAATATTTGACATCCAAATCTTATCTCTAGGATAAGGATATGAGGTGTCATTCTACAAGCAAAGCATAAAGTAAGCTTATAATACAAACAAAACATAAGGTAAAAGTAAAAGCACAAGTAAATCATAGCATTAAAGATAAAATCTAATAATGCCATGGGTCCTGTGAGTCTTCCCATGATGCACACGCTGCTGGTCCAGGACCGTAGCGCCCCTCTCCGTAGGAGGACGAAGAACGCCACATCCGCACCAAAATAAATTTCCGAGCACGATAGGGTGCCCTACTCGAAAACTCATTTCAGCGAACGGCAAGACACTCAATCAAAACTCCGGCAACAACAATACGATGCCCCAACAACAATAACAACAATCAAATAAATGCGGAAGCGATTTCATAAATAACAGATCGATTCATAAAAGCCATCCATGGCAACATAATTCATAAAACGAATCTAAAATAATTATCCAATTAATGCCGTCCATGGCTCAACTAAACTATCCCACATCAGGAGCACGTAAGTACAGAAAGTAAATAAATTAAATCATAATGCTAAATACTATAATTCAAATCAATTCAGAAAGTAAAGACTCGACTGTTGTTGGGACACTGACAAGACAATAAACAAGAGCCAACCTAGACCTGCTGCTGCCGGCTGACAAGCTAGGTGACACCACCACCTGTCTACCTGAAGCAAGAACCAAAATAGAAAGGGTGAGTATAAAGGATACTCAGTGGGGGGGGGGGGGGGGGGGGGGTAATACAATATAGGTATTGATCACGGTTCGTCATTTATCTTTTAAAACCAAAAGTAGTGAATGTTGCTCGTTTTAATAAAAGAATACAAATATAAATATAAGTTGTAAAACAATAATACAAAGCAACACTCGGGTTCGGCTCACTTTGAAAACTCAAAAGGTTGACGAGTCGGATCCTTTGAAATTATTTGCACATAATATCAAGCCGATAGTTCAATGAAGGCTTAGTCGATTCACAATCCATCGAGTAGATGAAAGGAAAATTTATCAATAATACATGAACAAGAATGAAAAACGGGATTGTGCTTCGACTAAGTAACGAAAGTAGTAAATAAATTAGACAAGTAAGTAATGCAATAAGTCATGCAATAATGTGTCCCGACGAGAACGGGCCCTCTCCTTATAACTCCCAACCATGAAAATCATGAAAGCATGTAGACAAGTACTCCACCACTGAAAGTCAATGTCCAATCAGAATTGTATGGAAACGTGTGTTAACAATGTCACCCCAATCAGAATTTTCAAGGAAGCGCGTAGCCTACAACGCTACCCTCGCACTAACTCAGGCTAGCCAACCTCCTGGCCGACCTAAGCGAATACGGATTGGAGTATACATCGGGATTTGCCCTAGACGCTCGTCTCCAGACTTACCTCCTGTATAGCTCCGGGCCCAAAGTCATGATCCAGTACATGGCTCGCTTTGAAATCAATATCAGTTTGGGTGGCCAAAAGGACCATTTGAAAAGATGATGCAAGCAGTTATGTTGAATGGCCAAAGGGGCTTTTGAGACAAGTTGGTGTAACGATCTAAGAATTACTCATAAGTGTCGTACGCTTCGGGAGCATGCTGACGAATGTCCCTAACGACATTACTTATAAGTGCCTCTGAGATCAAATGGTTACTTTTAAAACAAATAAGTTACTTGTCTCTAGTTGAAAGCATTTCAAATCTTTTTGGTAGATGCATACATTTTGCAACTAAAAGGTTTGACTAAGCACATATGAGAATAGTAAAGGCGGGAATACAAGCAATAAGAAAGGCGGGATAATAAGTTATTTTGCAAACCTATATAACTATGTCCTTGCCCCAATTAAAAGCATTTTAAACCCTTACCTAGGTCGACAGAACAAAAGAATGAAAGCAAGCAGCAATTACAATTCTGCCTCAAGATCCCACCTAAAAAACACGGGGTCCAGAGGATGAATGACTGACACAACAAGAAAATAGACACTGACGCTCGGCTACCAAATTACGAACATGCTTAAAGATACTCTTTCAACATTTAAACATAAAAGAGCAAGTAGGGGTAATATGGTCAATTTATATCCAAAAGCATGGAATAAATGAATAAATGAGAAACATTAAATTAATTACGAAATATGTAAACATATACGCTAAGCAGGGGTAAGGTTGTAATTCAACATCAATCAAATATATTTCAATATTTAATCAACCAATTGAAACACAACTTCACAACTTACAGCTTTTCTCAAATTGGAGAAGAAGGCTCATTTCTCTCTCTGGCGCGCCGCCTGCCATAGCTCTCTCTCCATTTTCGTTTTTGCCCCACATTCTTCAATAATTGCATGATATACCCTATTCCTTGAAAAATGTGCAAATAGTGTAAAGTGTCAGAATTTAGTGTACTTAGTGTCAAAATTAGCTTACCCATGTCGAGAGGATTGAAACCCATGTAAAACCCGACGAAAATGATGGCCGGAGATAGCTCAGCCACCATCTCCGACGCGACACCACCATCGCGCCATGATAAGTGGTTATATTGCATGCTTTTATGTTACATTTGCCCCCATTCTTTGATGTTCAACTGTCCTTATTAATGTGAATTGATCCAATTTGTTGATTTGGAGTAGGATTGGAGATATTGTTTAAAGGAGGCTAGAAGTCACAATTTTGGAGCTGTTTTGTACAAGTCACATTTACGTGATCACGTTTTTGGGTCCTGCTCGCTGAAGAGTCCTATCTTGCGCGGGATTCATTTTCGGAATCAAGATCCTCCTCACGCGTTTTCAGCAGATTTGGACCCGATTTTGGAGGACTTCCAGCAGATTTTGAGCACAACTTTCCTAATTCACCTATGGGCTGTTAGTTGGGATTTTAATTGGAGATTTTGTCAAGCCCTTTGGAGATGATTCACGTAACTTTGGAGGAGATTAATTCAGGCAATTAGGGCAGAAAGAGATAGAACCTATAGCAGCACTATTCACGTGAAGTGAGGGCAAGAGAAGTGACATGAGATGGAGAGTAAGAATTGGAACCAATTTGGGGACTTTGGTTGAGGACATTCACGTAGCTATATCATTGGGAAGAGAAAGAAGCACACTGGTGGTGGAGACTTGAAGAATAGTACCATGGCATCATCACCTTTTTCGTCTTCTTTTGGATTATCTCAGTGAAGAGACAATTTACATTCTTCCTTATTATTTTGATATGAATTCCTCTATGTTTTATTTGTTAGATTTTAATTATTAGTAGCTAGTTTATTATTCTCGTTGGGGATTTTACCTAAGTTCTTAAACACTTGTGAGACCTAATTGATTTCTTAATTCGACTATTCAGTATTTATTAGAATTTCTATGTTTCATGCTTATTGTGATTGATTTGATTGTTTGATCTGGCCAATTGAATTCTTGAATTAATTGCATAGTGTCTTCGCGTGTATTGGAGGGGTTATCCGATATAGGTGATTTGAGAGACGAACTAGTACTAGGGTAGTTGCGAGATTATCTAGGGTATTAGTGGAATTCTATAATCGGGTTTGAATTGGCATGGTGTTAGTGTTTAATTAACTCGAGTCTATGTTTCTTAGATTGAATGTTGTTGATAGATTGAACTCCTAGAGTTATCTAGTGATTAGGGATTAATTGTAAGGTATAGGCCCTGATTAGTCCAATCCTAAGAAGAAACGAGGTCGTCTAAGGTAATTGATGACTATAGTAGGCTTATTGATAGTTGAATGCTTATTCTTGCGTCTATGATCAAGTTGAGAACTTAGGTGAATCATTCCCTATAACGCCCCAAATTTTTGGGTAAACTAAAGCTGGTAAGAATTCCTAAGATAACGGGACAAGTTTGGAAAACTAGATCGGGATATATGTGTTTATGTGATATTTGTGTGTTTTATATGAATTTTCGTAAATGCAATAATTTGTGAATTTAAATTATTCTATGTCAATGTGCGTTTAAAATGATGACTTTTGACTATAATATTGATATATTTTGTTAATATGTCCTTTGTATGAAGTTTCGCGAAATTACGAAAATGCCCCTTCGATTTTTCATTTAAACCTCAGGTTTTCTTTTTATTCTCTTTTCCTTTCCTTTTTCTTAATTACACTTAGCCCTTAAACATCAGCAGCAACAAGAAGAAAAAGAGAAAGAATTTCTCTAAACTTCAATTTGATCTTTCTAGTTCGTTTCTTAACCAAATTTCGATCCGTAAGAACCTACGCGACCCTTGTAACATTCTCTACAGGTATTATTCAGGTTCCATTCAATTCCGTTGTCGTTTGAGTATGTTTTGGATAAATTATTTTGAAGTTGGATTTTTCGGTAGTTTGATCGTTATACTCCGTAGTTTTCATTCTTGATCCTATGTGCTGCCATTGTGATCTTTGATGTTTGTTGAAGTTTGTAGTATGAAAATCTGATTGAAAATGAGGTTTTGGTGAGGATTTTGACGGAATTCTGTTGCTTCTGTGCGAAGTTCTTCGCGTTCTGCTGAAAATTCGCGAAAACATGGTGCACACTGCCTTGCAATAGGCCGTGTAGCAAGACCGTAAGCTATTTTCAACTCACACGGCCTTGCCTCAGGCTGTGTGTGTAGCCCGTGCGTGTTCCAAAAATGCACATGGCCTTGCACAAGACCGTGCAAGAGGCCGTGTGTCCCAAATCTCAGTTCAAAAGTCTCTGGAAGTCAAAAATTGCAAATTCTACTTTCTTCGTTTGATATTATTTTCAAAATCCGACTTCACCATTAAGTTCGTAGTGCTTTAAAACTTAATAATCCATAGAGTTTGAATTTTTCCAATTTCCGTTTGATCGTGAAACGAACCGATTTCCGTTTAGGGAATTATACGCTTTTCGCAATTCTTTTCCGATTGCTTCGAAACTTGAATGTATGCTTCTTTATAGTATTTGAAGCATGTCTATGAAACCTAATTGTGTTTAAGCATGAATTATAAGCTTGAAGTTTTATATTTCATTCGTTTCATTGAATAATTGTTCTAATTGCCCTTCTTTGATTTAATTAAGTGTTTATTGCATTAAGAATAAGCCGTGCGTCGTATTGTCGTCTTACATGGTTGTGTCGTATTTGGTTTCAGGTGGTAGTTCTTCTGGGCAGTAGTTGGTCTTCTTTCTTTTGCCCTTTTTGCAGGATTATCCAGGTGGGGTTTCTCTTCCGAATTCGGCTTTTCTTATACGTATGTAAATATTCCATATATACCCGAAGCCTGTGTTTTATGCTTTTATGTTTTCTTTCCCCAAACTTATATTATACGTAGTAGCTACTTGAAAATCATATTACTTTAATGAGTTAAAGGAAAATGCTTTGATATCAAATTATTACATATTAACCCCTAGAAGGCTCTATTAGCTCGAAAGGGTTACAAACGAGTTTGAAATCGGTCCTTTGACCACACAAGCATTTGAAGTGCGAGGAATTATCTTGGCCTTTTGGCTTGGCCATTGAGCCACATTATACTATCGGGCCCGGACATCAGAGTACGGGGTGAAGTCGGATAGACGTTGGACGGTGGATCTCAATGCTCTGGTCTCCAAACTAATGGGAGCTCGGGGGTATGACCGGAGTGGCAACCCTTTTGAGTACCTGCGCCGGACGGGATCTAGTCTATATCCTCAGCTGAAGATGTATTGGATATTTGTCCTTGCATATATGATTATATAGTAGCGGGCTAGCTACCTGACTACACAAGGAGGAATAAGGGAGGTTTATTTGATATTTCTGATATTGTGAAGCAGGTGGTTGATGCTCGACTCGCCGAGTTTTTACTTTATTACGAAATTATTCGATTCACCAATAATTGTGAAAACCTTTATTTTTCCTTTGCTTTCTTCTCATTTACAAACTGGTGAATCTTTCTGTTGTTTCGATAATATATACGTATTACAGCCCCCTCACTTAGTCGCTTTGACTAACCCCATTACTCTGTGGTTGTCTTTTCAGGTTTTGTTGCTAGGCGGATTCAGGTCATGTCCTTGGAGTCATTTACTTTTGATTAGGTGATTTCATTTCCGCCTATGTATCTGGATAAATAATTAAAACCCTAGAGATTGTAGATGTAAATGATGTAAATTAGTGTGAATAGTGATATTGATGTTTTCAGTGGCCTTGGTGGGCTTTATAATTGTGTTTTGGATTATGGTTGTTCTAGCTCCCTGAGTGGGATAGGTTGTGTTAATTTGCTTCCGCTGTATTATTGTTCATTATCCTATTATTTTCTAAAGCAGATCCGCCTGGTATTTATTTTCCATTCGCCAGGTTGTAGTTCATAACCGAACCTTTAGTTCTTGTTATGGATTGTGACTTGGTGCGGGACGTCACGTCGCACCGTATTAGGGGACGTGCCGTTACATTCCCCAACTAAACTTTTCCGACATATATTTTTATTCCCTAGTTTTTATTTATTTTCTAGCTTATTTTCTCGTTGATTAGTTTTTTTAGTTGCAAAATCCAAAAATACAAAAAAGATCCTTATTTTAATTGCTTTCTTTAATTTAGCTTTCTAGTTAATTAGTAGTTTAGATTGGTAGTTTAGAAACTCTTCCAAAAACCCCCATGTTATTGCTTTCAATAATATTCCCGATTTTCAAAAGATATTATTTCCAACCAATCCCTGTGTTCGACCCTATTTACCACTATATGCAATTTTGTGTTATTTGGTAGATTGACATTATAAATATTATTTTTGGTGGATTCGACACCCATCACGCCACCGTCTGGAACCGCCAGAAAACCTCCAAAATTGTTGTTGCCTTCCTGTTGCCATATCTCCATCGTCGGTGGTCCGATGAAGGTGAGACCACCGCCAACATACTCCCGTTGACCAGATCTACCTTCGCTGGGAGTTGCACGGCGTCGCCGCTGCCGGAGGTGGCAGATCGAAAAAGTCCCTATCGCCACCTTCTCTCCGCCATAGCACCGCCGTCGGCCACTTCCACGCCTGAAGACTACCACCAAAAGACTCCCCTTGATGAGAGCTTTCATTTCCGACCAAGACCAGGCCTCGCCGTGGCCGGAGACGGAAGATCACCGCTCCTCTCCGTCACTACCTTCGTGACGCCCTAGCGGCGCCACTGCTGCTCCAATGGCTAGGAAAATGGTACCGTTGTGCTCCTCTCATCGAGACGATCGATTTGGACATATGATTTGCTTGAATCGGTGAAGAATCGGAGAATCCCCAAATTGGAGAAGAAGGCTCGTCTCTCTCTCTCGCGCGCCTGCCATAGCTCTCTCTCCATTTTCGTTTTACCCAACATTCTTCAATAATTGCATGATATACCCTATTCCTCGAAAAATGTGCAAATAGTATAAAGTGTCGGAATTTAGTGTATTTAGTGTCAAAATGACTGAAATTAAATGCTTAATAAGATTCGAGGTTCGTTTTATGAAAATTCATGAGTTTATGAAAAGTTAATGTTGGGAGGGGTCATAGTGTAAATATTTTTTGGCTTAAAATAAAATTTCTTTAAAATATGACTTAATGAATAATATTTAGAGTCTTATGAAAATAGTTGGAACCTCGATAAAATATGTATTATTAAAACATTGAACCCCAGTCCAATGTACACCATTAAATTACTAATTCAATTAAACGAGCTAAAATATAAATTTACCGAATTAACCCTAGTTAATGACAAAACAATGCAAATTAAATTTTAATTAATGCTTTGGATTTTAAATGCCAAATCGATGATTTATAAAAATCCTTAAATGCAAGAGTTGGAAAACGTGCATATGTGAAAGACGTCGGGACTGTAAATGGTCCGAATTCCGATAAACGCTCTAATCCTCAACTTGGAGATTGCGGGTCGTCACAATACTCCCTCCTTCAAAAGAATCTGTCCTCAGATTCTACTTCTCACGCCAAACCGTTCTCTGCCAAATTCCTCTTTGGTTTCGGTTCCAGAATTTCGTTTTGTCCATCTCGAAACGTCTTTAGGACGCGAACAAACTCCTTTGATTCATGAAAATATGACATCCATGCTCACTTCGGTAGTCAATTCAACCAGCTTCCGAAGTGTTCTCCTTCCAGGTCGATCTGATAAAGTCGACGCTAACCAGATCCGCATATCGAAATCGCAACATAATCGCTCCTAGTCGACTAAGAATTCCTTGTCCTTAGCACTTTCTAATAGCGCATAATGAGGCTGTTGAATTCTGCGCTATCCACACAAAGATCATATAAAGCCTAAGCAACTAATCATTCAATCAGCGCAAGTAAGAATTAAAAGCAGTTAAAGCACATAAGTCACATGAAACACTTAACAATTATTTAAAGCTATTAAACACATAAGCTCATCCGATCTCTAATGCGGTTTGGATTCCTCGAAATCCGTGATGACTCTGTCTGATCAGAAGTTGAATCCTTTAAGGTTTCTGATCCCCGAACTCTATCCCAGCTCGATGCCTGACTCGGATCGAACTCCTTTACCCATTCTTCATTTCACCATTCGGTTGCTCGATGTTTCGTTTCCCTCACAAGTCTGCACTGGTGACATTTGTTGGTTCCTGACATATTTTTCTTTACTATCTCGAAGACCGTTCCACACTGTCTTCATTTCCACTGTCACCTCTGGTTCCATTATACCCTGTCTAAAAGTAGTCTACGTAACTCATCGGATAGTATCTCTAGAGGGGTGAGATACTGATCATATTCCAAAGCTCGGTCGAGCTCGGTAGTGACTCTATCTGTGAGAAACCTTCCACATATATGGTTCCGTTGTTGATCCTGATCTGTTCCCACGCTCTGTCTGAAAGTGGAATGTGTATCCTGTCAGGTAGTATCTCTAGGGTACTGAGATACGGATTACATTCCCAAGCCCGATCAAGTTCAGTAACAACTCCGTCTGCGAGCTGCCTTTTTACTGACATGGTTCTCTGATTAGTCCTGAGATGTTCCCGTACCCTGTCCTCGAAAGTGGAACATCCGCGATCCCGATCTTCAAACCCAAATAACTCTTCATCCTATGAATTGCTTTGGAATCTGATTGTCGAATGGACTTCTGATATCACGCTATCATCTGTCTCGCTGTTCAAGGTAGCTGCTGTCAACTAGTTTTATCTCAATGGTATTGGAATTGGTAACCATCGTCTCCTAATACTTCCCTTTCTCTGCTCTCGTACCACAATTAGTACCTCTGAGTTGATTGCGGTAAACGAAAAAGCAAAGTCTAAAAAGTCGAACAATTCATCTGTAGCACTCTGCTAATCCCGGTGCTCTTCATGTCTGCTAGTGTCTTGGTCTGATTCTGACTCACAGTAGATTCGGTCTCCGTGAGTTCTGCCTGTCATCGTTTTCAAAAAATGGTACGTCAGAACAATCTGCCTCGACCCTCGGTTGACCCTGAAGATGCTTTGAAACTGGCTAAAGCATAAGATTTCCTGTGTTGTAGTACAGTCGGAACTCATCATTCTCGTAGCTTGTCAGCACCTGAATACAACCCTGTATTGTTTGCCATTCTGTCTGTCAAGTCTGATTGTTGTCCTTGCTTACCCACATTTACGGATGGAGCTCATAGGCTAAAGCGGTGCCAATGCTAAAACCCGTAGAGAAACTCACACGAAGTAAAAGGAGAACACGTTTTAAGACAAGTTATAAGCGATGTTCTCATGCAATGCCTATTATGACTTGCGTACCTTTCACCAATCCTTCTGAGTATAGGACCAATCTCGTAAACTGTATCCACCAAGTTAGCATCCTTCGGTAGGGTCCTATCTCAAATGAAGACAGTGTTTGATCATCTCTGCATCACAAAGTTTCAATATGCATGTCTGATGAGGTTAGTATGCAACCACACGAGGCATCATAACAAATAAATCGCGATCCTAAAGCCGCACGACCTATACGCTGTAACCAAATAAGGCGCAACAAAGAATTCCACGATCGGCTCGTGTTACATATTCCTTAGTACAAAAACTTGTAAAGGATTGCCAGTTGGTTAATTAAGCCAACCGTAATCCTTCACAATTTTAGGCACCAAGAAATGACAAACACTCATCGAACCACAAATTTAACACGGACTGACATAACCCAGGCAGACACTGAAAGCAAGACAAGATGAGATACTAGAGCTTTCGATTCCCTTTCAGGAATAGTTTGATAGGTCCGATACATGCAGTTAGTAGCTAAAATCTTTCCAGGCCAATTCAGAGAATTTTGCCAATCTTTTTTAGTCCTGAAATAATCCGCAACAATCTTTTCAGCTCTATCAGAAAGCTTTTCCAATACATCTTGGTTGCTCGGGGCTTCCCGAGCTACTTCTTTTAGATCAATATCCTGCCATTTGTGATATAACTCTACTCCCACCCAAACAACATCAGCTGCATCTCTTATAGATTCCAGCTCTCCTATTGCGTCGACAGTTTCCTCTATTAGCTTCATAAGGGAAAGGCCTTCTGTCACACTACTCTCTAATTTCTTCACCTTGCAGCTGTGGTTTTCACTAATATTGGGGAGTGCCATCGCAATGGCTATCAAGAGTCACTATCAGCAGAGACCAGCAATTATGATAGATGAGAATATTGTAAGCTCGGAAGTACTTCTTCGCTGTCAAATTCTCTTAACCTCATGTTGAAGTTACGGTCAGACTCATTTAGAAGATCGATGAGATTCTTGGTCCGCTCTTTTTCCCCTTTTTGGATCATCTCATCAACTTCATTGTGAATGTTTGTCAAAATCTTCTTAGGCAGTTCGGGTTTGCCTTCAAGTAGCATAACGTAACGGCTAAGTTTAGGATCCACTAATTCAGGTGATCTTGATTTGGAACAATGTCTCACGTAGAAACATATAGATGCAGAAATGAAGAGAAGAAATTTTCCGGTCAGAACAATCACAACCTGAACTCCGATCCAGAAAGTTAGGACTAATCTTTTCGCATCATGTACAAGTTTTCTACATTCGTAGTGTCGTATTTGTAAAGGTAACGAACTATCTCTCCAGTCCACCAGCCTCTGAGTCCAATAACTCTCGATTTTGAATTCGTGTTTGAAGCCATTCGGGATACGTTTGAGCTTTTGAATCTTGCAACACTGAGCCATCTACAGAGAGGAGCTATCATACCCAATGCGACTCCTATCCACTGAATACCTAGAATCCACTGACTGGACCTATAACAGCCCAAGGTCAGCCCGGCAAGCATATATTGTCCTCTTTGGAAAGCCACCAGGCTCGATGGCCCATGTACCCCCTCAAGGTTTTAAAACGCGTATGCCAGGTAAGGTTTCAACCCACTTATAAAGGGGCTTCGTTCTTCTTACCAAACCGATGTGGGACATTACAATCCACCCCCCTTGGGGGCCCAGGTCCTCGCTGGCACGCCGGCCTTACCGGCACTGGCTCTGATACCGTTTGTAACAGCCCAAGGTCAGCCCGACAAGCATATATTGTCCTCTTTGGAAAGCCACCAGGCTCGATGGCCCAGTGTAGCCCCTCAAGGTTTTAAAATGCGTATACCAGGTAAGGTTTCAACCCACTTATAAAGGGACTTCGTTCTCTTACCAAACCAATGTGGGACATTACAGGAGCACTCATAGCTGAACATTTCTGCGCTATCTACTTCGAAATAAAGAGTTAGTCGGACATGAACTTCTACCAAAAGTAGAACCATCAAAGAACACATAATTAATGCCTGAAGTGGCACAGTTCGCTGAGCGTGCCATCACAAACTGTGGGCTTCCGCTTAGTGCCATCATCCAATGTTTTTTCACTAATTCTCTGAGTCTATCTGAGGAATTAACTATCGACTCGTCAGCTTGTTCGGTCGACGTTAGCTTGTGCATCTCCTGGTACTTCGATTCTATAATTTTTTTGGCGGTTGGGATCATGAGAGCCGAAGAACATAACATCGCAAATGAAAGAAGCATGAAGCCAGTGTATAAAATATATTCTATATATACTCGATATAGTAGTTCAGTACCATCACCAACACCATTATACACTGAAAAAGTATTTATACAGACATTTACCACAATTGTGAGGACAAGGATACCTATAGCAGCTAGGTTTATCAGAATTTCGTTATTCTCCATGGATCCCAAAGATATCATGAAATTACTCATAACATTTGAAATGAAAATCAAGCTGCTATGTCTTGCAAGTAATTCATTGAGTCCAATCGTTATATTAGTAAGATCCACCGGCAGCTTCATCGCCTCAGCTAACAGTGTCAGGGAAGGCATTGAGAGAGGAATACTTACACGGGAACCAATAGTTTTTATTCTTGAAGCCGTAGAAGGCATCAGCCGCCATAGCAAGTGATATTACTGTAGAAGCTGCTGTAATATACATGCCGATCCATGGCATAGGTGCATCCAGTGACCTCTGCAGGCCTTCATAACCAACGTTGCAGCAAGCAGAGCAGCTGCTGGCATTGACATCCATATTAATCTTGTCTTTTCCTTTGATTTATACAGGTTTTTGTTGGATGAAAGTGAACAGATTATGATGATAAGGCAACACAAGTTTTTATTTGTATATAAATCGTAGTATGGTACAGATTAGCAATTCTACCATGTCCTGTAATTATCAATTTGACATTCAGAGTTCAGAAAGAACATGAGAAAAACATAAAATTTCCAAGAACCTATACATACGAATTACATTGGGGTCCTTGACGTTTGTCATATTTACATCTAAGTCCCTCTAATTTTATTTTTTATATTCTAGTCCCTGGACCTATCAACCATTAGTCAGTTCCATTAATTTTTTGGTAAAGTTGTGTTTGTCTCACCGAGACGATGAATTTGGAATATAAATTTGTCTGATTCGGTGAAGAAACTGGAAATTTGGACTATACATACAATTGAAGGAATATTTCTTAAACTTGTAAGTTTCTCGTTTCTTTAACGAATCAAACAAATTTATAGTCCAAATTCCTCATCTCAATGGAACAAACACAATGGTACTAGAAAATTAACGGAACTGACTAACAGTTGCCCGGCCAAGGAACTAGAATGTAAAAAATGAAACTAAGGAACCAAGCTCAATGTAAATATGACAAACGTCAGGAACCCCAATATAATTTACCCTATATTCTACATATTAAGATTAGTCGTTCCAACAACTTTTCCACGGAACATTAGTCATGACTCATGAAGGTCATATGGTTCCTTTAGAAGACTTTTAGACTTCATTAGATCTAGAACACATTAAACATGTTATGCAGGATATAAACACGATACGAATATGGAGATACTGAATTTTTTCAACATTTATAACTACAGTGATATCAGATACAGTGCCGAACATGATACAACAAGACAAAGTGAATATTTTTAGAAGTATCCGTACATTAGAGCATTAAACAGTACGTACCCACCACCCTAGCTAACCCTAGTTACCGAGGTAATCGTCCTACTTTGGGCAGTATTGAATTTCTTGGGCGAATTACATTTACTATTCATGAAGTTTTTCATAATTACAATCTAATCCCTTTATTTTTAGAAATTATAAAAACTCTATACACATTTTATTTTATTTCAAATAAATTTTAGAAAGGTAGAACAGCTACTGCAAGAAGATTGAGAATTTAGGATTTTATTGATAAGAAGGAAGACTGGAGGCGGGAGAAATAGGCATCATCCAACTTTTGTTTGTCAACTAACGAGTTGACTGGGGGAAGGACAAAGATTGATAAATTCTGAAAACACAGGGACAAAATGTGATAATTTTAAACTCGTATGGACAAATTCTGAAAATGACCAATAGTTTAAGACGGAAAACCTATACACTTAAACTACAAAATACGAATACTCAGCCCATTTTAGGGATAATATTGCATGAAAATATGAGAATATTTTTCTTAATTTTGACTGAGTTGGCGATGGCGTCATACTTGACTTTTTAAGTTTGTCAAGATTTTTACGTAGAGATGTGTTTTGAGGGCTACTTTTTGTCTTAACTTGTGAAATATGGAAATGGATATGGTGATACAGAATTATTTTGATATTTTATATTAGAAAAGTATTCGATATGATATTGTACATGATACAACATAACAAGATAGAATTTTTAGAATTATCCATCTGTCGTAGTTTGCAGCTTATGAGGCGTGAAATTTCCCTTTTGTTTATGAATATGATCGGAGGAAGTAAAGTCATTTTGCGGAACATTAATATTATAAATTAAATGTATTAATGGCTGTAGAACAATATGTGGTGCTATAATTCCATCTGCTAATAGGGACTTAATTCTCAAGTATGAAAAATAAACACGAACACGAATTTTTTCGTTATCCTTAAAAAGATTGGGTTTTCAAAGATTTAAAACAAACTCCTTAATATAAGGACTCTCTTAATATGTATACTTATATTTTGTAGGGATAATTACACATGCCCCAAAGTTTGCTATGTTTTCAATAACGTCCTGAATTTTTTTTAAATTACAATATATCCCCTATTCTACTATACACGTTTACCAAGTAATCCTTTGGTCAGCCAACGTTTAAAAAATTGATGATATCAGTAATTTTTATTCGAAAATACTCTCGTGACACTGTTCACAATCATATAAATTGACTAGATTATCCTTCAGGATCTACATGCTATAATAAACTTTTTTTTTTTTTGGACTAACCGGCGAGTGCCGTAAAGTTTTTAACGAGATCTCCACCTCCTTTTATTAGGGTTGTATTTCAAATAATTTTCATAATAAAATATTATAATGACTTAATTGGAAAAATTCCATATTTGGTCCCATTTGTTTGAACCGAGGTAAAACTTGGTCCTATTGTGTTCAAATTTTTTCATTTAGTCCCGTAAGATTCAAAAAATGGACAGATTACATCCTTACGTTAGTTTTTGTATGTAAACCGTTAATATGTTATTTTTAAGCATTTTTTTCTTAATTTTTTTCCAAAAGTCGTTAGGTTTATTTGTATCTTTTGTCCTTTTACTCTAGGCCTATTGCAAATTTTGATCCTTCAATTTTCTAATTTCTCAATTTTATTCTATAACTCGTATTTAATAATATTTTAAAAACTTTATATTTAATAATCATTTAAGCTTTATGTTATTTATAAATAAATTATTATGCATCTATACACTTACAATTATTACATTTAATTAACAAAATAAAATAAAAATAATGCATTTATATACTTACAATTATTTATTATTTAATAGACTTACCATTATTTACTTTTAATTTTAAATATTCAACATACTTAACAATAATTTAATTTAAAAAAAAATCCATCCTCATTTTCCACCCCACCCACCCCCAACCCCACCTTACCTTCACCTTCACCTTCACCATCTTCACGAAACACGCCCCCGCCGCCCAGAACCCCACCTACAGACTGCAACCCACCATCACACACTAACTACCACCATGTTCAACCCCCTACCCCTTACCGCTGCACACAAATCGCCACCATCTTCAACCTCCCACCACCGCCAGAGTCCAGACATGTTCACCACCATCTTCAACGACCCCCACCACCTTACGACGACAAGCCACCACTAATGCTCTCATGCACAAATTTGGGAGGGGTAAGAGTTGGGGTGGGGTGGGGTGGGGTGGGGCCGTGGGGGAGGGCAGCGGCCGGAAAAATGAAGAAATTGCTGGTTGTAGATCTGCAAATTTGCAGATTAATTCGCAGATCTGAAAAAAAAAATTTATTTTCTATTTTTTTCTTTTTTTTTAATTTAAATATTAATTAAATACAGTTTTAGTATTAGGGTTTTTTTCAGATTTCAGATTTGGGCGTGAGTATAGGTTTAGGGGTGTAATTTTTGATTAAAACTCATTTTTTTAAAAAAATAAAAAATAAAATATTGGATTGTAACTAACTAACGGGCACATGACCGACACATGCAATTTTCCATGTAAAACTTAACGGAAGGACCAAAAGTGTCCACCTTTTGAATCTTACAGAACTAAATGAAAAAATTTGAACAAAATGGGACCAAGTTTTACCTCGGTCCAAACAAATGGGACCAAATATGGAATTCCGACTTAATTATTTTATTTGGACGTATTTTATTTTTGTGCTTTGCTAACGTTTATGTCACCTTTAATTTTTTAAAACTACTAAAAGGCCACTGTATGTGACGGATCAATTTGTAAGTTTTAGAAAAAAATTCAATATAGCTGTTAAATGGTCCTAAATGTTTATATAATAGGATGATTGATCAGTTTTTTATCATGGAATTGTATCAAGATGTCTAATTCACAAACTTTATCACTTTCTTTGGAACTTTGAGATTATGACCAAAAAGAGAAATGTAGGATATTACAATTTACACCCTCAAACTAATAACTTTCTTAAATGAGGATATATATAGGGTGTCAAGAAATCGCAAAATTGGTTCCTATGTCCAAAAATCAACCTATGTAACAATATCAAAAAGAAGTATGAAAAAACTAGCAAAAAATACCACATAGCAACAGATGAACAAATTACCAGAATCCTACAAAAGACCATTAATATTATAGATTGTTAACAAAATAACCATTAGTAGTAAATAATTACTTCTAAAAATCCATCCAGAAGTAATTATGTCCTGCCAAAAAAACCAAAAAAAAAATTAACAGGCATCCCAGTAAATGATGCCATCCCACATTATCCATTATTTTACACAAATAAATCTACCATTGTTTGCTCCCCAGGCTCTCTGTTTCTGCTTTGCTTTGGCCTACAAGCCTCTTAGATGGGGGAGGGAGAACACTTGGTGGGTTTGGATTCAAGTTAGTGGGCCAGAAAACTTGGTCTGGAATGGGGTGAATTATCTCTCTGTAGGCATTGAGATAGTTGACTCACTGTGGTCAAAGGCTCATTGCCATCATCACCATCATCCCCAGGATCATCTGATCCATCTGGATCGCCAGCTTCTGCCTCTTGGGATCCCCTATTCTGATTTGCATTGTGAACTTTATCAACTGAAATCTCTTGTGTCACCATTCAACTTGTGACATGAGTACCTCTCCAACAACCCCCTGAATAAATTTAGAAGTTTCAGAAACCCCTTCAACTGATTTTTTATTATTACAATTTTCCCCTTATGACTGAGTCACACACTCCACTTCATCAACATCCCTTTAAATTCTTTCATCAGTACCTTGAAACATGTCATTGTTGTTGCTATATCCCTCCTGAATAAGTGGCTGCTTCATCAAGGACACCCAGTTAACATCTTCATCAGAAACTTTCTCTTGTTCTCTAGTTTCATCCCTTACAGGTGATACCTCCAATTGTGGGGATTCCAAGTGTAGGGAGAGATCATCAGAAACCCCCTAGAGATGCTTATCTTCTCCCTTCGTCTCCAAAATACCGAAACTTCGGAGCCCTCTTTTTTGGCAGAAGAAAGCTTCCTCTGGTTCAACAATGGTGATGGAGAAGGGAAAGATCTAGAGAGGTCTTTGGAAAGTGACGAGTTTCTTGAAAATGGTGAGAATGAAATGATAGGAACGAGGGGGTTCAATTTTACCACTTAAAACACATAGGGTAGAGGTGTCTTCCTACAAAATGATTTAAGCTTCTTTTTTTCAAAATTTTCCGTCAAGTGCTAAATTGTAATTTAACACTTTCTTGTCTAAACTAACTGTGAACACATCAATTTTGCACCTCGTCATGCGATGATGTTTTTCAAAATTGATAACTCAGCCCTACCAGATATTAGGCAAACTCTGGACACCCAGACGATCCCCGAGAGTCAAACCCTAGGATCCATAACCCCGAGACATACCCTCGGTAGCCCCTAAATGCCCCTCTACCCTTCCATATACTCGTCGGATCCCAAATTCAATGCAGTATTACCATAGGACATTGCATTAGGGTCACATCAGTCTTTGAATCACCTAAATCGGATGTGAAACGAAGGAGAAAATACCAAAAAACCGAACAAATGTGCAAACCCTAGCCCGAACCAACATGGTCGGCCGACAAACATGACTTCGCGGGCCGGCCGGCCCGCGAGAAACCACTCAGGCTGGTGGCACCAACCAGCCGGCTGGTCACGGCTAGGAGCATCAGCTTGGCCGGCCGGTCGACCCCTCTTGCGTTGCCCTAACCTGCCTTTCTTACAAACCTGCCTTATTTACTGGTATTTTACACCTATAAATAAGGCCCTCCCCTCATTCAATAATTTGCTCATTCACATTTCATCTATTCCCCTTCTAAGGTTCGAGCTTTCGCCTTAGAATTTCTAAAGAGAGGACTAAGCTTCCCTAGCCTGGTCCACTCTAGTCCCTTTCCGGTCCCTTTTATCGGTTCTAGGTTAGAAATTCCACATTCCTAACCCCTAAAACCGAAAAGAGGTTCGACGCTCTGCTCAATAGGGCACTTGAATTTCAGTCTCGAGTCAGGGTTATGTCCGGTCCCTGCGATCGTGCTCCAGCATTCGAGGGGGGAAGCAGCAACTAGGAGTGAAGTGAAGTGAAGATAAGACTACGAGGGTAAGTCTCCTTTTATCCCTTTATGTATTTATTTACTTTCTGCTTTCCTAGTTGATAGTAATAGCCCCATTCCGCCCCCCTACGGGGCGGAACACCCCCTATGGCTAAGGCCACCGGGTCTAGGTGGTCAACGGGTGAAGGGTCTCCCCTTCCTCGACCCCACCTAGGCTACTACCGGCACCTGACACCCCCTTAGTTTCTTGCTTGTCTAAGTGTTTTACCGCTTTCCTGCATGAAACTCCTCATCTCGCATGTCTGTGCTAACCCCAAACTTCCCGAGCATAGGATATAGGGTAGACATACCTAGGCTTAGTTCCTTTTCCGATTCGCCGGATACCTTGCGCAGAGCTTATAATCCCTTGATAGGTTTAACGAAGGTCGAACGGCTTCACAGCCAGGAACTAAACCTTTAGCAAAAGAAACCTTTCAATAACAGCTCAAAGTCCTTTCTTAACAAAAGAACCCCTTTTTGGTTAACTCTAGACATGAGGTTCTAGCGGTTAAATCCAACCCCCTTTTATTCTAGACACACCCGAAAGGCTACTATTTTCACATAAAGCTTTTCTGTTATGTCACTCGTTTACCTCACATGTCTACTCCATACCCTACTCTCAGAAGTTCGGGGTATGAACTACGTTGGCTCTGATTCCCAAGCTCCTTGGGATAAGTAGGCAGCCAGCTCCTTCCGACACGAAGCCAAAGGGATCTAATCCCTATATTCCACATACACACACACACACACACACACACACACATATATATATATATATATATATATATATATATATATATATATATATATTTGCTTGCTTTATTTTTTACACATTTGGCGAATCATGATGGTTATTTGGTATTGGTGAGAAGACCCGAAAGGGACGATGGGGGGTGATAGGTTGTCTCAACCCCTTCCCCCATCGTAACTTAGCTTCTGAACCCTTCACACGAATCTCTGGACACACACACAAGGACACACGAGCCAATACAGGTTTCCCTCTCAACTTTAACCGAGTGGGTGGCGACTCTAAACCCTTGAATGACGAACAGGGAAGGATGCCACACTAAAGGCAAAACCCACCCTTACATCGTCATCCAACAACATCACATTCACCCAACCAAAACAAACAGGGACCCACTATCCCATAGTGGTGACTCTGCTGGGGACGTCTAAGAGGGCTAGACTATGACCGCAGCCGAGCCAAATGACCGAAGGGTTCCCCAAACCCCTTATGTGTTTACTTTATTTGCAAGCTTACTCTATATGTGTACATATGTGCTCTGATCTCACGCTAGAGACCTCACACACTTCACGACCTGAATTGCATTTGCATACGTGATCGTTAAACCCCGAGGCGTGGTATTCAGAGATTGGGGGGAGGTCATGACCCCCCGTCAAAGGTGACACTCAGCCACTTGCTCTAGTACTTAGTACAAGCCGCCTAAGACGATTTTGTCAAGTCGTTGGTACTTAAGAGGGCCGCTCGTGCCCCACCAACTCGACTGGGAATCCTCTGGCAGACTACACTAAGTATGTTAACGAGTCAACAAACTTGTTCTGACATAGGAACCGGTTCAAAAGCTTTAATTTTTTATTTTATATGATTTTTGGAAATCAGAAAATGAAAACCTAGTTTTACAGAAAACTTGGACATCACGTTTTTAGTGACCATTTAGAAATTGCATTAGAAAGGGACTCTAATGTGCTTAGATCACTCTAGAGTCTTCTGAGAAATTGTTCCTCATACGTTTTCCTTGAATTTAGGCTTTTGAATCGGGTCAAAAGGTTAATTTTTCAATTTATTATAAATTTTTGAAATTCAAAATAAAACATGAGATTTTGCAAAAATCTGTTTTTCGAAAATCATGGATATTTATGATTCCTCCCAACTTTTTTTTTCTTCAGTGTAATAAAAATTTCATATATCCACCCAATTGGAAAATGTTATCAATAATGAATCCATAAGCAGAATAGAATTCATTACTTCTAAATATTAGGTGTCCATGCATGTTGAAAACCGTATTAAATCAAGAAGCCTCATGCCTAAATCATGTTCTTCCTTCAATATCAACAATAGGAGAAACCATCTTTCAAGAAAAATTTAAAATCATCGACTGCCACGTTTAAAATGCTGGCTTATAAATCTTTCAGCGTAAGAAGGGTACTTATTTCGGAGATAGGCTCGAAGACATTTCTGGTAAAAGGAAGTCTATCCATCCACCATCAGTTCTTACGACAAAGAGGCACCTTGAATTTCTGAATTGTGGATGTCGATCAACCATAATTGAATCAAGTCCACAACCAATCTTATCTTCAGAATGAGGATGATGTGAAAGAAGCTTATCTACCACAGCTTTCTCATCTTGGGGTGTAAGACGTTCACCATCCATGTATCTCTCGGAGTGGAGTATTTCTTTGGTGAGGCAAATAATTGGTTCGATATCTTTAAGTATTTCTGCTTCTTTGTCTTGCCACTTCCGAAAATCCGGCTCGTTCCATCTTGGATAACGGGGCTGGTCTCTAACAGGTTTAGAAGGAAATAATTGACGAAGATACTGTGGTTTATCGCCGCCATCAGCAGTTGACTCCGCGGCGACGCTAGACAATGCTCAATGGGTTATTGAACCATTCAAGAGTAGGAAATGGTGGTGGTGTTGGACCAGACGAAGGCGACGGAGGGGTAGAGCTCGGAGGAGGAGCCTAGCAGCCCTGATTCCTCCCAACTTGAACTTGTTTATTGATGCACATAGACTAGAGTTTTGGAACTCTTATAAAATCAGATTAAATTGATAATTTTTCAATTTAATTTTATTTTAGATTAATTTTAATAGTGATTAAGATTAATGAAGATTTAAGTAGTTTATTGAGAACAAACAAGTTAAATATGCATATCATTAATTACTTGATAAATTTAATTTTATGCATTGCATTGGATGTATGTCGGTTTTATCATGGGCTTAATGTGTGTTGTGGGTGATTTTATTCTGTGGATGAAATGTTAATTGTGGTTATAAATCGAGAGTCTGCGAGCCTCTTATTCCAATATGTAATGCTTCGTTTTATTTTCTGCCAATATATTTAAATGATTTGTAATTTAAGAGAGTTAGAATCATAGATTAGTGAGGAATTTCTAATTAGATTAGGAGAAGGAGGTCAAGACGAAGTGGGCTTGGAAGAGAAGAGACAATCAAGGCCCAAATGAAACGGGTTACTTAAATTATAATAGAATAGGATTCTATTTACTCCTCGCATGATTTAAATTTATGTTATTGTTGCATGAATAGAATCTTGGTCCATAAAATGGCTCTTATGGACCGAGCGTAGGAAAAAGCCCATGATAAGCCATTTTAATTGCTAGGTAATTTATTTAATTATTGTTATGTGTATTTTGTGGATGCTTGAATTCATGCATTAATCACATAAACAAGATAATTAAATGATGAGGTCTTGGATAGATTTTCAAAATCTATAATTTTAATTTTTCGAAAATTGAACCCCAAATTTTGAATGTCAAAATTTTTCTTAATATTTAGCCTTAATGGAAAATTATATAAACAAGGATTTTAAATTTTCCAAGCATTCCATTAATAGAAAATTCACTTCTAACCTTGCATAGTAGAGATGGCCATGACAAGTGGGTCTCTATTATGTGGCCTTAGCAAAACATTATTAAGAGTTATATTAGATATAATTAACAAAAGATGTTTACCCTAAGACTTGAATTGAATGGCCATGACAAGTGAGTTCAATTGCAAGAAGCTTTAGGATCTTAATACCCACTAAAGAAAAATTACACCATTTTTCTCTAACCTTATTGCATAGGGGTCAATAAAGTTTGAATAAATTAGTGGGAGACTGAATGATTAAAGACCACTTCATTCTTTTATTTAAATTATATTGTTTGTCACTCATACATTTTATGCGTTATAACTGTAGACTTTCTACTCGGTCAACATGTCTAAAAATCCGTTAACTGCTATCCTCGAGTCCAACAAGTTGACTAGTCCAAACTACAGCGATTGGCTTCGAAATCTAAAAATTGTTTTAGATTTTGAGAAAATAACCTATGTGCTCAGCGAAACTCCCCCTAATGTTATACCTGATAATTTGGGAGCTGAGGAAAGAGAGACTGCTCTGCAGTGGGAGAATGACGATCTACAGGCTAGATGTCTCATGCTCGCCACAATGTCTCCTGAGTTGCAAAGACAGCATGCTGGAATGTGTCATGCAAGTGAGATCCATCTTCACTTAGAGCAAATCTACAAGCCGGTCAACAGGATTGACCGATTCTATGCCTCTAGAGAGCTCAATTCACTCAAGATCGCTGAAGGATCAAGTGTTCATGAACACTGTGTTAAGGCCTTGGGCCTCACTGAAAAGCTTGCTGCTCTAGAGGTGATCATGGACAATGAGCTGTACATTGATTTAATCTTGACCTCTCTTCCTCCATCCTTCAAGCAGTTCATAATAAACTTCAACATGAATGGTCCGAATGTGTCTGTTGAAGAGTTGATGAGCATGCTCGTCATTGTTGAACGAACTATGAAGAAGGATAAGTCTGTGATGATGGTTAAGTCCTCATCTTCTTCGAAGAAGAAATCCTTTGGGAAACCAAAGAAATCTAAAGAAAAAGGTTTCCAAAAGACGAAGAAGAAAACCTTCAAGAAGGTTAAAGGCAAGAAGAAGCTGGATCAAAGTGAGGACAAATGCTTCCACTGCGGTAGTTCTGGACCTTGGAAAAGAAACTGTAAGGAGTACTTGGCTACCCTTAAGAAAGGTATAAATATTCAATTAAATTAAAACATTCTTCCATATCTAAGTGTTAGAATTCTTTACACTAACTCTCGGTTTTGCAAAACTGTTGCAGATGGCGAGAAAAAGGAGTAAAGTTGATGGAAGAGAAGAATTCCTGATGATGCTTGAAGCGCTGCTATGAGCATTTAGGAATCTGTTATTTTAATTTATTTAGAAATATTTATTTTATTTTGAGTTTGTCGAACACAGTGTGTTGTGTTTCGATTGGTTATTGTTTGACATTTGAGTTTTGGATATTTGATGGTTTAGAAATTATTGTAATTGTTTTGTTTTATAAAATATTTTATCTCAAATATCTAAATGTTAAATACACATCTAAAGTAGATAATACTAAGAGATAACAGAGATTATCTCACAAAATGAATCCACAAAAGTTGTGGACAATCAAATTCGAATTTATAGAGTAAAATGCAAAAATTCCAGTATGTCCAAAACCATATTTTATTTTGAAATACCGAAAATCTATTTAAACAGTAAATATGATAATTCCCAAATAAGTCTAAGAGACTAGTGGAAGTGTGAATTAGATTAGACATCTAATTAGTATTTGTAGAAAAATAAGTATTAGAGGAATACTTATTTAAAGGTTTCCTAAAGAACAAAATAGATTGTGTAAAAGGAAAACAACTTTTAGTCAAAGAAATTGTTTCTTGATAAAAGAAGAAAACAAGAATTTGAAAAGTTTCAACAGAGACTACAAACATACAAAAGTGGAACACCAAAGTCAATCCAAATCATAAGATAAGTTTAAGACCTTACAGAAACAAATAGAAGATTAGTGAATCCAAAATATATCTTAGTGAAGATATTTAAACAGTATATATAAGATATAGAAATTATGTGAAGGCAAACAGAGTTCTGAAATTTAGTGGGAGCTGGCCCAGAGTGGACGAAACTTAGAGAAGTTTGTAGACTCCTATCAGAACTCAAATTAATCTTAAATGATTGGAACAATTGGTTAAATAAGAGAGTCGAAAATTGTTTTGACTACATTTAAGGTATGATTAAGAGTAATCACATACATAAGATTCAACGAGAGTTGTATAGCTGTATGATATTTTTGAAAATTAGATAAGGTAGTAACCTGCCTAGTTAAAGAGTTAACAAAATCTATAGAGATAGATGGAGTAGAATCGAAAACTCAGAGGGCAATCCGATAGGATCGGAAATAAACAAGCAATTAATTAATAAGTATGGTAACTTATAGAATAAATTACTAGATTGGGAAATCTCAATATATAGGTCTAGTACCCGAACGGATTAAGCTAGTGAACCAAAACATATTACTGCATAAGATGTAGAAACAGAAGGAGTTCAGATGAGAAACATCATCCAAAAATGTTGGATATAATACCTAGCAATGCTCTAGCATTAGTTATTTTTGAAATAACGTAAATGTGATTGCGTAACCAATGGAACCAAGATCTCATAGAATATCTAAACATATCCTTAAATGATTTAACGTTGTTAAATCAGATGACAGGAGTTATATCTCAATGATATAAATCGTCTAGGCAGAAAACGCAGTGAATCCACATACTTAGCCTTAGAGTCAAAAGGTCTTTTGAAGGACATCTTTCGAAGATGGGTCTTGAGACAATGGGCAGTTGACTTTAGGACAAGTGGGAGATTGTTAGAGTTGTGCCTTGGAAAGCCGAACTGCTTGAGGTATTTCCTCTAAAACTCTAGAGTAGAACAATCTAGTGATCCATAATAGAAAAATATTAGTAGTCTTCTAATACTACTTTGGCCAAATTCATCATATTACATTTATAAATGGTTGCATATTATTTATTTTTGTGTATGGATGAAACCCCAAGATCACAGTAAACTAAGGGACTTGGTTTCACCATTTGATGGGGGCCATGAAATAAGTACCCAATTGTGTGATCTAAAACACTCCAAGTCGAAGAGTTTAAAAGGCACAAGGGATGTTGATCAGACTCGCTTGAGACTTGCTCATATGACATAGCTTTATGAAAGTGTGTCCCATTTCATGACATTAGTGTTTTGACACTACTGTGCATATGAGGGTGCTTAATGGAGATTAAGTTCACTGAGGATTCCACCGGGAATGCCTAAATGGGGTAAGACTCATATAGAGTTTTAGAGATTAGGAGGGTTTCCCTAGCCATGATCGTGTCTAACTAATCCATAGACTTGAGGCTCCATGGTTGCCTTGTGCATAACTGGGACATGGTTTGATGTACTTCTGAATCTCTAGGTTTCACATAAGTTTTACATTGGGTATGTTCGAGTTACGCATGGAGGCTACGAGGGTCAATACAGAATCTATCACGTGTTGCAAGAACAAGAAGAATTCCTATAAGTTCTATTATAGTAAATTCCACCATCAAATCCTTGCAAGGTACGGTTGGTCTCAACTAGGAAAGAGTTCCTAGAGTATGAGATCAAATGGAATTACTATAGGAATATTATTCATAGAATTGAAGACTACTGGGGTTCCATTTCCCATGCCCTAGGTCTCAATCGGGATTTGGATGATAGAAAGATCGTATTTCACAGTAGATCATGAGGCTGAAAGGTTCATGCCACTTCATCGATGGATGGGTGTCCATGGACATGTTGATAGACGTCATCCATGGCTGTAGGAATGTATTTGTGAAGTCAATGAGTTAATTCAAAAATAGTCTCTAATTAAATGAGTTTAATTAAATTCACAATTATGACATTAAGAATGTATTCCTACTACTGTCCTATTGGTAAACCTGAGGGGTCACACAATGACTTCCAAGGACGAACTACTTTATCTATAAGAGTTTGATAGCAGTCAATTAGATTGGCAAATGAATTAGTTGGAATTAATTCATTAACAAAAGAGACAAATAAGTTAGTTATATGGAACTAACATATAATAGTTAATTAAAGGTAATTAACAAAGTATTTAATATGGTTAAATATAAGAGACATGTTATTTGACAACATATAGCCTAAGTTAGACTTGCCTGCTCGTAAATGGTTCTCTACGCTTCCGCCAGATTCGGTCAGCAGTTACTAAGACTTCACCAGGATATTTATGACGCAATTTTGCTAGTAGAATTCAGGGTAAAAAAAGCACGATTAGCACGACAAAGGCGAATCCCTGAAAACGTATGTGCAAAGATTCAACAAAGAAGTGCTCGAGGTGCCTTCTGCCTCGGACGAAATCAAGGCTGCAGCTTTCGCGCAAGGGCTGCAAGAAGGACCCCTACTTTCGGCACTGGCCTTGGATCCAGAAACAGACTATAAAAGGTTATAGAAGAGAATTGGGCAATACATTCAGTTGGAAGAGGCCCTCACAGCTAAAAGGGGGACCATAGTGGAAGTTACCGGAAAGAATCCTACAGGGGGATCATCCGAGCGGGTAAAGGAAAAAGGACGAGCAAAAGGAGAGGCAGTGGTCCAAAAGCGAAAACGAGAGGAAGGGAACATCCGGCCGGCCTTGTAGGAAGAATACAATGAGCTAAAGGATCCGTTAGACATAATTTTACCTAAGGTCAGAGGACGAGATGGTTTCCAATGGCCCCGAACACGAGCAGATCGGCCACAAAAGCCTAGAGGACCTTCTTTCTGCGAGTATCACAACGATTACGGACACAAGACGGAAAAATACGGACATCTAAAGGATGAAGTAGAAAGGCTGGCGAGAGAAGGAAAGATTGACGACCTCCTGGTTCGACTTCCTCCTAAAAATTTGGGACAGCCCCTAACACTACAAGAAAACAGACAATTTCCGAGGGAAAATTTCCCTCGGAAATCCCTCGAAAAATTAAGGGATTTTCGAGGGATTTCCGGGGGATTTCCGAGGGACTTTTTCCCTTATAAATTTTCGAGGGATTTCCGAGGGAATTCTGAGGGATGTTCTCAAATATATTTCCGAGGGAATTTTTCCTCGAAAATCCCTCAGAAAATTTACAGCCATTAGTAAGCGCTAAATTGTCCGAGGGATTTCTAAGGGATTTCCGAGGGAAAAATCCCTCAGAAAATAAAAATTATTTGTTAAATCTAAAACTAATAATTTCCTAGGGAAATCCGAGGGATATATTCCGTCGGAAATTGAAAAAAAATATTTTGTTTATATAAATGTATTCCGATGGATTTCCGAGGGAAATATCCCTCGGAAAAATAAAATTTATTTATTTTCTTAAAAAATAATAATTTCTGAGGGATTTCTGAGAGAAATATTACGTTGAAAATTGTTATTTTTAAAAAATAATTTATTAATCTTATATTTAAGCAATTTCCCAGGGATTTCCGAGGGAAATTCGAAATTCCCTTGGAATTCCCTCGGAAAATTTGTATTCTCTCGGAATTCCCTTGGCTTTCCCTCGGAATTTAAGTTAATTAATTCACTAAAATTAAAAGCTATATTTTTCTTATGAAATAGATTCGATCTATTTCAAATATATTATTAATCATTTAAAAAAATATCTTTATAACTTGAGAATTTCAAATCAATTAAATTCAAGTGATTATGATTAAATATATACATGTGTAATGATATACATTATATAAGTATTTCAAATATACTTGAATGTCATTGTTCCTAATTTTTAACTTGAATTCAAGCTATATACGTTATTGTTCAATCATTATTTTCGTATTTTATTTATTAATAATAAAAAATATCATTTATTTTAATTAAAAAACAAAGAGATGATATTATTATTTTTTTAAACAATTTTTAGGCAATTTCCGAGGGATTTCTGAGGGAAATTCGAAATTCCCTCGAAAATTTCTCGAAATTCCCTCGGAATTCCCTCGGATTTCCGTCGGAATATAAGTTAATTAAATCACTAAAATTAAAAGCTATATTTTTCTTAAGAAATAAATTCGATCTATTTCAAATATATTATTAATCATTTAAAAAATAATATCTTTATAACTTGAGAATTTCAAATCAATTAAATTCAAGTGATTATGATTAAATATATACATGTGTAATGATGTGCATTATATAAGTATTTCAAATATGCTTGAATGTCATTGTTCCTAATTTCTAACTTGAATTCAAGCTATATATGTTAATGTTCAATCATTATTCTCCTATTTTATTTATTAATAATCAAAAATATCATTTAGTTTAATTAAAAAACAAAGAGATGATATTATATTTTTTTTAAAACAATTTTTAAGCAATTTCCGAGGGAAATTCGAAATTCCCTCGGAAATCCCTCGAAATTTCCTCGGAAAATTTGTATTCCCTCGGAATTCCCTCGGATTTCCCTTAAAATTAAAGTTAATTAATTCACTAAAATTAAAAGCTATATTTTTCTTATGAAATAGATTCAATCTATTTCAAATATATTATTAATCATTTAAAAAAATAACTTTATAACTTGAGAATTTCAAATCAATTAAATTCAAGTGATTATGATTAAATATATACATGTATAATGATATACATTATATAAGTATTTCAAATATACTTGAACGTTATTGTTCCTAATTTTTAACTTGAATTTAAGCTATATATGTTAATGTTCAATCATTATTTTCCTATTTTATTTATTATTAATCAAAACTATCATTTAGTTTGATTAAAAAACAAAGAGATAATATCATTTTTTTTAAACAAATTTTAAGAATTTCTGAGGGATTTCCGAAAGAAAGTCGAAATTCCCTCGAAAATCCACTCAAAAAATTAAATTATATGAAAATCATATAGTAATTAATGAAAATTTTAACTTTCCCTCCTAAAATTCCCCCTAATTATTTGAACCCTTTTTCAGTTGAAAAACCTATCTTCCCTCGATTTACTCCCCCCTCCCTCCAGACACTCATTTTCTGCCGCCCCTTTCTCGCTCCACCGCTTCAGTCCCAGGCTCCACCGCATCTGCTTCTCCGCCGCAGCTGCAGCTCCTCCGCTCTCTCTCATCAGTCCTTATCTATCTCTCTGTAAGTCTCTCTTTCTCTCTCTTCGTATTCTCGAAGCCTTGAAGCTCAGGCCCTAGCCATCGCCTCCCTCATCCCGTCAGCCAACCGCCTCAGCGCCGCCTTGTTCATCCAGGCCGCTGCTCTTACCTAAAGTCAGAACCTCTTCCGTGCCGCCGCCCCTCCCTTCTCGAATCCCCTCCCATTGCGTCGCCCCTCCCGTCGCGAACCCCTTACATTGCACCGTCACTCCCGTCACGCCGCTCCTCCGTTCGAGCCGACATGGAGAAGTTGTTTCCCTAAAATTAGTTTGCGTTATCTCTTTCAAAGCCCTAGTTTATTTTTTGCTGGGTTTTTTTAATTTGTAATACTAATCCGCAAAGCCCTAGTTTAATTTTTGCTGGGTTTGTTTAATTTGTAATACTAATCCGCAATATTCTTCATACATTGCAGTAGGGATTTTGGATTTAATTTGCAGAGAAGAAGAGGAGGAGAAATGATAGAATGAGAATGTGAAGGTGATGATTATAGGAAAGCTACTGCTACTGCATTAAGAATTCAGGTTTGAGGATTTTAGAGAGGCATTTTGATTTCAAACTATGATCTTTTGTTCTTGAAATGTTGTATTGTCCCCAGTTTTGGTATCTATAACTATGGTTTTTCTTAATAATTCCATTGTATTTCCATAGACTTTACCCAGTTTGATTGTCCTGCATAGAAGTCTCTAAACATTTTATCCCATTTTCGAGTACGCGTAATTTTGAAGCTAAGCATAGAAGTATGTGTAATTACGTATACTTACAAGGGAGATAAATGTAATTGATGCATCAAAATAGGTAGCACTAAGATTTCAAAAAAAGCCATACCAAATAACAATAGGAACAAAGTCATATTTATTTGTAATGTCCTTCTCCTTGATCCAACCCAATACCATCTCTCTGTTATTTGCTCTGTCATACAAGTTTGATTGTTCTTGCATTTTACTGGCTTCATGTTTTCTACTCTTTAACCGTGCTAGTGATATTGAATCAGATTGCAACTTTGATGTTCTTTTTGTGTGGTTTGCATTGTGATTATTTTCTTTCTTGATTGAATTTGATGTTTCTTATTAGGTGATGATCAGTTATAAATTATCTATGGGGCTGTTATGTTTTTTGTCTCTAGAAATTTTGTAACACACATTTTCTTGGCAGTGTGTTTTCCTGATGAATTTATGCTTTTCTTAAGCTACTTCATTTTGACTCTTTAAATGTAATCATTTTGTTATCCCATATATTGTAGGTTGCTACTCCAGGTCGTCTTGTTGATCATCTTTCTAATACCATGGGGTTCTCTTTACGTACACTGAAGCACTTGGTAAGAATTTCTTTTCATTGTTTTGAGGCTTGAAAACTCTACACTGAAGCACTAGCTATTCCTTTATTTTTAATTGAACTTTTAGCATTTAAGCTTTGGGGCTGAATTTCTGATCTGATGTTAATGGAGGAGACCTCAGAGAAAGTTAAGAAAAGCAGAGAAAGTACCAAGAGAAGAAGACAGAGTCGATACAACGGATAGAAAAGATGATAACTGAGTCGTTGAAATTTGAATGTGCTACGGAGCCCATTGACCAGAATAACTAATGAGGAGGAAGATGATAGAGAGAACTTAATGTGATGGTGTTTATTATTGCACAACAATTGAAACTTGTTTTAGTATCTTAAACAACTTTACTATATTTACACTTTCTATTAGGATTTTGGATTGTGGATTTTCTAATGCATTTTGAATTTTGTAATGCATATTAGGATTTTGAATTATTCAAATGTATTATTTACATTTTGGATTGAGACTCTGAATTGATTATATATTTGAGAACAAGTTTAATAGTATGAAAATATTAAAAATAAATATAATTAAATAAATAAAAAAATTAATAATTGAAGAAATTCCTAAAAAATACCTTCTGAGGGATTTATTCAATTATTAATTTTTTTTTTATTCCCTTGGAATTCTCTTGGAAATCCGTCGAAAATATTTTAGCGGGAATAGAATTTCCGAGGGAATTCCGAAGGAATTTCGAGGGAAGTATATTTAAAAAAAATTTAAATTAAATAAATCCCTAGGAAATCCCTTGGATTTCCCTCGAAAAATTTTCCGAGGGAATAGTATTTTCGAGGGATTTTTGAGGGATATTCTTAGTCATATTTTATGTCTTTTTGAAAGAATTTCCCTCGGAAATCCCTCGGAAATAATTTCCGATGAAACGTTTTCCGAAGGACCCATTTCCCTCGGAAATCCCTCGGAATTCCCTTGGAAATTATAATTTCTGAGGGATTCCCTCGGAATTCCGTCGAAATTTTCCCTCGAAAATTGCCTGTTTTCTTGTAGTGCGAACAGGGAGGAACGACGAGGAGGGGCGAGAAGAAATGTGGACGACGACGGAGGACGACCGAAACAAGTAATAAAAGTAATCAACATGTATATGAGAGGTGTAGCGCCCCTTTCCGTAGGAGGAGAAAGGAGACCATATCCGCACCGAGACGAACTCCCAAACAAGGTAAATGTACCCCATTTAAAAATTCATCCCGGCGAACGGTAAGCACTCGATCTATACTGGCAACAACGTCCCTGACCCAACAACAACAACAATAACAACAACAAATAATAACAGAGTGCAGAAGCTAAAACAATTATCAATTCAACGATTCAGGCCACACGGGGCAACGATAATCATAAACAGTAATCAACAGTTCAATATCATAATCATTCTACATGAGAATTCAGTAAATGGAGTGACATAATTCAATAATAAATGACAGACTATTGTTGGACACTACCGACATAACCAAATGACATACACTCGAGACACTCAACACGCTGTTGCCAACCGACATGAGAGGTGACAACGCCACCTGTTGACCTGAAGTAAGAATCAAAAGTATGGGGGGTGAGCATAAAGAATACTTAGTGAAGTATTTAAAGGTATATAATAGTTATATGGAACTAACATATAATAATTAATTAAAGGTAATTAACAAAGTATTTAATATGATTAAATATAAGAGACATGTTATTTGATAACATATAGCCTAAGTTAGACTTGTGAAATTAATTGGATTAATTCAAGTCTAGAGTAATTGAGAATTAATAGATTGAGGAGAAACATAATTCAATTAGAGGATAATTGAATGTTTTGACTTGAGAATTAATTGATGTTAATTCAAGTCAAATTAATTAATTGAGGTACTTATGATTTATTTGGAATAAACCTGTAGCAATTAAATGTTAATTGAGATCATTGGACTAGAGAATTAATTTGGAATTCATTTTAGCCCAAGATGATAAATGATGGGCTTGTAATTTATTTAGAATAAATTAAAGGCCACTTCATGATATAATGGACTTGCTTAATTAATCTTGATTAATTAAAATTGGGCCTGAAGTATTTAATCTGGAATTAAATGGCCTTGAGAAGACCCAAGACTGTTGGGCCCAAAAAGCAGCAATGGCCGAAAATCCCAGCCCATCTAGGACTGGAATTTTCGGCCAGTGCAAGGTTATTAATAACCCTGCACTCAAGTCAATTATGTGTGAATGGTTTTACGTGAAAACAGAAATTAGGAGAAAATAAGTTTTTTTCTAACCCTAATCTCTCTTTCCTCTCTTGCGCCTCCCTCTCTCTTTTCTCATACAATTCACGTGAACTGCAGAAATTCTACAGTTTCATGTGAACAAGTTTATGGCTTTCTCTTCTTGATTCTTTTGTTTTAACATTAGATAGAAACTGGTTTTAGAACTCTAGCAAGTTCGAAGTGATTCAGAGTTCGTTTGCGAGAAGTCGTGGATCAACCTCAGAGGGATTCGGTCAAGATCGGAGCCCTGGTAGAATCAAGAAGCCTGCACTATTCGAGGAGTGGCCTGAAGCTTTGGAAAGCTTTCTATCCTTAACGACTACAAAAGGAGTGCGTAAAGGTGAACATCCTTTTTGATATATAAACGTTTCAAAGTCACGAATTTATTGGATGAAGATTCACTGTAATGCCCTGAGACTAAATTTTTTTGAAATCTATTACTTCCGCTGCGTCCAGAGGTGTGTGAATCCCAACACGGGATCCAAGAAAAACTTGACATGTATTATCAGAATGCCCAGAGAATTCTGCTTGAGCGAGGCTAAGACCCCCATAAGGCCCATACTGACATATCGGCCCCACACTATGCCTCCCTAACAGTTATGTTAAAGAGGGCATTAGAGTACAAGCTGATAGAGCTCCCTGAGCGTAGGTCTCCTCTACCTTACTCTAGCCCTGAGTACTGTGCCGGAGATTACTGCGAGTACCATAGGACTCCGGGGCATGCTACTGACCAGTGCTCTACCCTTAAGGACATCATTGATCGACTCATAGAAGAGGATGAGATGTCCAAGGCTTCCTATAACCCCGATTTCAGTACAGACAAGAGCGAAAGTGAGGAAGATCCCTCTGAGTATTAAGAGACTTGGCCTACCCGTCGCTTAGGGTTTTCCCTTTCTTTGTTTAAGCTCATTAGCGAGCATAATTGTCAATTCATTCAAAAACGTCATCAGAAAAATTATTAATGAAAGTTATTATTTTTCTTTTTCATCAAAAGTTATCTGATGACTTCCCACCCCTATTTTACACTTTTTTACAAAAAAAAAGAGGAGATAAAAGCCAAGCTAGACCCTTGTCTAGGCAAAACTCGGCTTCACAGAAACATAAATTCTTTTCAAAAAAGACGAAAAAACCCGCTGGATCATTATCTAGGCAAAAGTCGGGTCTTCCCCCTCTTCCCCCTAGTACTTAAGGAAATCCGAGGCTAGCCTAGGGATCCGAGAGGGAAGTTTAGCCCCAATTGGTCCGGGCCTTACCTCATCAACGAAATCCTGACAGGAGGTGCAGTATGGCTAACTGACCTCGACGGAGTCGCGTTTGCCTCCCCCACGAACCTAGATCAACTTAAGAAGTACACACCGTGAGAATGATTGCGGATGCTATTCCCAAACCCCTTCTTTTTCTAGCCACTACCGTTCTTCCGTTACTCATGTAACAAGAACTACGTGTAGCTTGATCCTCCATGAGAGTAGTATCTTGAGAGAAAATCCCTGTAAAAGGCCAAGTCTAACTATAAAGACTCACGCCTTAGGCAAAGAAACCGACCTCACTAGACTAGGTCATCATTTTAAAACGTAGATTGTGAGGAAAAATGGAGGTACGTAGGCTGCTCGAGAAGTTACTTCGAGTTCAGCTACAATTTTCAATAAAATTTATCTTTCCCTTAGCCAATCTGAGCTAAGTGACGAGACCTCACCACAATCCCGTCATTACCCCCTTTCTTTCTTAGCCTTTCTATGCCTCTGAGTGCAAAATGACTTTCACACGTAAAAGTCCTAGAGCTCACAAAAATAAAAACAAAAATGAGAGGAAAAGACACCAAGAAAAAAAAGAAAAGACAAAAAGGGGAAAAACAAAAAAAAATTGATCAAAAAAAGATCCCCAAAGCAAAGGGTGATAAAACAAAACAAAACAAAAAGGAAAAAAAGAGAGAAAGTGAGGAAAAGTGAGCCAAAAACGGACTGAGCGAAGTCTTGAAAGCCACACGTGCTGAGCTCTTACTTTTACCTACCCACATTAATCACCCTATCCTTTCTGTCAAAGCATTCAACCTCATTCTGTTGACCTACCTTGAACGGCATCCAAGGAAATACTCGTACACGGAAAGAGGTACCTTTAGTCGGTCTAGGCTAGTCGGTGTAGGTACACGACACTCCCTAGAGGAATGGGCGTCACCTGTATCTCCCTAAGGAGATCTAAGATGGCGTCAGGACGACACCAGTTGTCGGTTCAACCAACTCTCAAAGTCCTTAGGCAAACCAAGGCAATCCGAGGGTCTTGGTTTCCCTTACCCACACGCTGGGCTGGTCAAGGAAAACCCCAAGGTCCTTTAGGCGGAACCCAAACCTCGCTTGTCGATCGACATCAGAGGATCTCGACATGATCCATCTTCACAGATGCCATATACTGAGGCTGGGCAAGACCCTAGTACTCGTACTCTATGTACATGAGCAAATTCTACACCGGGGCTGCTTAAGGGAAGGAACCCCCGACCTGGTTAGGGTCAAGTCCTGCAGCAAACACCCTGCGGTGAGATGTTCATCTTAGCACAACGGCTTACACAGTAACCCAGTCCATACTGGGGCTGTTTAGCAAGAAAAATCCCCCTTCTAGCTAAGAATCCCGTGTCCGACACCTCGGCATGAAATGCCCGGTCCTACAATCTGGCATACACTGGGGCTGTCTTTGACAAAGACAGATCCCCCTGGAATGGTCGAAATGGTCTCTACAAACACTATCTGGGCACCATGTCCGAGCTACAGAATGAGTTCGTCCCTCTTAGTAGAAACTGAACTGTAATCTCCAGCAAACCTGGGTCCAGTGCTGTCTAGGAGCGAGTAGCCTTCGGAAAGGACAAGTACTGCAAGTACAATAAGTAGTCTAGGGGCTAACCTAGGTGTCCCAGAACAATCCTAGTCAATGTACACGAACACAGGGGCTGTTCCACCTGTCAAAAGCCAAGTGATCGAACCCCATCACTCTAGTCTGGGCATAGCAAAATGCCCCAATCCCCCACACGCCAACGGCGTGCACCTGTTAGGTGTCATGAAATGGTCATTTCATGCATCTATACACAAGTTTCTCAAAGACGCAAGCACACATTGAAAATAAAGGCAACACTTTCATACATAGATAGGGTTCGCAGTTCAATACAACACACGACGCGAAAGTGCTACATGACAGCAGAAAACCTATCTATACTCCCTGCGATAAGACCCATCCGCAGAACTGCTATCGCTACCATGGTAGGGATTGCCATTGGCCACATAAGCATCATCATCTGAGTCACTCGGAGTGGTATCCCCAGTATGCTCCTGGGTCCTCGCCCGAGCTCGACTCTCATCGATCACCGGTCCACCTTGTGGTCTCGCTGCCGGCCTATCATGGCACGCCTTGGTACGTCGCTTCTGACGTACCGCCTTACCCTTACCCTTCTCAGTTGCCCTATCAGACCCACGTCGAACTGGGGTTGAATGTCAGTCACCTGAAGAACTCTCTGATTGATCCCGATGAGCAGGCGCATCTCGTCCTCGTCTCCTCGCCCCCTGAGTCGAACCCTGCAAGGGAGACAAACCACGTCGTTCGACCGACAGACCAACTCCCGATAGAACAAGCTGGTCCTCTTCGCAAGCTCATTCTTCAAGGAGTGAATCATCTTCATGGCCTCCTCATAGGCACCCTTGTAGCCCTGCACATGTAACGCCCCAAAAATTCGTGTATGAACCGGGAACCCGAATCGATTTTGTTGCGCGATTCATTATTTATTTTAATAATTATTATATGATTTTATAACAATTTCGTATATAAATGAATTCCTACATTTAAATTACGAATTGTCAATGTGCGTTTAATTATATGAATTTTGACTGTAATTATGTGTTATTTGGACAATGTGAGTTTTTGAACTTATTTTGCGAAATTATGAAAATGCCCTTTCGTTTCTCGAATCAAGTCAATTATTTGACTAAGTCTCTCAACTCTCTCCCTCTCACCTCATTCACGTAAACAGCAAAGGAAAAAGAAAAGAAAAGAGAAGAAAGGAAAGAAAAGGAGAAGGAAGAAGAAGGAGTTTCAATCGATCGTCCCGACTCCGTTTCCTGACGGATTTTCGAATCGTTTACGTCTACGAACTCCTCACGATCTCTTCTACGAGTAAGCCTTTCACGTCCCTCTCGTTTAATGTCCCCTATGCCTCGTATTTCTCATTTTGTTTATAGTTGATTATATATTAGGTTTTATTTGATTTTGATAGAAATTGTGGATGGATTTTCGTATTTATCGTTTCTATATGTAGGTTATATGTTGTAGATAGATGATTATATGCGAGAATTAGGGATTAATTTGCATGATTAATCGATTAAATGTTGAATTTTGGTTTGATTTTGCGTTGGTTTTTGATGTTCTGCTAGTTTCTGCTCTTTCTTGACGCACACGGGCTTTGCACACGGGGTGTGGCAAGCCCGTGTGGAGGTACACGGCCTCTTGCACGGCCGTGCAAGAGACCGTGCGCATGGTGCATGGTGCACGACCTTGTGCACACGGCCTTGAGGCCGTGTGCAAGAGGCCGTGCGTGTCTTTTAGTGTGCACACGGCCTTGGTGCACACGGCCTCAAGGCCGTGTGCATGAGCCCGTGTGGCCCGATTGAACAGGCCCTGACCTTCTGCAAGTCAGGGCCAATTTTGGCCTACGGGTCCCGCCTCGGCTCGTCTTTTTCGAATTCTTTCTTCGCTCGTGTATTCGATATATATGAAATAGTTATGAATTGCATGTTTTACGAATTTATAACATGTTCGGGTATATGAAAAGTGCGTTTTAAGTTTTCGTTAAATTTTCTAACTTTTGCATGTGAAGTCCGATTTTCTCGAAATTCGAATGCATACTCCTTTATGATAATTTAAGTATGTCCGTAAAGTTTCGTTGCATTTGGATTTGATTTGCATTTTTAAATGCATGAATTACTTCGTTATGTTTGATAATTGAACCTAAGTGTTTTATGTGATTGTATAACGTGCTTTTACGTGTTTCTATGCTTTTGTATGAGCCGTGCGTCGTCGTATGTCTTACCTGGTTATGTCGTTTGTCAGTTGCAGGTTCCACTCTCGTGGATTAGGTTGCTCGTTTCCGTTTTGGGCTTTCTTTTGGTTATCGCCAGGTGAGGTTTCTATTGTTATCCCGTATTATGTAGATATGTACTATTAAGCCTCACTAAATAAGCCTCGCATGTATAATTTACGTTTTTCATCCTGTATTACTATATTTAGTAAATACTTTATGCTTATTATCTTTATGAGGTTTAAGAACAACAAATTTGATATCAAATGAATATTATGTATATGATTTCGAAATGTTTTCAAAAAGAGACAAGCGAACTATGTTTCGATTTAAATGTAATTTTGGGTTTGGAAACCTTATCGTTGAGTGAATTCGTTAGGGCGGGTTTCTCCCCCAGGACGATGGAACACCCGGTTGCGTTTCCTACCGTTACATCGCCTGTCTCAAACGGCCCTTTTGGCCCTCCCCTAAATGTCTTGATTCCTATTCTAATAGGAAAATGATAGTTATGAAAAATGCGAGATATGATATGTGTGTCCGTCTTGTCTTTGTGGGCCCCGGAGTATGGCGATCGGATGAAGCCGGATAGACAGCGGGTCTACGGTGGAATTCGGTAGCTTGCTCCATGTTTACCGGGAGCACGGGTGAGGCCGGAGTGGCAACCTTTGTGCTTCTGCAGCGGTTGACTTCGTGTCAACTGAGATATAGGCTATGTCTATATCCTGAGCAGTTTGGATTTAGCGGTCCTTCTGCTATATGGGAGGAATAAGGTTGGTATGGTTTTCAGGTATGTTATGATATGATATGAGGAGTTGAGGGCTCGTCTCGCCGAGCAATATGATATGTCCCGTTATGTTATGTTACGATAAATCACCGAAAGTTTATGAAAACCCTTCCTTTACGTTTGTTTTCTTTTAAGTTAAAATGGTGATTTATTCCCGTATGCTATTATGTATGTACTCCCTTTTTCCCCTCACTTAGTCTTTTGACTAACCCTCCCTGCTTTTAACCTTATCTGTTTCAGGTGGTAACTAGGTGGGCATCGTCAGTCTTGTTTTGCGGGTTTTCTTTCTTTTCGGTGATTGTCCCTCTCTAGATAGTTTTAAGTTCTTGATTAGGTTATATGTATATGTTATCGGGATTGATAGATTGAACCCGTTATGTATATGTTACCGGGATATTGTATCGAACCCATTTATTATTATATAATAATTGAATTCCGCTAGCCTTGGTGGGCTTTAACTATTTGTGCAATTGAGCTACTGCTTTGAATGTTGTTATATGGAATTTGATTTAATTTGGTTGTTGCTTCCGCTCCCGCGTTGTTGTCGTCTGTTGTTTTACAAAAAGCCCCGCCTAGTGATTGAGTAAATCGGTTTGCCGTTCGCCGGGTTTCAATTTAGGGTCGGATTTCTGTTTCGGCTGCGGATTGAGGCTCGGTGCGGGGCGTGCGTTACCCGTTTGGGGCGCCCGCTACAGCACAGCCAAGAGGTTACGATTACGTGACCGAACCTACACAGAATAACAACAAGAGGAAGGCAAAGGATATACCTTCTTCTTCAGAAATTGAATCCCTGGGACCCCATCTATTCTTGAATAAGGAAGGGTCTGACTTACGGTGTGACCCCGAAAGTCGACCATGTTAAAGATCCACGCAGGGAAGTTCCTAGGCACGTCCGCACTGCGGACTGGGGTTGCTATAGCCTCTGGAGTGTCTCATTCGTCATCCTCGCCGTCGTCATCATCCCCCTGCTCCCCCTGGGTGGAGGAACCCCCAGACTGACAAGGCAATCGACCCATTAATTGCTGCTTGGAAAAGTCAGTATTGATCATCGGCCCGTCATAAGCATCCCCGATGACGCCATGGGGCTCGTCATAGGCCGCCAATACATCAGCCTCTGGGGTGAAGGACACATATGGTGGTTCAACTTGAACGGTCAAAGTATGGGTGCCTCCCGTCTAGTACAACACCTGGGAACCCAAGTAATGGACTCGACCAAAGGGATAGCTGTAACGTCATCTCTCATGGACTAGAAATAGAGATCCTGGTATGTGATTTCGTCCCATCGTCCCCACCGCACCTGCATTGGAACAGAGATTCAGACAAGGATCTCTCATACAAGGGCAATTAAAAAGGAGAAGATTCTCACGCGACTAATGATGCCTGACTCTAGAGCCCTCCGGAAGGCTACCACCATCCGGCGATCCATAGCCCGGATATTCTCCTGGGTGTAACGCCGACCCAGAGGGAAGGCACCCTCCATCAGGTCCTCAAAAGTTGAGCTTTTGCAACCTAGTATCTCCACGACCGATATCTGCAAAAGGTATAGGGTTACACAAGTATGACCTAAAGGGAGATAAAACATAAGACAAAAGCCCTAAATACATACCGACCAAGCAAGAGTGATGTAACGATCCGAATTATCCGATTATTATCCGGTAAGCCTAATTGATTTAATTACGCGATTTATGATTTATTTTGATATTTATAATGCAAATTATATGATTTTACGTAAATGAGTGCCTTTAGGTTTTTAAACCATTACATGTCAACGTGTGTTTAATTTCATGAGTTTTGACTGTAATATTACTTATTTCTGACAACCTGCTATTTTTAGTAAGTTTGCAAAATGACCGAAATGCCCCTTCGACATTCAATCTATGTCAGAATTTTGACTTAGTCAAGGTCTTCTGTCGCACTCTCATTTCACGTACAAATACAAGAAGAAGAAGAGAGAAAAGGAGAAGAAAAGGGAAGAAGAGAAGAAGAGGTTCAATTGGTCACCGAACGCTCGTTTCTTGATGGAATTTAGATCCGTAAACTCCTACGCGTTCCTCACAAACTTTTCTATCAGTATGCTTTTCAAACCCTTCACTCTTAATCCGATCTTTGCTTTGTTTTTTAGTGTTTTGTGAATAGTGTGCATGTTAGGGCTTTTGTGGGGATCTCTCTCGTTTCTTGTTCATTTGGTATGATTCTTGGATGTATATGTGCGTCGTAACATGCTTAATCTTCGTTTCGAATTTGAGCTTGATTGGTGTAGTAGATTTTCCACTAGGTTCATTTTTGTTGTTGTTCTGCTGTTATGCTTCTGCGCGCTGTTTCTGCTGAGGATTTTAGAACGTCACGGCTTACGCTCACGGGGTGCTATACCCCGTGTGCGCGCGCACAGGCTCCTCTCATAGCCTGTTGAGAGGCCATGTGTGTGCCTCTCATGGCCTTTGGTCATGGCCTCTACCCCGTGTGGGTTCCATACTTAGAAAAAGTGGTTTTTTTGCCCGAAAACCCACTGGAAGGAACAATGCGTTTTGCACTGTGGCCTTATTCGTAGCTCATCTTTTCCGAATTCTTTCTTCGCTCATGTATTCTATAATTATAAAATAGTTGCCCGAAAACCCACTGGAAGGAACAATGCGTTTTGCACTGTGGCCTTATTCGTAGCTCATCTTTTCCGAATTCTTTCTTCGCTCATGTATTCTATAATTATAAAATAGATATGAATTGCATAATTTATGAATTTATTGCATGTTCGTGACTGTGAATAGTGCATTCGAAGATTTCGACAAATTTTCTAACTTTTGCATACGGAGTCTGTTTCTTTCGAAACTTGGATGCATGCTTTCTTATTGCATTATAAGCACTTGTGTGAACTTCTATCTCATTTAAACTTGATTTACTTATCAAAATCCCTGATTTTCTATGTTTCTTGACAATTTGGGCTTAAAGTGCAATATGTGATCTTGTAACGTGCGTTTATGTGTTTAATGCTTTTGTATAAGCCGTGCATCTCCGTTAGTCTTATGTGGTTGTGTCCTTGTTTATTATAGACAATATTACCAAGGAATAGCGTGGCATTGCTTGGTTTTGTCTCGGTTCGTTAGCCAACAGGTGGGTTTTTCAGTTTCTTTCCGGTATATCTAGGTATATATATAAATAATCCTCACTCCCATATTAATCTTGATTTAAGATTTGTTTTCATCCCATTTTTATATATATGGTAGATATTTATGTTTATACTTTTATGATCTTAAAAACATTTTAATATGAAATGTAACGACCCGAATATTTTAATTATATTATTAATTATTACGCGAATTCTTTCTTGCCTAATTTCTCGATCTATCCAATTGGATTAATTAATCTTGTGGAAAAGATTGATTTAACCTATCATTTAAATACCCACAATTACTTAAATTACATAAATGCCCTTGAAAGCCTAAATGACCATTTTACCCCCGATATATTTTCCTAAATATCTACCTATCTCTCTCATTCTCTCATTACACACAAAGAAGGAATAAGAAGAAAGGAAGGAGAAAGAAGGAGAAGAAAGGAGGGAATCTTCCTGATGCCCTACCGAGCCCGTTTCTCGCCCGATCGATGAGCCGTGAAAATCCGAACGATCCTCACTACATTCTCTACCAGTAATCCTTTTACCCCATTTCATTCCGTTCGTTCTTTCTTGCGATTTTCGTGATTTAGATATAGGATTTTTATAGGATTGGGTTTTCGTGTTTAGGAAGATTTACTAGGCCATTTTACGTGATTCTTGTGCCTATGTGTAGCTAATGTGGTATAGATGATTATATGTGAAAATTAGGATGTTTTATGGAGTAAATTAGGAGATGTATGAATTTATATGTTGATTTTCGCGTGTGAGGTTTCGCGATCTGCTGAGTCTGCTACTCAGTAGATCCACACGGGCGAACGCGACCGTGCAGGAGCCCGTGTGTAGCTCTTTTCAACCTGCACGGGCTTGAGCCCGTGCACGAGCCCGTGCGCAGGCCCGTTTGCACCTACACGGTCTTGGCACCGTGCTCAAGACCGTGCGGAAGCCCGTGCACCCTTATTTGAGCTTGCACCGGCTTGCCAAGCCCATGCGTTGGCCGGTGCAACCTACTTAGAGGATTTTCTAGCCTTTTCCTTCCTTGCACTTCGGGAATTGGGTCAATCCCACTCATTTAAATGTTGACTTTTCACATACGACCTCCGAATATCAATCCGATTTTACCTATAGCTTCCTTGAGCCTCGGGATTTGATATTCTTCATAATTTACAATTTATCCGACCCTATTTGACCGTCAATTGACACCTTTCTTGTTTAGGGATTTTATCCCACCATTTCCGTTCCTTATCCGTTTGATCCCGTATTCGCGAGAGAGCGTTCTTATATTATTTTAAGCATGCCTACGTGCCCTAATTGCGTTTTAGCATGTCTTTGATATTTAATTTCTAATGTTCTCCCATTAATTATAACTACATTAATACTCCTTTAAATGTTGTTCCCTATTTTATATATATCCTTACATGTTAAATTATCTGACTTTCCATATTGCACCTGTAGCATGAGTGGAGTTTATATGAATTGCCGTGCGTCATCTGTTGTCTTGTGTCTTGCTTTTAGTATTGTCGGTCTTGTTTTCATCCTCTAGGCCCTGTGTATTACAGGTGGGACCAACGAGGGAGAAACTTGACTACTGTCTGCTTTCATACTGTCGTGTTGAGCCAGGTAAGGGTTTTAAATTGTTTTCAACTGGAGTAAGAACATAGTTACTTAGGTTTGCGAAATAAACCAGTATCCCGCTTTCTTATTACTTGTTGTATTGCCTTTACTATTTCTCTATCTGCTTAGTCAAACCGTTTTGATAGCAAACCAAACTGTTTTAAATACTTTCAACTAGAGGCAAGGAAAACCCATTTGTTTTAAATGCGAACTTTGGTCTCTCGACCTCGCAATTATAACCTTGTCTCGAATGGCCCCTTTGGCCTCCCACACCCCGATTTCCTACTTTCGAATGGCCCTTTTGGCCACCCAAACTATCATTGATTTCAAACGCGAGCCATAGATTGATTAATGATTTGGGCCCGGAGTATACAGAAGGTGAGCCTGGGGACGAGCGTCTAGGGCAAATCTCGATGTATACTTCTAGCGTGTTAACTTGGGCCGGCTAGGAGGTTGGCTAGCCTAAGTTGATGTGAATGGTGGTGCTAACCGCATCTCCTTAAATTCTGTACGGTGGTGCTAATCGCGTCTCCTTAAATTCTGATACGGTGGTGCTAATCGCGTCTCCTTAAATTCTGATGGTACCAATTATTGGTGGTGGAGTACTTGACTATATGCTTACATGATTTTCAAGTGAGAGTTATAAAGAGAGGGCCCGTTCTCGCCGGGACACATTATTGCATGATTTATTGCATTTATTGCTTGTCTAATTGTTTTACGAATTTCGTTACAAGTCGAAGCACATTCCGGTTTTCTTCATTTATCATATGTATTTCCCTATATATATATATAAAACCCGGAAGCGTGACTCGTACATGCTACCCTAAGCCTCCTTTATTATTCAATTAATTAGTTGAATTACGAGCCGTATTTACTTATAGTTTCTAACTTATTGAATCGTGCCTTTCGAATTTGTAACGGCCTCGTGACTCAACTAATACCCCTTTCAACTTATCGGCTTGACATTACGTGCAAATGCTTTTAAAGGATCCGATTCGTCAATCTTTTCGTGTTTTCCAAGCAAGCCGAACCGAGTGTTGCCTTGTGTTATTATTTTACAACTTGTATTTCGTTATTTATCTTATTTCTCAAAACGGGCAACACTCACCACTTTTAGTTTTAAAAGATAAATGACGAACTGTGATCAAAACCCCCTTACTGAGTATCCTTTATACTCACCCCTGCTATTTTGGTTCTTGCTTCAGGTAGACAGGTGGCGACATCACCTATCTTGTCAGTTGGCATCATCAGGTCTAGATAGGCTCAGTCTTTCTGGTTTGTCTTATCAGTGGTCCCAACAACCGTCGAATCTTGTTTATTGTATTTATTTACTTTACGTACTTATGTGCCCCTGATGTGGATAGTTGACGATATCTAGGATTGTACAGGATAGACTAGTTGAGTCATGGATGGTACTACATGTTTTTATTATGTTGTATTTTGAATTACACATGTTTGATTGATATTATGTTAGCCTCGTAGGCGTTTATGGATTTATTTGATTATATTTTAAATCGCTTCCGCAAATCTCTGTATTGTTGTGATTGTTGTTGGGATGGTTGTCGCTGTTGCCGATGGTTATTGCTTGAGTGCCGTTCGCCGGAGTGGATTTTTGAGTTGAGGCTCCTCGCTGAAGCTCGGGAGTTCGCTTCGGTGCGGATGTGGCGGTCCTTCTTCAGGGGGCGCTACAGTCAGTGGTATCAGAGCCTAGGTTCCCATAAGGAACCAAAACTTTGTAATCGCATCATGTCTTGTCTCTTGTGTCTGCCCTTTTCGTGTCAATGAGACTTAGAGTTTCCAGTCACAGGTGCTTGAGAACTCCTTAGTATTGAAATTGTGATTGATCTTCTGTTGGAATGACCAACCAACCGTTTGATCTCTTACAATTGTAGTACTGAGTTGGGATCGAATGCAGGTGGATGTGGAACTCGATGTAGCGTCTGTCTTGTCTTGTCGTCTTGTCGTGTTCTGCTTGGGTCTTGTCATGTCTAGGTCGTATGGCTATAGGAACGATTTTTGCTTGTTCCATGATTTGTTTTATGCTCTAAATTGATCATATGCTATTCGAATAAAATATGCATGCTTTATTTGAATTTTATATGCCTTATGTGATCATCCCATGAACCGAGCATGCATTGATTTCTAGTTTGTTATTCACAGATACATAATGCCTCGCCGAGGACCCCCTGTAGCTCCCCCATCTCTGAATTCGATTGCAAGAGAGTTAGTGACAGCTATGAGGCAGATTGCTGAGCAAGTACATCAGGAAAGGCAACAACAGCAACAGCCTGTAACTGCGAGACAAGCCGATGGCCAATCCCTGGACAGATTTCTGCACTACAACCCACCCTGCTTCGTGGGTGAACCAGATGATCTTAAGGCCGAGGCTTGGATAGCCGATTTAGAACGAATCTTTCGAGTCATACGCTGCGGTGACCCCGAGAGGGTCGAGTATGCCATCTTTCTCATGAGAGGACCAGCTGAGGATTGGTGGCGTTACATAGAACAGAGATGGATCGCTGAGAGAATTCCGTACACTTGGTCACGGTACCTATCCGACTTCCGAGAGAAGTACGTGCCGCAAGTGGTACGTGACAGCCGAGAAAGAGAGTTCATGTCCCTCACCCAAGGAGCTCTCCCTGTTGCACAATACGAGGCACTTTTTAGCCGCCTCATTGTCTATGCTCCTCACATTGCATCCGACGATCGAAGAAGAGCGCGAAAGTTCATCGAGGGACTTCAACCGGAGATCTTGGAAAGATTAGTGGGATTGGACATTCGAGTTTATCACGAGGCAGTTAACCGAGCTATGAGAGTGGAGTCCGATCTTCAAGAGATGAGATGAAGTATTCCTCACATGAAAGGATCCTCTTTCAACGAGAAGGCAAGAAGAGAGCCATCTGGACCGAGCACCTTTCAGACATGGGAACCACACTACGAGATGCCGAAACCTACCAGACCAGAAGTGAACGAGGACCCCATTCCCTGTGAGCACTGTGGAAAGACGAATCACAAGACTGCAAAGTGTGGGAGGAAATTGGGGCGTTGCCTCAGATGTGGGAGTAGCAAGCATCGAGTTCAAGACTGCCCCGACTCAAGCAATCCTCGGGGAAGAAAAAGGGGATCTCGACCCTGATACCGACTCGCAGAGGTACATTGCATTATCATCGCATTCATTCATAGTATTCTATTTCGAATGGTAATTGCTTTAAATATCTGTTAAGTTTTTATATAACTTACGTGCTTTAACTGCTTTCAAAAGTCACACTTGCACTGATTGAATGATTAGATGCTAAGATTTATGTGACCTCTGTGTGGATAGCGTGGAATTCTATAAATTCATTATACGCTATTAGGGAGTGCTAAGGACAAGGAGTTCTTGGCCGACTAGGATCGATTCTGTTGCGAGTACGTTATGCGGTTCTGGATAGCACCGACGTTGACAAATCGAGTTTAAAGGAGAATACTTCTGAAGATAGTCGGAGTGAGAACCGACATGAATCCGGATGTCGAACTTGACCAGAAGAACACCGAGCTTTCAGCTACACCAAACTAGTCCAGATGGCGATCTGCACAAAAGGTCCAAGGTGAAACGACGCGTACGTCTTAGTAGATGGTCTACCCTTAGGGGAAGTTGCCGAGGATGATGCACACGAAGAAGGACCCCGAACCTAGAGGCCCATGAGCAGGCTCAACATATCTATCGACAGTTATTGGGACAGGATGCATTGACCCCTGAGTTTTCGCACGCCAGAGGAAACGCTCAGGACCAGGAACCTATTGATCTGCAGCTATTATATATGGAGTTTTCCGATTACTACCGTATGAACGACGAGAGATTCGCCCAGCAGGAGAGACCGATCAATGAGGGCTTTGCAGTTCAGCACGCTCGCATCGACAGCCAGCACTCATCACTTCATAGATCTATTGCTGAGATGCAGAAGTCACTTTCAGAGTAGCTCGAGTAGTATTCCCGTCGTGGTCCCGATGAGCCATGATCTATTTATCTTTATTTTCTTCTCCGTCATTAGCTTTGTCTAGGGTTTTTGTAATGCCGTCTTTCGCATGACTTTGAATTTTATTTGGAATGTTATTTGCATTTAAATATTTTTGTTAGGAATGATGTTTTTTTTTATGTATTTAATTGCTCCTAAATGTTCGTTTTTTTTAATTCGCGTTATTAGAATTTTTATAGATTATACTCCTCTTAACTAACCCCGAAGTCCGGAGGAGAATCTGACGACATATTCTCTTGAAGAGGGGAGTATTGTAACGACCCGAATATTTTAATTATATTATTAATTATTACGCGAATTCTTTCTTGCCTAATTTCTCGATCTATCCAATTCGATTAATTAATCTTGTGGAAAAGATTGATTTAACCTATCTTTTAAATACCCTCAATTACTTAAATTACATAAATGCCCTTGAAAGCCTAAATGACCATTTTACCCCCCGAGATTCCTAAATATCTACCTATCTCTCTCATTCTCTCATTACACACAAAGAAGGAATAAGAAGAAAGGAAGGATAAAGAAGGAGAAGAAAGGAGGGAATCTTCCCGACGCCCTACCGAGCCCATTTCTCGACCGATCGACGAGCCGTGAAAACCCGAACGATCCTCACTACATTCTCTAATGGTAATCCTTTTACCCCATTTCATTCCGTTCGTTCTTTCTTGCGATTTTTGTGATTTAGATATAGGATTTTTATAGGATTGGGTTTTCGTGTTTAGGAAGATTTACTCGGCCATTTTGCGTGATTCTTGTGCCTATGTGTAGCTAATATGGTATAGATGATTATATGTGAAAATTATGATGTTTTATGGAGTAAATTAGGAGATGTATGGATTTATATGTTGATTTTCGCGTGTGAGGTTTCGCGATCTGCTGAGTCTGCTGCTTAGTAGATCCAAACGGGCCAACGCACGGTCTTGATCAAGACCGTGCAGGAGCCCGTGCGTAGCTCTTTTCAACTTGCACAGGCTTGAGCCTGTGCACGAGCCCATGCGCAAGCCCGTTTGCACCTACACGGTCTTGGCACCGTGCTCAAGACCGTGCGGAAGCCCGTGCACCCTTATTTGAGCTTGCACCGGCTTGCCAAGCCCATGCGTTGGCCGGTGCAACCTACTTAGAGGATTTTCTAGCCTTTTCCTTCCTTGCACTTCGAGAATTGGGTCAACCCCACTCATTTAAATGTTGACTTTTCACATACGACCTGCGAATATCAATCCGATTTCATCTATAGCTTCCTTGAGCCTCGGGATTTGATATTCTTCATAATTTATAATTTATCCGATCCTATTTGACCATCAATTGACACCTTTCTCGTTTAGGGATTTTATCCCACCTTTTCCGTTCCTTATCCGTTTGATCCCGTATTTGCGAGAGAGCGTCCTTATATTATTTTAAGCATGCCTACGTGCCCTAATTGCGTTTTAGCATGTCTTTGATATTTAATTTCTAATGTTCTCCCATTAATTATAACAACATTAATACTCCTTTAAATGTTGTTCCCTATTTTATATATATCCTTACATGTTAAATTATCTGACTTTCCATATTGCACCTGTAGCATGAGTGGAGTTTATATGAATTGCCGTGCGTCATCTGTTGTCTTGTGTCTTGCTTTTAGTATTGTCGGTCTTGTTTTCATCCTCTAGGCCCTGTGTATTACAGGTGGGACCAACGAGGGAGAAACTTGACTACTGCCTGCTTTCATACTGTCGTGTTGAGCCAGGTAAGGGTTTTAAATTGTTTTCAACTGGAGTAAGAACATAGTTACTTAGGTTTGCGAAATAAACCAGTATCCCGCTTTCTTATTACTTGTTGTATTGCCTTTACTATTTCTCTATCTGCTTAGTCAAACCGTTTTGATAGCAAACCAAAATGTTTTAAATACTTTCAACTAGAGGCAAGGAAAACCCATTTGTTTTAAATGCGAACTTTGGTCTCTCGACCTCGCAATTATAACCTTGTCTTGAATGGCCCCTTTGGCCTCCCACACCCCGATTTTCTACTTTCGAATGACCCTTTTGGCCACCCAAACTATCATTGATTTCAAAAGCGAGCCATAGATTGATTAATGATTTGGGCCCGGAGTATACAGAAGGTGAGCCTGGGGACGAGCGTCTAGGGAAAATCTCGATGTATACTTCTAGCGTGTTAACTTGGGTCGGCTAGGAGGTTGGCTAGCCTAAGTTGATACGAACGGTGGTGCTAACCGCATCTCCTTAAATTCTGTACGGTGGTGCTAATCGCGTCTCCTTAAATTCTGATACGGTGGTGCTAATCGCGTCTCCTTAAATTCTGATGGTACCAATTATTGGTGGTGGAGTACTTGACTATATGCTTACATGATTTTCAAGTGAGAGTTATAAGGAGAGGGCCCGTTCTCGCCGGGACACATTATTGCATGATTTATTGCATTTATTTCTTGTCTAATTGTTTTACGACTTTCGTTACAAGTCGAAGCACATTCCGGTTTTCTTCATTTATCATATGTATTTCCCTATATATATATAAAACCCGGAAGCGTGACTCGTACTTGCTACCCTAAGCCTCCTTTATTATTCAATGAATTAGTTGAATTACGAGCCGTGTTTACTTATCATTTCTAACTTATTGAATCGTGCCTTTCGAACTTGTAACGGCCTCGTGACTCAACTAATACCCCTTTCAACTTATCGGCTTGGCATTACGTGCAAATGTTTTTAAAGGATCCGATTCGTCAACCCTTTCGTGTTTTCCAAGCAAGCCGAACCGAGTGTTGCCTGGTGTTATTGTTTTGCAACTTGTATTTCGTTATTTATCTTATTTCTCAAAACGGGCAACACTCACCACTTTTAGTTTTAAAAGATAAATGACGAACTGTGATCAAAACCCCCTTACTGAGTATCCTTTATACTCACCCCTGCTATTTTGGTTCTTGCTTCAGGTAGATAGGTGGCGATGTCACCTATCTTGTCAGTCGGCATCAGCAGGTCTAGATAGGCTCAGTCTTTCTGGTTTGTCTTGTCAGTGGTCCCAACAACCGTCGAGTCTTATTTATTGTATTTATTTACTTTACGTACTTATGTGCCCCTGATGTGGGATAGTTGACGATATCTAGGATTGTACAGGATAGACTAGTTGAGCCATAGATGGCACTACGTGTTGTTATTCTGTTTTATTTCGAATTGCACATGTTTCATTGATATTATGTTAGCCTCGTAGGCGTTTATGGATTTATTTGATTATCTTTTAAATCGCTTCCACATATCTCTGTATTGTTGTGATTGTTGTTGGGATGGTTGTCGCTGTTGCCGATGGTTATTGCTTGAGTGTCGTTCGCCGGAGTGGATTTTTGAGTTGAGGCTCCTCGCTGAAGCTCGGGAGTTCGCTTCGGTGCGGATGTGGCGGTCCTTCTTCAGGGGGCGCTACATGAAAAGTACTATGTATAGGTTTGTGAAATGTTTGAGAAAGAGACAAGTAAAACCTTTGTTTTCTAAAGCGAACTCTGGCATTGTAGCCTCGCTTATGACTTGTCTTGAACGGTATTTCGGCCATTTGAAAATGATTTGCAAAGCAAGCTATGTATATGTATATGTATGTCTGCTCTGTTGGGCCCAGAGTAAGGACGATGGGACGAAGTTGGTAGACATCGGGTCTACGACCGAAATCCTTTGCTTTCTTCCACCTTTGGGAACTCGGAGTGAGGCCGGAGTGGTAACCCTTTGAGTACCTGAGCTATTTACATTTGATATGTGTAATTAGAGGTTGCTCCTTAATTACAACCAGAGGAATAAGGAGGGTTTATGTTTTTATGATTTGAAAGGTGGATTAAGAACTCTTCTCGCTGAGTTATATGAAAAGATCTGTTATGGTTTGTTTTATGTTAAATCACCAACCGTTTGTGAAAATCTTGCTTTTAAGTTGTTTTCATTTCTGTTTAAAACTGGTGATTTACTTTCATTTTGTAATATACACTATTATTTCCCCCCTCACTTAGTCGTTTGACTAACCCTCTTTGTCTCACTCTTGGTTTCAGGAGTACTAGGCGGGCTTCTTTGCTTTGTCGTCGTCACCTTTGAGTTGCATTTCTTTTGCTTAGATGTAAACTCATTATATTTCCTTTGGCTTAATTATGTAATTACGCTCAGGAATATTGTTGTGGAACCCGTTGTTCATAATGAGTTTACTAAAATTTCACTAGCCTCGAAGGGCTTTACCTAACTGCACAGTTGTTCTATTGTTATTGTTTATGTTCTTTTTGTTGCTTCCGCTTTCCATTGTCGTTGGTTTTCAAATCCCTGCCTAGTGATTGAGTTTTGTTTGCCATTTGCCGGGTTTTGGTTCAAGTCGGATTCCTTATGATTACGGGTCAAAAACCGGTGTGGGGCGTGCGTTTGCCCATTTGGCGGTGCCCGCTACAGTTGGTATCAGAGCTTAGGCCATTGAACCCAAAACTGAATACGGCTCAGATCCTGGAACTAGATCGATAATGAACTCAATATCCCGATCAGGGGGAAAGAACTCCAAATTCTCAAAAAACACATTAGTGAACTCCTTAACCACATTGGTTTCCTTGATCTTCCTCTGCTCTTTCGGGCGGTTGAGGAGATAAGCAACAAAACCAGTTGCTTCTCCCTTCTGGATAAGCTTCTTGGCTTCCATCATAGAGATATACGGGCCTTCACCTGATCTGAAACCTCTAACTTCCTTGGAATCAAGAACAACCTTCTTCTCAAAACAATCTATCTTGGCTCGGTGCTCAAACAACCAATCCAACCTAAGAATGACTCCATAATCCTTCATCGGCAGCATGATCAAATCCCCTAGGTATTGAGTACCATCGATGATAATTGGACAGTGCTTAAGAACGCAGTTCGTAGCTACTCTAGAACCCATCGGCGAACTAACAACGAGCACATAGTCAAGCAACTTAACAGGCGCATGCACAGACAAATCAATATCAGGCGCAATAAATGAGTGAGAAGCACCCGGGTCATACAATGCATGAATGGGAATGCCATGTATATATATCGTATCTTCCACCACGACATTCGGATCTAGAGCTACATCAACAACATCGCCTTCCAAGGCATAAAGACGGGCCTGAGCCTGAGCCTGAGCTGGCTGTTTCTGTCCTTTCTTCGTCAAGCAGGTAACCAAATGATGGACGGGGCTACCACATCCAAAGCAAAACCCCAACTTCCTCCAACACTTAGACTCTAAATGGTTACCTTGATAGTAACCACAAACTGGTCGTGGAAAGCCCTGAGGTCAGGGAGGAGCAAACGTCTTTGGAGCCGGCTTGAAAGCTTCTTCCCAGCAGAAGAAGATGATCCTGTAGAAGGAAAAGACCTCTTCTGGCCTGAAGGAAATCCCTCAGCGGCTGCAGGGGCAGGTGGTGGAATAGGTCTCATCTGACTCAACTCTGATTCTATAGTAAGAGCCATGTCAACTGCTTCTGAATAGAGTCGGGGATGAACAACCATCATGTGCAGTCGAATGGTGTGAGACAAGCCCTCAACAAAGTGACAAGTCTTCCTCTCCTCTTCATCAACCATATACGAACAATATACAATCAGGCGAGAGAAAAGATAGACTACAGCCCCAGTGTTAGCTTTGCTTGATGGTTCTGAAGGATTCATTATGTACACAGATGCGTCACACGAAGGATTGGGCTGTGTATTGATGCAAGATGGGAAGGTTATAGCTTATGCTTTGAGGAAGCTAAAGCCAACTGAAGTGAACTATCCCATGCATGATCTTGAGCTAGCAGCTATTGTGTTTGCTTTGTTGAAATTGCGTCATTTTTTTATGGCACTACATTTGATATCTACACAGATCACAAGAGCTTACATTATTTGTTCACTCAGAAGGATTTGAACAAGAGACAGTGTTGGATGGAGTTATTTGAGGATTACGACTGCAAGATTCAGTACCATCCTGGAAAGGCGAATGTTGTATCCGATGCATTGAGTCGTAAGGTAGTGTAGCTCAGTTAGAGGCTAAGCTTGAGCGAGTTTATATAACTTTGTAGGCTCATGTTCATAGCATATCGATTCAGTCTGAATTGGGTCATAGAATTCGAGATGCCTAGGATATTGATGAGTGCACTCAGAGGCAGATAACTTACATTGCAGGTGACCCAGAGTACCAGTTCCGTGTTGATGATTCAAGTATCCTTCCCTTTGAGACTCAAGTTTGTGTCCCAGAGAGTCTTAAGAAGGAGATTCTTGCTAAGGAGCATAATACGCCTTACACAGTGCATCCTGGTGGAAGTAAGATGTATCGGGATCTGAAAGAGTTGTTCTAGTGGAAAGGTATGAAGAGAGACGTAGCTTGACAGTATCTAAAGTACCAAGAGAGGGAGGGGGGGGGGGGGGGGGGGGGGATGAATTGGTCTCTTAAAACCTCTTTGACACTCTATAAAAATCAGAGATGTTCAGCAGCGAAAGTCTATTTGTGTGTCAAAGGATCTTCAAGCTGTGCAGTTAGATTTACTAACTTTGAAATTTTACCAAGTAGTACTTAGTTCCAGTTAAATACCAGTTAATAATAATGAACAAAAAGTAAAGTAAAGCGATAAATAGCACACAACGATTTATACATGTTCGAACCTGAAGGCCTACTGCTGTCCCTAGGTTTTCACCCAGGATTTTAACCTGCTTCAAATATAACGGTATTAGTACGAATACAAATATAATATAAAACAGTAAAGAAAATCTCTCAAATACAGAGAGAAACTAGTCGCAAAACCAGTAACCAAACTAGTTGCAATCCCAGCAACCAAATGTCTCAACCAAATAGTGCTCTGCAAGTTGACCTTGAGACGATTCCTCTAGCCCGTGGACAGCAGCAACAATCCCGGTTGCTCTTCCCGGATTTACCGAGCGAATCCCCAGCGACTCTAAACTCCAGGCAGCACTGCTGCACTCAGCTTGATTTCAGACCTTCTCCTCATTCCACCTATCCTTCTCTATGTGTCCCTTAGATAGGCGAGCACTCGTCAGGAGGGAATCCGAACTTCTAGAAATCTGCAATTGAGGCTATTCAATTCTATCCTCACAATGAACACAAGCACAAGACCAAACCCAGGCTTGTAGCTTTAAACTTCTGAATGTACGAATTTGTTCTTGTCTTCAATCTTAGGTTCTTTTATAGCTGTGGTTCCAACGTCTTTGACAGCTCAGAAAGGAAGGAGTCGTTTTAATTGATCTTGCAAATCAATCATCTTTAAACACGGAAGGGATCCGTTCAACTCAATCTTTATTTTTCAACTCTGGAACAGAAACAACTAGAACTTTCCTTATGTAATCCTACAACATTAAATAACTGATACAAGGAAAGTTTCTAGGAAAGACTTTCCCCGTAGAACCTGCAGCACACGGTTAGAAGTACAAGGAAAGATATATGAAATATACTCTTGGTTCCAACGGCTAGAATGTATCAAATAAGAAAGGAGACTTCCTGCAGAATCTCCCAGCAAATGCGAATCAAACAGTTGATATATTTCCATAAGCGCCGTTAGAAGTTCATGCTATTAAAAATGAACAAATGATAGAATAATATCTTCCCATAATAATAAAGGTCAGCAACTTATGAGTAGGAAAGATATTTAACGAATCATGCAAATAGGGCAAGTAAGACCAGGTTGAATAAGGTAACGAATTAAAAGCTGAATAGGTCAAACCTGAATCTGCCATAACCAAGAGATAAAAGCATATAAGGAAACATGTATAGAGAATCATGCATTACATGGAAGGTAAGACTACCCAATCAATAGGTAAGACTACCAAGTCAATTAATGCATGAATATTCTCCTACACGATTTTGTCATCATTAAAACATTAAAATAATTTTACCCAAAGTCATTAATAGAAGAAGTTTCGGATTGTACCTCACTCCGAGCCATGAGAGCTTGATCTTCATCATCAAGGCCGTCACTGTCGGAGTCTGCTGTAGCATGATATCCTTTGCCCTTGGTCTGCTTCTTGGGTGTATTTGTGCATTTGAGCTTTGGACAGTCAGTTCTCTTGTGTCTTGCATCACCACATTCCCAGCATATTGTAGCTCCACTATCGTACTGAGGTTCCGAGCTGGTACTTGATCTTGGTTCCTGAAACCGCTTCTTGAAGCCAACCAGCTTCTTAAATCTTCTGGAAATCAGCGCTAGTTGCTCATCTAATTGTTTTTCATTCATGGTCTCCTGCTCCTCATTTAGTTCCGTAGCGAATGCTAGGGGTTGAGATCTTCTGGTACTTGGTTGAGGAGTTTCATTGATGCTTTGAAGAACTAACTCATGAGCAGTGAGAGATCCAACGAGCTCATGAGCAGTGAGAGATCCAACGAGTTCACTCACTGTCACCTTGCTGATTTGCCTTGCTTCCATGATAGCTGTGATCTTGGGTTGCCAATCTAGAGTCAAAGATCTAAGAATTTTTTGAACCTTGTCTTTCTCAGTCAATCGATGTCCAAGAAAATGAAGATGTTCTCTCCAGGCTTCATTCTGAACAATTCCATTTGATGGAGCAATAGGGCTATCCTTTCTTCACGAATTTGCTCTGTTCCTTCATGAGCATCACGAAGGATTTCCCACATCTCTTCAGCAGTTTCGCAAGAGCTGACACAATTGTATTCATCTGTTGCCAAGGCACAAGCTATGAGTGTAGCGGGCGCCGCCAAACGGGCATACGCACGCCCCGCACCGGATCTTGACCCGGAATCGAAAGGAGTCCGACCCGAACCAAAACCCGGCGAACGGCAAACCGGACATTTACTACTAGGCGGGAGTTTCAAAACAGAGACAAACCCAAAAGCGGAAGCAATATAAAACAAAACGTAAAACCCATAATGATTGCGCAGATAGGTAAAGCCCACCAAGGCTAGCAAATTCCAATAAATATTAACAAATGTTTACAACGGGTTCTACAATATTATTCCCGGATTTTCATAAGTATAATTCAAATCCTACATACATCATAAGTCAACAAGAAACGAGAGTTTACATAAGACAAAAGCTTGTAACTCGAACGACAAGACCCAATACTATGAATCCCGCCTAGAATCCTGAAACCAAAGGGTGAAACGAATGGGGTTAGTCAAATGACTAAGTGAGGGGGAAAAAGACAGTACATAAGAATAAACGAAAGTAGATCACCAGTTTAACAGAAAGAAAACAACAGAAGTAAAGGTTTTCGCAAACGATTGGTGAACTAGCTCAAAATGGAACATAACAAAGCGTATAACTCAGCGAGAAGAGTTCTGAACCACCAGTCAAATCATAAAAACAGAAACCCTCCTTATTCCTCCAGTTGTAATCAGGGAGCAACCCCTAACTACACATATCATACATAAACAAGCTCAGGTACTCAAAGGGCTGCCACTCCGGCCTCACCCCGAGCTCCCAAAGGTGGAGGAAACCATAGAATTTCCGCCGTAGACCCGACGTCTACCGACTTCGTCCTATTGTCCTTACTCCGGGCCCATCAGAACAGGTCAAACATATTCATATACATAGCTCGCTTTTCAAACATTTCCATGTGGTCAAAAGACCGTTCGAGGCAAGTCGTGTGCGAGGCTATAATGCCAAAGTTCGCTTTCGGAAAACAAAGATTTGCTTGCCTCTTTCGTAAACATTTCACAAACTTATACATAATACTTTTCATATTAAATCGTTTTCAAGATCATAAAAGTATAAGCTTAAATATCTACTATATATACAGACGGATGTAAAACAAATCATAAAACGAGGCTTATCGGGTAGTAGGGTTGGTATTATGTACGTATTATCGTCTACTATAAGAAACTGAAAACCCCACCTGTTGGCTTGACAAAAACGAGAGCAAAATGCGAGACAGGCACACTACTCCACGGGAGTATCGTCTGCAAAAGACAAAGACACAACCATATAAGACTAACGACGACGCACGGCTTATATGAAAGATTTAAAACACATAGGAGCATGTTTAACAATCATTCATATCACTTAGGTTCACATTGTAGCAAAACATAGAAATTCATAGAATTCGATAAGCAAAACAAGTTAGAATGTAATAAAAGCTCATAAACATGCATAAAATGCAATAAGGAAGCATGCATTCAAGTTTCGGAAGAAACGAACAACATTTGAAAAATAGTCAAAAAGGTCTAAACGAAAAACAAGAGAAACGGGACCCAAACGAAGTCAGAAAAATTCAAACTACCTAAAATATGTATTTCATGATTTATAGGACCTATAGGTGAAATCGGATCATGAATCGGAGGTCAAACGAAGAAAGTCAACTTTTTTAATTTCCCTTTGACCCTCAATGCCGAGAGCAAGAAGTTGAAAATGGAGAAATTTTGGTTAAGGCATACACACGGTCTTGGGGACGGGCAAACGCACGGGCTTGAACACGTGCTCAAGCCGGTGCGGACAAACTTGCACTGGCCTCCTTATTCATGTGTAATTAGGGGTTGCTCCCTGATTACAACCAGAGGAATAAGGAGGATTTATGTTTTTATGATTTGAAAGGTAGATTAAGAACTCTTCTCGTTGAGTTATATGAGAAGATCTGTTATGCTTTATTTTATGTTAAATCACCAACCATTTGCAAAAACCTTCCTTTTAAGTTGTTTTCTTTTCTGTTTAAAACTGGTGATTTACTTTCGTTTTGTAATATACACTATTATTATTACTTAGTCGTTTGATAACCCCCTTTGTCTCACCCTTGGGTTCAGGAGTACTAGGCGGGCTTCTTTGCTTTGTCGTCGTCGCCTTTGAGTTGCATTTATTTTGCTTAGATGTAAACTCATTATATTTCCTTTGGCTTATATACACTCTTGTTATAAAAATGGTTGTTAGGCTATTTTAATTATGTAATTACGCTCGGGAATATTACTGTGGAATTCGTTGTTCATTATCATTAGTTTATTAAAATTTTGCTAGCCTTGGAGGGCTTTACCTAACTGCGCAGTTGTTCTATTGTTATTATTTATGTTCTTTTTGTTGCTTCCGCTTTCTATTATCGTTGGTTTTAAAAATTCCCACCTAGTGATTGAGTTTTGTTTGTAATTCGTTGGGTTTTGGTTCAGGTCGGAATCCTTACGATTCCGGGTCAGAAACCGATGCGGGGCGTGCATTTGCCCGTTTGGCGGTGCCCTCTACGAGTGAATCCCCCACATGATGAGATCCTCAACAGGCTGTAGGCATCCATCCACAGGTAGCAGGCCGCGAACCCTACTCTGCCCCAAGCATAACCTCTAACGCGCTCCAAGGCTGCTAGGGATCCCAGCAACCCCAGTAGCATACAAGACGACGAGTTGGCAAAGATCGTACTGCACAACCCGTACAACAGAAAAGCCCGAGCTAAGCTCACCATCTTAGCCAGATCTCAAATGTCGAAGTTGCGCGTCGACCATGCATTCCTAATTCCCCCTAGGGACAGCGCTGAAGGACTCGCGTAGGTCATACCAGGTCCCAGTAAATCGACCACCCTATCGTTGGTGACATCCTCCCACCAGTCGAGGTCCTGACCCTCGAAGGGCATCCCCGTAATCATAAAGAAGTCCATCAGGGTCATAGTCACCTCAAACGACGGTAGCTGGAAGGTCTTGGTGCAGTCCCACCACCTCTCGCTAAGGGCTCGAGTCATGCCCTCAATCTGCCTCATTGTCGGCAGAGAACCGAAAAAAGCACCCAAGTCCGTGCCATCCACGATCCTCCTGGCAAGATTCAGAAGAACTTGGTACCACGCATCCACAACTATGGGAAGGGAATGAGGCTTCGAAGACTCACCCCTCTACAAACAAACAAAAATGGATCAACAATAAGGCAAGAATACGCTACAATGCAAGCCTCGACCCAAAAGCCCACTAAAAAGTCTTTCTTTAAGAAAGCCCAAGCCAAAAAGCCCATACGAAGGCCCCGAAACATATGTTCTCGAAAGAAATCTCTTTCGTCTAGCATTCCACCCAAATAGAGGATTCCTACAAGCCTCTAATACAAACAATCACTAAAAACTCACTTGAGCATTTTCCAAAACACCTAGTGGGCATACACACTATTCACACAAATCTACTTCCCAAATCTCACACTTCCGTCTGATAGAAAAGAGATTTTCTCCACAGATATAAAGCATTTAAGGTCTAATTACACATCCCTATCAAAATCCCCATCAGAAATCACTCAAAACAACAGGAAAACGAACATATGCAACATAAAGCATAAAAGGATAAAATAGGAAATTTACCCCCGTTCGGAAGAACTCCTGGTGCAGATGGAGAGTAATCTCCCTCCTCAACCCGAACACCCCATACTCTTGCCTCTCAGTCGGCGACCAGATGGGTATTTCACCCATGCCCGTAACAACATGCTGAGTAATCCCCTCGGATGCTCTGCCTCTCACCATCGTCACAAATGCACAAAAGAACAGCTTTTCAGTGTTTCAAACTACTCGGGAACACTAGAAACTAAAAATCAAGTTTCGGACAGAGAGAGCACGCTAGAAAGAATGACGAAAATGAGTCCCAAACTGGTTATTTAAACCAGCCAGCCAAGTAGTGGTGACCAGTCTGGTGCCAGGCTGATCAGCCGGACGCCTCTCTAGCCCGGCTCCCAGCCTCCATTTCTCCGTTTCTCGTGCTCTGACACCCTCTAGGACGTTCCAGGCCTCTCCTAAAGCCTCCGAACTTTATTCTACATACGAAACGACCTCCCACACGAAGGATAGCCCCTCTTGCTACCTTATCCAAAAAGCCCCTACAGAAAAGGACTCTCTATCTCCAAACCTATGGCATCTTGAAGCCCCACAAAACTCGTACCAAGCTCCTAAAGCTCCTCGACACTGAGTCTCCCTATCTATAATGCGTTGATCCCAAAATCAACACTCTCGGGCAATGACAGTCCCACCAAAGAGGATACCAAAATCCTCAATCAAGCTCCTTCAAACATGAGTGCCAAAATTCACCCAAGGGTGGCACAAGACCCTTCTCCTTAGGGTGGCACAAGACCCTTCTCCTTACTCCAAGGGTGGCACAGGACCCTCTCTTCTTTATCCCAGGGGTGGCACAAGACCCTTCTCGTTACTCCAAGGGTGGCACAAGACCCTTCTCCTTACTCTAAGGGTGGCACAGGACCCTCTCTTCTCTAGGGTGGTAGAAGACCCTTCTCTTCATCCAAGGGTGGCACAGAACCCTTTTCTATCAAAAGGGTGGCACAAGACCTTTGACATATCTACAGGCCCCCAGAGGCAGCAGTGTTAGTTATCCCCCACAGAGGAAAGCCCCAGAGGCATTGACATCCGCCACAAGATGGCTTCGCACCATGAAAAGTCCTGACATCCAGGCCCGCTACGACTTGCACTTTTTGGTGCAAAATCGGGTCTTCTTTGAACCATCGACGTTCGCCTCTCTCGAGCCTCCGCCAATGGGGGGCTCTGCGAACACCTCAATTTTGCACTTCAGCATGCGACGATATTTTGAAAAATTGATAACTCCGCCCTGCCAGACATTAGGCAGACTCTGGACGCCCAGACGATCCCCGAGAGTCAAAACCCTAGGATCCATAACCCCACAACATACCCTCAATAGCCCCTAATTGCCCCTCTACCCTTCCATATACTCGGCGGATCCTGAATTCGATGTAGTATTACGATAGGACATTGTGTTAGGGTCACATCGGTCTTCGAATCACCCAAATCGAACGTGAAACGAAGGAGAAAACACCAAAAAACTGAGCAAATGTGCAAACCCTAGCCTGACCCAACATGGCCGGCAGGCCAGTACGACTTCACAGGCCGGCCGGCCCGCGAGAATCCACTTAGGCCAGTGGCACCAGCCGGCCGGCTGGTCACGGTCAGGCACATCAGTCTGGCTGTGTAGCGCCCCTTTCCGTAGGAGGAGAAAGGACACCACATCTGCACTGAGATGAACTCCCAAACGAGGCAAATATACCCCATTCGAAAATCCATCCCGGCAAACGGCAATCACTCGATCAAACTCCGACAACAGCATCACGGTGCCCCAACAACAGCAATAATCAGAATAATGCGGAAGCGATTTCAGAAAATAACAATTTAATCATAAAAGCCATCAACGGCAACATAATTCATACAATAGTTCCAGTTAAACATTCAATTAATGCCAACCACGGCTCATCTATCTATCCCACATCAGGGGTACACAAGCACAAAAAGTAAATCATAATATTAATTACAATAAATTAAATAAATTCATAAAGTAAAGACTCGACTGTTGTTGGGACACTGACAAGACAATATATAAGAGCCAACCTAGACCTGCTGCTGCCGACTGACAAGATAGGTGACACCACCACCTGTCTACCTGAAGCAAGAACCAAAACAGAAGGGTGAATGTTTCTCGTTTTGATAAAGATGCAAACAATACTATAAGTTGTAAAACTAGAACACAAAGCAACATTCGAGTTCGGCTTTATTTGAAAACACAAAAGGGTTGACCAACCGGATCCTTTGAAGACATTTTCACATAAGTTCAAGCCGATCAATTGAAAGAGTGTTAGTTGAGTCACGAGACCGTTACAAGTTTGAAAGGCATGATATAAATAAGTTGGAAATAATAAGTAAACACGGCTCGTAATTCAACTAAATAATTTGAATAATAAAGGGAGGCTTAAGTTGGGCAAGTTCGAGCCATGCTTCCGGGTTTTGTACATATATAGGGAAATACGTATGCTAGATGAAGAAAATCTGGAATGTGCTTCGACTTGTAACGAAAGCCGTAAATTCAATTAAACAGTAATAACAATAAAGGCAGTTACAATAGCAAGTAATTATCCCAGCGAGAATGGGCCTATTCCTCCTTATAACCCCCTCACTCATGACAAGTAACTCCATCTCCGGAGTCAAGCCAAGGAGCAACCCAAAACTCGACCATAATGAATTTAAGGAAAGTGTGCAACACATGCAACACCCACCATCGCTCCCAATCGTGGCTATCAACTCCTGACGGGCCACGATTGACGCTTAATTTTGGGAGTAGTACCTCGGGAACCCCCTTGGACGCTCGTCCCCTAGTGAGCCCCGCTAATACCGTCCCGGGCCCCATTAAAGAAAGTCCACGATTTTGCTCGCATTTCAGGAAACATTATAAGTCCAGTTCCAAATGGGCATTTAGGCAAGTGTGTGACGATAAGGGGGGGTGACCACAAGTTCCGTACGAGTCGGGATGCATTGGCGCCCACCCCTAACGACTTCCCTCATAGACCCGACCCCAAATCAAATTGTCACGTTTGAAAAGAAAGAATTTACTTGCCTTGGAAAACAAATCAGTTTGAATAATGTAGGTACGGGTTTTACTATCAAATGGTTTGACTAAGCACATAAGAGAGTTTTAAAGACAGAATAGCAAGCAATAAGAAATACAGGATGATAAGTTGTTTCGCAACCTACATCTACGTCCTTGCCCCAGTTGAAAACATTTAAAACCCTTACCTGGCTCGACAATGAAAGAAAGAAAGCAAGAAAATGAACAAGTACTCCACGGGAGTATAGCCTGCAATCTAAGACACGACATAACCATGTCAGACTCTGACGAGACACATGGCATACAATAAGTAATTAAAGCATGTAAAAGCATATAGACACGACTTCCATTGAAGTACTCACAAAATGCATTTAAAATAATTAAGCGAGATATAAGGATTAAAAGATGTAAACATGCTTCGAACGCAATTTAGATTCTATATTCATGCTCATAACATTATAAGGAATCATTCATGCAAGTTTCGGATCATTTAAACGATATACGAAAACTAGCTAAAAAGCCCTAAACGAAATTGGTATTATTCAATACCCGAAAGAAGTCAGAAAAATTCCCACTTTGATAATTATGGATTTAATGGACCATATGAAGCTATTGGTGATGACGGATGTCAAAAACGTGATCAAGTAAACAAGTTAGGTATTGGAGTGGAAATGAACAGGAAGCAAGGGTCTGGAAATGGCTGAAAATCGTGAAATGCATAGTCACGGGGTGCAGTACATGGTCTATACCCCGTGAGCATAGCCCGTGCATGAGGGTGTGCGCAGGCACGGCCTGCGGCACGGCGTGTACCAAGGCCGTGCACATTACTTTGCGCGAACACGGCCTCCTTCATGGGGTGTGGTGAGGCTGTTCGTGTTTTGAAACACGCACGGTCTCAGTCACGGTGTGAGGCAGGGCCGTGCAGGTGTACACGGGGTCTCGTCACACCGCGTGGCGAGGCTGTGTAGTTCTATAAACAGCAGGTCCTGGGTTTCAGACGCAGAAACAGGAAATTCAACACAAAAATCATCCTAACGAAATTTCTACTCGGTCAATCATGCTCAAATATAGATATGTTAATCTCCTAAATATGCTTGACATTGAGAAACAAGTATCATACAAAACCATCGAGTATAACTAACAAACCCACTAATTCTCACATAAAACCTAAGTTAATAAATTTCAATAAAAATCGAGGATCGACGAAATAAATCAAGATGAGGTTAAAAGGTTACCGGTAGATTATGAAAATTGGGTCGTGTAGATGAAGACGGGAGTTCATTCGGTTGGGAATTGAGTTTGGTACGAGTCCATCAAGATTTCTTCTCTCCTTCTCCTTTCTTCTCCTCCTTTCTTCTTCTCCTTGATGGTTTATGAGAGTGTGAGAGTAGGATAGATATTTAGGGAAATATCTTGAGGGGGTAAAATGGTCATTTAGGCTTTAGGGGTATTTATGTAATTTAAGAAATTGGGGGTAATTAGGTTAAATCAATCTTTCCACAAGATTAATTAATCCAATTGGATAATTGAGAAATTAGGCAAGATAAGAATTCGCGATAATATTATAAATAATCGGGTCGTTACAATACTCCCCCCTTCAAGAGAAGCTTTCCTCAGATTCTCCTCCGGACTTCGGGGTTAGTTAAGAGGAGTATAATCCACAAGGATTTTAATAGCACGACTAAAAGCGAACATTTAGGAGCAATTAAAACATACCTCAACATCATTCATAACAAAAGCATTTAAGTACAAATAACACTCCAATTAAAAACTTAAAGTCATGCAAAAGATGGAATTACATCAAATCCTAATCAAAGTTAATGACAAGAAAGAAAATAAAGATGGATAGGATCATGGTTCATCGGGACCACGACGGGAATATTGCTCGAGTTGATCCGAGAGTGACTTCTGCAACTCGACGATTGACCTGTGGAGTGCTGAGTACTGACTATCGATATGAGCACGCTGGGCGGTGAAGCCTTCATTGATCTGTCTCTCCTGCTGAGCGAATCTCTCATCGTTCATTCGACGATAATCAGAGAACTCCGTATAGAATTGTTGTAGGTTAATAGCTCCTGGTCCTGAGCGTTTCCTCTGGCATGCGAAGACTCAGGCATCGAGGCATCCTGCCCCATCAACTGTTGGTAAATGTGTTGCGCCTGCTCGTGAACTTGCTCATGGGTCGGTTCTTGGACTTTCTCGTGGGCCTCTGGGATCGGGGGTCCTCCTTCATGAGCACCGTCATCAGCGTCTTCCCCTAAGGGCAGACCATCTACCAGGACATATGGGTCGCTTCGCCTCGGTCCCTTTGCACAGATTGCCATCTGAGCCAGAGTCCCATAGCTGATTGAGGTCGAATCTCCTATGGCAACCTGAGTGTCAAGCCCTTCCACTTCTGCACATTCCAAGATCGCAGTGATGTATGAACCGACCCGAATTTCCCCTCTCGACTGAGTGGAGATATACATCATGTGGTCTATCATATGTGAAATGGGGTTGAACCTGACCCCTCTCACAATGTGGTCTACCATGAGACAATCTTCCGTATTCACCTCTCTTGGGCTATATCCTCTTGCCAGAACCGATCGGGATAGAGCTCTGTGCATAATCCTCAACTGCGTAGTGATGAGCGCAGTAGCTTGGATACTCCGGAGTTGAACATCTCGTTGGAGGTGGAGATACGTCTCCAAGCCTCAGCTGGATTCTATCCTCTAGAACGTCTTCTAGGAGCTGTGACGTCCAAATGGAAGTGTTCTAACATTTGACTGTAGGATAATGTATAATTCTGGTTGAAAGCTCGGAAGCGGATTCCGACTGGCATCTCGGGGTCATTTGGAAAAGCTGCGCCCCTGAGGGAACTCAAGAACTCACATGTGAGTCGACGGTAGGATGGCCTTTGGACGCTGAAGAAGTTAGTCCATCCGATGTTGTCGATGTACCGAGAAATGCCTTCTCCTAGGCCCAATTGAGTCACAGCATCCATGTCGAGAAATTGGGTGGGCCTAACCGGTCATTCCATCAAACGGTTGAAGGTGTCTTGATCATCCTCATCCTCCAAATCCACATGGTATCCTTCCGGTGCCGCTATGTCGGGTAAATCTCTTGCCCGACGTCCTCTTTGAGTTTCACGATCATTATCCATTGATAGAGCTTGAGTTGAAGGAATTAAGTTGAAAATTCTCACTTGGAACTTTCACCGAAACACTTGGCGTGAACCAACTTTCGGCGGAGATTAATGCTAGATCGATGCGACGGATCGAGCCCAAATACCAACTAAATGAAAAGCGTACTAAGGAGAATGTACCTTCCGATTCTCAAGTAAATCCTACGGCTAGATCGAGAGTTTTGCAAAATCAAAGTTGGGAGAAAGTTTTGGGAGAAAACTTGAGAAAAAAAGCAAGAGGGGAATGGGAAATTGGAGTTTCTGTCGCTGAAGCGAAGTGTCTGACCATTTAAGGTCTGGAAGACACACGCACGGGCTCTCATCACGGCGTGTGGCGAGCCCATGTAGAAGAGACGCGAACGGGGTCTCGTCACGGCGTCTGACGAGCTCGTGTGGAAAAAATGCAAGGGGTCTCGTCACGGGGTGTGGCGAGACCGTGCTAAATCAAGGATCAAAATACAGACGCTACAATATGCAGTTTATATGTTAAAACCATATAAACTTATAAAAATCGCATAATTTCACACAAATCATATAAATTCACAAAATCACATAGATTCACATATCATCGATTCTACATCTAACGCACATAATTTAGAGCTTTTAATCATGAAGTGAAATTAAATAAATTTTTGAGATGAATGTCATGACAATGCAATATACCTGGACCGGTTATACGAAAACCAAGCTTCGTCCCTTTGACTTGTTTCCACCTTTTCCGTAAGATTTAGTGGTATGAGATTCCGAGTAATCGGTGGTAAGGCTGCGAAGGGTCAACGAAAGGTTTTTTTTTTCTGACGAGGCATTCCTGCAGTCACAACTGAGTGGCAAGATAGATGCATGTCTAATTAGGAATGAGATTTTTGAAAGTTCATATGAGCATACTCTTGTTATAATCACATACAGCACAAAATGTCACTCATAATATGGATTACACAATTCGAACAATCAAATAAAAATCCTAATGCCGTACAACTTAGACGAACCAAACCAAATAGGACACGACATCGAATTCCACGAACGACTCGTGTTATAACGTACTTAATACAAGAAGTATAAAAGATTTCCAGTTAAGTGTACAACTCAACCGTGTTCGTTCTACAATTCCGGTACCAAGGATGACGAACACTCATCATACCACGAATCCAATACTAACTGACACCATGCAGACAGACACTACATGCAAGACAGACGAGATACCTGAGCTTTCGGTTCCTTTTCAGGAACCTAGGCTCTGATACCACTGACTGTAGCGCCCCTTTCCGTAGGAGGAGAAAGGACACCACATCCGCACCGAGATGAACTCCCAAACGAGGCAAATGTACCCCATTCGAAAACTCCGGCAATCACTCGATTAAACTCCGGCAACAACATCACGATACCCCAACAACAACATCAATAATCAGAATAATGCGGAAGCGATTTCAGAAAATAACAATTTAATCATAAAAGCCATCCACGGCAACATAATTCATACAATAGTTCCAGTTAAACATTCAATTAATGCCATCCACGGCTCATCTAACTATCCCACATCAGAGGCACATAAGCACAAAGAGTAAATCATAATATTAATTACAATAAATTAAATCAATTCATAAAGTAAAGACTCGACTGTTGTTGGGACACTGACAAGAGAATATACAAGAGCCAACCTAGACCTGTTGCTGCCGACTGACAAGATAGGTGACACCGCCACCTGTCTACCTGAAGGAAGAACCAAAACAGAAGGGGTGAGTATAAAGGATACTCAGTAAGGGGGGAATAAAATATAGTATTGATCGTAGTTCGTTGTTTATCTTTTAAAACCAAAAAGGGTGAACGTTGCTCGTTTTGATAAAGATGCAAACAATACTATAAGTTGTAAAACTAGAACACAAAGCAACATTCGAGTTCGGCTTTATTTGAAACCATAAAAGGGTTGACGAACCGGATCCTTTGAAGACATTTGTACATAAGTTCAAGCCGATCAATTGAAAAGTGTTAGTTGAGTCACGAGGCCGTTACAAGTTCGAAAGGCATGATATAAATAAGTTGGAAATAATAAGTAAACACGGCTCGTAATTCAACTAAATAATTTGAATAATAAAGGGAGGCTTAAGTTGGGCAAGTTCGAGCCACGCTTCCGGGTTTTGTACATATATAGGGAAATACGTATGCTAGATGAAGAAAATCCGGAATGTGCTTCGACTTGTAACGAAAGCTGTAAATTCAATTAAACAGTAATAACAATAACGACAGTTACAATAGCAAGTAATTATCCCAGCGAGAATGGACATATTCCTCCTTATAACCCCCTCACTCATGACAAGTAACTCCATCTCCGGTGTCAAGCCAAGGAGCAACCCAAGACTCGACTATAGTGAATTTAAGGAAAGTGTGCAACACATGCAACACCCACCATCGCTCGCAACCGTGGCTATCAACTCCTGACGGGCCACGATTGACGCTTAATTTTGGGAGTAGTACCTCAGGAACCCCCTTGGACGCTCGTCCCCAGGTGAGCCCTGCGAATACCGTCCCGGGCCCCATTAAAGAAAGTCCACGATTTTACTCGTATTTCAAGAAACATTATAAGTTGAGTGCCAAACGGGCATTTAGGCAACTGCGTGACGATAAGGGGGGGTGACCACAAGTTCCGTACGAGTCGGGATGCACTGGCGCCCACCCCTAACGACTTCCCTCATAGACCCGACCCCAAATCAAATTGTCATGTTTGAAAAGAAAGAATTTACTTGCCTTTGAAAACAAATCAGTTTGAATAATGTAAGTACGGGTTTTACTATCAAATGGTTTGACTAAGCACATAAGAGAGTATTAAAGACAGAATAGGGATGATAAGTTGTTTCGGAAGCTACATCTACGTCCTTGCCCCAGTTGAAAACATTTAAAACCCTTACCTGGCTCGACAATGAAAGAAGGAAAGCAAGCAAACGAACAAGTACTCCACGGGAGTAAAGCCTGCAATCTAAGACATGACATAACCATGTAAGACTCTGACGAGATGCACGGCGTACAATAAGTAATTAAAGCATGTAAGAGCATATAGACACGACTTCCATTTAAGTACTCACAAAATGCATTTAAAATAATTAAGGGAGATATAAGGATTAAAAGATGTAAATATGCTTCAAACGCAATTTAGATTCTACATTCATGCTCATAACATTATAAGGAATCATTCATGCAAGTTTCGGATCATTTGAACGATATACGACAACTAGCTAAAAAGCCCTAAACGAAATTGGTATTATTCAATACGCGAAAGAAGTCGGAAAAATTCCCACTTCGATAATTATGGATTTAATGGATCATATAAAGCTATTAGTGAAAACGGATGTCAAAAACGAGATCAAGTAAACAAGTTAGGTATTGGGGTGGAAATGAACAGGAAGCAAGGGTCTGGAAATGGCTGAAAATCGCGAAATGCGTAGTCACGGGGTACAACACACGACCTATACCCCATGAGCATAGCCCGTGCCTGAGGGTGTGCGCAGGCACGGCCTGCGGCACAGCGTGTGCCAAGTTCGTGCGCATTACTTCGTGCGAACAAGGCCTCATTCACAGGGTGTGGTGAGGTCGTGCGTGTTTCGAAACACGCACGGTCTCAGTCACGGTGTGAGGTAGGGTCGTGCATGTGTACACGGGGTCTCGTCACACCGTGTGGCGAGGCCGTGTAGTTCTATAAACAGCAGGTCGCGGGTTTCAGACGCAGAAATAGGAAATTCAACACAAAAATCATCCTAATGAAATTTCTACTCGGTCAATCATGCTCAAATTCATATATGTTAATCTCCTAAACATGCTTGACATTTAGAAATAAGTATCGTACAAAACCATCGAGTATAACTAATAAACCCACTAATTCTCACATAAAACCTAAGTTAATAAATTTTAATAAAAATCGAGGATCGACGGAATAAATCGAGATGAGGTTAAAAGGTTACCGGTAGATTATGAAAATGGGGTCGTGTAGACGAAGACGGCAGTTCATTCGGTCGGGAATCGAGTTCGGTACGAGTCCATCAAGCTTTCTTCTCTCCTTCTCCTTTCTTCTCCTCCTTTCTTCTTCTCCTTGATGGTTTATGAGAGTGTGAGAGTAGGATAGATATTTAGGGAAATATCTTAGGGGGTAAAATGGTCATTTAGGCTTTAGGAGTATTTATGTAATTTAAGAAATTGGGTGTATTAAAAGATAGGTTAAATCAATCTTTCCACAAGATTAATTAATCCAATTGGATAATCGAGAAATTAGGCAAGATAAGAATTCGCGATAATATTATAAATAATCGGGTCGTTACAGGCTGGCTGGTCGGCCCCTCCTGCGTTACCCTAACTTGCCTTTCTTACAAACCTGTCTTATTTACTGGTTTTTTACACCTATAAATAAGGCCTTCCCCTCATTCAATAATTTGCTCATTCACATTTCATCTCCTCCCTTTTTAAGATTCGAGCTTTCGCCTTAGAATTTCTAAAGAGAGGACTATGCTTCCCTAGCCCAGTCAACTCTAGTCCCTTTCCGGTCCCTTTCTCGGTTAGGTTAGGAATTCCATATTCTTAACCCCTAAAACCGAAAGGAGGTCCAACGCTCTGCTTAATAGGGCGCTCAGATTTCAGTCCTGAGTCAGGGTTCTGTCCGGTCCCTACAATCGTGCTCCAACGTTCGAGGGGGGAAGCAAAAGCTAGGAGTGAAGTGAAGTCAAGATAAGACAATGAGGGTATGTCTCCTTTTATACCTTTACACATTTATTTACTTTCTTCTTTCCTAGTTGATAGTAATAGCCCCGTTCTGCCCCCTATACGGCGGAACACCCCCCATGGCTAAGGCCGCTGGGTCTAGGTGGTCAACGGGCGAAAGGTCTCCCCTTCCTCGACCCCACCTAGGCTACTACCGGCACCTGACACCTCCCTTAGTTTCTTGCTTACCTAAGTGTTTTTACCGCTTTCTTGAATGAAACTCCTCATCTCGCATGTCTGTGCTAACCCCGAACTTCCCGAGCATAGGGTATAGGGTAGACATACCTAGGCTTAGTTCCTTTTCCGATTCGCCAGATACCTTGCGCAGGGCTTATAATCTGTCGATAGGTTTAACGAAGGCCGAACGGCTTCACAACCAGGAACTAAACCAAAGGTCTCGTCAAAAAACATGAACCTTTTACAAAACCTTCCTTTTTATCCAAGGAAACCTTTCAATAACAGCTCAAAGCCCTTTCTTAACAAAAGAACCACTTTTTGGTTAACTCTAGACATGAGGTTCCAGTGGTTAAATCCAACCCCCTTCTATTCTAGACACACCCGAAAGGCTACTCTTTTCACAGAAAGCTTTTCTATTATATCATTATTTCACACAAAAACAATACAAAAACGTATAAAAAATGAGGCGTGACGAACCTCACATGTTTACTCCATACCCTACTCTCAGAAATTTGGGGTATAAACTACGTTGGCTCTGATTCCCAAGCTCTTTGGGATACGTAGGCAGCTGGTGTAGCGCCCCAAAAATCCGAGCTATTATCCGGTAAGCCTGAATTGATTTATTCCGCAATTTATTATCTATTTTAGTAATTATTATGTGATTTATATGACAATTTCATAAATGAGTGAATTTTTGGTGTTTAAACCACGACATGTCAATATGCATTTAATTTCATGAAATTTGACTTTAATTATGTTTTATTTGTATAACTTGTACTTTTGAGCTAGTTTTATAAAATTATGAAAATGCCCCTTCGTTTCCCAACCCAAGTCAACTTTTGACATAGTCTCCAACTCTCACTCTCTCTCTCTCTCTCATTCACGCCTAAACAAAAGAAAGGAGAATAAGAAAGGAAAAAAAAAAGAGAAAGAGGAGAAAAGAACTTCAATCGATCGCCAATCCCTCGTTTCCCGACCAAATTACAAACCCTAAAAACCTACGTGCTCCTCTCAATGTGCTCTTCAGTTAGCTACCACGTTTTCTTCGATTTCATTTTTTTTTGGTTGATTTTCAGTACATTTGATGAATAGTGAGCATGTTAGGGTTTATGTGCATATCTCCCTCATTTCTTGCTCATTTCGTGCGATTCTTGGATGTAAATGTAGCTTTTGATGTGTTTAAGACATATTTCGAATTTGAGCATGTTTGGATTAGTAGATTTTAAGTTATGGTGATTTTTGTTGATTTCCACAGAGCTACGATTTCAAACTGTTCTTGCTGCGAATTTTGAGTCACGGCCTTGAGTCACGGGGTGTCGAACCCCCGTGCGCACCGTACGGCCCTCTCTCACGGCCTGTTGAAAGGCCGTGCCTGTGGCTCTCAAGGCCTCTGGACATGGCCTCAACCCCGTGTGGAAACCGCGTGAGGGTTCCATACTTAGAAAAAAAAATGGGTTTTTTCGCCGAAAAGCCACTGGAAGGAATAGTGCGTTTTACACTGTGGCCCTATCTGTGGCTTCCGAATTCTTTTTCGCTCGTGTATTCTATAATCATGATATAGATAGTAATTGCGTGATTTATGAATTTACCGCATGTTCGTGGCTGTGAATAGTACGTTCGAAGTTTTCAACGAATTTTCTAACTTTTGCATACGATGTCCGTTTCTTCCGAAACTTTAATGCATACTTCCTTATGGTGTATTAAGCATGTTCATGAGATCTCATTGTATTTGAACTTGATTTGCATATCTAAATTCATGAATTTGCTTCATTTATTGCTAATTTGAACCTAAGTGCCGTATTTGATCGTTTGATGTGCTCTTATGTGTTTTAATGCTTTCGTATAAGTCGTGCACCATATTTAGTCTTATTTGGTTGTGTCTTTGTCAGTTGCAGACGATACTCATGTGGAGTAGCGCACCGGTCTTGCTTGTGCTCTCTTTTTGATTAGCCAACAGGTGAGGCTTTCCGTTTCTGACTCCGATACTTATATGTATATATATAATTAAGCCTCTCCCCACATAAGCCTTGATTTATGATTTGTTTTCATACCGTCTCTATATATTTAGTAAATATTTATGCATATTATGTTTATTCGATTTATCGAAAATATTTTGATAAGAAAAATTACTATGTATACTCTTTTGAAACGTTTGCGAAAGAGACATGTAAAACCCTTTTGTTTTCCTAAAGTGAACTTTCACCTTCGGCCTTGCATATGACATGTCCAGAACGGTCTTTCCACCATCCCAAAAATAATTTGAAAAGCGAGTTATGAACTGTGTGGATGAATATTTGGGCCCAGAGTAAGGATGAGAGGACGAAGTGGGTAGACATCGGGTCTACAGCGTAAATCCTGTTCCCTGCACCTTTGGGAGCTTAGGGTGAGGTCGGAGTGGCAGTCTTTTGAGTACCTGAGATTATATTTGTTTGTCATGAGTAGTTTGGATTTAGCTGTCCATCTACATTGGAGGAATAAGGATGGTTTCCTGTTTCATGTTTGGAAATTGGAGTTAAGGGCTCGTCTCGCCGAGTCATATGAAATGTTATGTTATGTTTTATGCTAAATCACCAACCAATTACAAAAACCTTTCTTTTACGTTGCTTCTTTTAAGTTTGAAAAGTGGTGATTTATTTTCCATTTGTAATATATTATTCCCTCCTCACTTAGTCGTTTGACTAACCCCCTCTGTTAGATACTAGGTGGGATTATTCGTCGTTGTAACGACCCGAATATTTAATTATATTATTAATAATTACACGGATTCTTTCTTGCCTAATTTCTCGATCTATCCAATTGGATTAATCAATCTTGTGGAAAAGATTGATTTAACCTATCTTTTAAATACCCTCGATTACTTAAATTACATAAATGCCCTTAAAAACCTAAATGACCATTTTACCCTCCCGAGATATTTTCTTAAATATCTATCTATCTCTCATTCTCTCATTAAACAAGAAAGACAAAAGAAAGAAAGAAAGAAGAAAGGAGAAAGATCTTCCCGACGCCCTACCGAGCTCGTTTCTCGCCCGATCGACGAGCCGTGAAAACCCGAACGATCCTCACTACATTATCTACCGGTAATCCTTTTACCCCATTTCATTCCGTTCGTTATTTCTTGCGATTTTCGTGACTTTAGATATAGAATTTTATATATTAGGATTTTCGTGTTTAGGAAGATTTACTCGACCATTTTACGTGATTCTTGTGTCTATATGTAGCTTATATGATATATATGATTATATGTGAAAATTAGGATATTTTATGGTGTAGATTAGGAGATATATGAATTTATATTTTGATTTTCGCGTATGAGGTTCGCGATCTGCTGAGTCTGCTGCTCAGTAGATCCACACGGGCGAACGCACGGTCTTGAGCAAGACCGTGCAAGAGCCCGTGCGCTTCACTTTTCAGCCTGCACGGGCTTGAGCCCGTGCACAGGCCCGTGCGCATGGCCGTTTGCACCTGCACGGTCTTGGCACCGTGCTCAAGACCGTGCGGGAGGCCGTGCAACCCCTTTTGTGCTTGCACCGGCTTGCCAAGGCCGTGCGTAAGCCCGTGCGTTGGCCGGTGCAACATACTTAGTGTATTTTCCAGCCTTTTCCTTTCTTGCACTTCGGGAATTGGTCAACCCCACTCATTTAAATGTTGACTTTTCTCATACGACCTCCGAATATCAATCCGATTTCACCTATAGCTTCCTCGAGCCTTGGGAATTGATATTCTTCATAATTTACAATTTACCCGACCCTAATTGACCGTCAATTGACACCTTTGCTTGTTTAGGGATTTTATCCCATCTTTCCCGTTTCTTGTCCGATTAATCCTGTATTCGCGAGAGAACGTCCTTATATTATTTTAAGCATGTCTACGTGCCCTAATTGCGTTTAAGCATGCCTTTAATATTTATTATTTACGTTCTTTCATTATTTAACATTTCATTAATATTCTTTAATTGTCGTACCGTAATTTACATGTTTAATTGATTTACTTTCCATATTGCACCTGTAGCATGAGTGATGTTTATATGAATTGCCGTGCGTCGTCTGTTGTTCGTGTCTTGCTTTTGTTATTGTCGGTCTTGTTTTCATCCTCTAGGCCCTGTGTATTACAGGTGGGTCCAACGAGGGAGAAACCTGACTACCGCTTGCTTTCTTACTGCCTTGTCGAGCCAGGTAAGGGTTTAACTTATTTTTAACTGGGGCAAGGACATAGACTATTATAGGTTGCAAAATAAATGACTACCCAGCTTTTATTATTACTTGTTGTACTGCCTTTACTATTCCTTATGTGCTTAGTCAAACCTTTTAATAGCAAAACCAAAATGATTTGAAATGATTTCAACTAGAGATAAGGAAAACCCCTTTTGTTTTAAATGCGAATTTTGGTCTCTCGACCTCGCAAATATAACCTTGTCTCGAATGGTCCCTTTTGGCCTTCCACATCCCGATTCCCCAATTACGAATGGCCCTTTTGGCCACTTAAACTGTCATCGTTTTCAAATGCGAGCTATGAACCGTGTATCGTGTTGGGCCCGGAGTATTTAGGAGGTGAGCCTGGGGACGTGCGTCCAGGGCAGATCCCGATGGATACTCCAATCCGTATCTGCTTAGGTCAGCCAGGAGGTTGACTAACCTGAGTTAGTGCGAGGGTGGCGTTGTAGGCTACGCGCTTCCTAGAAAATTCTGTTAAGGGTGACGTTGTTAACACGCGTTTCCATAAATTCTGAGTGGTCCATGAACCTTGGTGGTGGAGTACTTGCTTGCATGATTTTCAATTGGGAGTTATAAGGAGAGGGCCCGTTCTCGCCGGGACACATTCTTGCATGACTTATTGCATTTCTTGCTTGTCTATCTGATTTACGGCTTTAGTTACGAGTCGAAGCACATTCCGGTTTTCTTCCTTTAGTATACGTATTTCCCTATAAATATATATACAAAACCCGGAAGCGTGGCTCAAACTTGCTAACTGAAGTCTCCTTTATTATTCCATTAATTAGTTGAATTATGAGCCGTGTTTAATTATCGTTCTAACTTACTCATAGCATGTCTTTCGAAACCGTAACGGCCTCGTAACTCAACTAACGCCCTTTCAATTTATCGGCTTGATATTACGTGCAAATATTTTGAAAGATCCGGTTCGTCAACTATTTGTATTTTCAAATAAGCCGATCCTGAGCGTTGCCTTGCGTTATATTATAACTTATATTTCATTATTTATATTCTTTCTCAAAACGGGCAACACTCATCACTTTTGGTTTTAAAAGATAAATGACGAACTATGATCAAAAACCCCCTTACTGAGTATCCTTTATACTCATCCCTGCTATTTTTGGTTCTTGCTTCAGGTAGACAGGTGGCGACGTCACCTATCTTGTCAGTCGGCATCAGCAGGTCTAGATAGGCTCAGTCTTTCTGGTTTGTCTTGTCAGTGGTCCCAACAACTGTCGAGTCTTGTTTATTGTATTTATTTACTTTACGTACTTATGTGCCCATGATGTGGGATAGTTGACGATATCTAGGATTGTGTAGGATAGACTAGTTGAGCCATGGATGGCACTATCTGCTTATGAACATGTGTTGTTATTTTATTGTATCTTGATTATAAATGTTTAATTGTTATTATGTTAGCCTCGTAGGCTTTTATGAAATTTATATGTTTACCTTAATCGCTTCCGCATTTCTCTGCTCTTTTCTAGTTGTTGTTGGGATGGTTGTCGCTGTTGCCGATGGTTATTGCTTGAGTGTCGTTCGCTGGAGTGGGTTTTTGAGTTGAGGCCCCTCGCTGAAGCTCGGGAATCCATTTCGGTGCGGATGTGGCGGTCCTTCTTCAGGGGCGCTACAGTCAGTGGTATCAGAGCCTAGGTTCCCAAAAGGAGCTGAAGCTTTGTAATCGCGTCGTGTCTTGTCTCTTGTGTCTGCCCATTTCGTGTCAATGAGACTTAGAGTTTCCAGTCACAGGTGCTTGAGAACTCCTTAGTATTGAAATTGTGATTGATCTTCTTTTGGAATGGCCAACCAACCGTTTGATCTCTTACAATTGTAGTACTAAGTTGGGATCGAATGCAGGTGGATGTGGAACTCGAGGTAGCGTCTGTCTTGTCTTGTCGTCTTGTCGTGTCCTGCTTGGGTCTTGTCGTGTCTAGGTCGTACGGCTATAGGATCGAGTTTTGCTTGTTATGCGATTTATTTCATGCTTTAATTTATTACATGCTATTCGAATCATATATGTAGGTTTTGTTTGAATTTTACAGGCCTTATATGATCATTCCATTAACCGAACATGCATCATTTTCCTGTGTGTTGTTCACAGGTGCAAAATGCCTCGCCGAAGACCCCCTACTGCTCCAACACCCCCGAACCCAATGGCTGAAGAGTGGGTATCGATTATCCGACAGATCGCCGTGCAAGTATGTCAGGGGATACAACCACAGCAGCAGGACGTACCTGCCAGACAGACTGTGGGCCAAACCTTGGATAGGTTTCTCTTCTATCGCCCACCCTGCTTTGAGGGCGAACCAGATGATTTTAAGGCCGAGGCCTGGATATCCGACGTGGAGCAGATCTTTCGAGTACTTCAGTGTGGTGACCCCGAGAGGGTCGAGTATGCTACCTTCCTTATGAGAGGACCCGCTCGAGATTGGTGGAACTTCACAGAACGGAGATGGATCGCCGAGGGAGTCCCCCACACTTGGTCACGATTCGTATCTGACTTCCGAATGAAGTATGTACCGGAAGTGGTACGTGACAGCCGAGAGAGAGAATTCATGTATCTCCACCAAGGAGCATCTACCGTAGCCCAGTATGAAGCACAGTTCAACCGTCTCATCACTTATGCTCCTCACTATGCCGCGGATGAACGAAAGAGAGCACGAAAGTTTATCGAGGGACTTCAGCCGGAGATCCGAAGAGCATTAATGGCACTTGACATCCGTATTTACCCCGATGCAGTTACTCGAGCTATGAGAGTGGAGTCCGAACTCCAAATAATGAACCAGAGTGCCCCTGTTATGATAGGATCCTCTTCCAACGAGATAGCAAGGAGAGAGCCAGCCGAACCGAGTACTTTTCGGACAAAGAGACCACACTACGAGGTGCCAGAATCTACAGAATCTGAAGTAAACGAGGACCCCATTCCCTGTGAGCACTGTGGGAAGACGAATCACAGGACGGAAAAGTGTAGGAAACAATTGGGACGTTGCTTTTCTTGTGGAAGCACCAAGCACCACATTAGGGACTGTCCCAACAGAGAGAACCCTGGGGGAAGAAGAAGTGGTTACCGATCTCGACATGCTCGTACAGGTACATTGCATTATCATAGCATTCATTCATAGTGTTTTGCTTTGAATGGTAATTGCTTTAAATATGTGCTAAGTGTTTTATATGACTTACGTGCTTTAACTGCTTTCAAAAAAAATTCACACTTGCACTGATTGGCTGATTAGATGCTAAGATTTATGTGACCTCAGTGTGGATAGCGTGGAATTCGATAAATTCGTTATACGCTATTAGAGAGTGCTAAGGACAAGGAGTTCTTGGCCGACTAGGATCGATTCTATTGCGAGTACGTTATGCGGTTCTGGATGGCACTGACGTTGACAAATCGAGTCTGAAGGAGTATACTACTGAAGGTATGTCTGAAGATGAATCAACTAGTGAAGAGGATAATGAATTATCTGACGATGAGGATTATATGGGAGACGAGTCGACATCAGCTTCCGATAATGACGACCCTGATGTTTCGTGTGAAGTCGAGCGAAGAAATGATGAAAATGATGGTTTAATGGAAGGCGGAGAGGAGAAATCATCAAATACCCTTGAAGATGAGAAAACACTCTGTAGAAAGAATAAGAAAGAGTGTGATCTTGAAGAGACAGATTGTGAGAAAGACGAGGAGTACAATAGGAGAAATGATGATGGCGTTACTTCCTGTAAAAGGAACTCTAATCAAGAAACAGGAGAAGGATGTGACAATTGTCATTGAGGATACAAAGAGTACAAGAATCAGTCGGAAGAACGAAATAGATAATGACAGTGACGATGGACCTTGCTTTGGGATTTTCTTCTTCGACGTTAGCCTTGTTTAGGGTTTTTGCAATTCCGTCTTTCGCATGACTTTGAATTTTATTTGGAATGTTATTTGCATTTAAATATTTTGTTATCCATGATGTTCTATAATGTATTTTAATTGCTCCTAAATGCTCATTTTAATTCGCGTATTAGAATTTTTATAGATTATACTCCTCTTAACTAACCCCGAAGTCCGGAGGAGAATCTGAGGACAGATTCTTTTGAAGAGGGGAGTATTGTAACGACCCGAATATTTAATTATATTATTAATAATTACACGGATTCTTTCTTGCCTAATTTCTCGATCTATCCAATTGGATTAATCAATCTTGTGGAAAAGATTGATTTAACCTATCTTTTAAATACCCTCGATTACTTAAATTACATAAATGCCCTTAAAAACCTAAATGACCATTTTACCCTCCCGAGATATTTTCTTAAATATCTATCTATCTCTCATTCTCTCATTAAACAAGAAAGACAAAAGAAAGAAAGAAAGAAGAAAGGAGAAAGATCTTCCCGACGCCCTACCGAGCTCGTTTCTCGCCCGATCGACGAGCCGTGAAAACCCGAACGATCCTCACTACATTATCTACCGGTAATCCTTTTACCCCATTTCATTCCGTTCGTTATTTCTTGCGATTTTCGTGACTTTAGATATAGAATTTTATATATTAGGATTTTCGTGTTTAGGAAGATTTACTCGACCATTTTACGTGATTCTTGTGTCTATATGTAGCTTATATGATATATATGATTATATGTGAAAATTAGGATATTTTATGGTGTAGATTAGGAGATATATGAATTTATATTTTGATTTTCGCGTATGAGGTTCGCGATCTGCTGAGTCTGCTGCTCAGTAGATCCACACGGGCGAACGCACGGTCTTGAGCAAGACCGTGCAAGAGCCCGTGCGCTTCACTTTTCAGCCTGCACGGGCTTGAGCCCGTGCACAGGCCCGTGCGCATGGCCGTTTGCACCTGCACGGTCTTGGCACCGTGCTCAAGACCGTGCGGGAGGCCGTGCAACCCCTTTTGTGCTTGCACCGGCTTGCCAAGGCCGTGCGTAAGCCCGTGCGTTGGCCGGTGCAACATACTTAGTGTATTTTCCAGCCTTTTCCTTTCTTGCACTTCGGGAATTGGTCAACCCCACTCATTTAAATGTTGACTTTTCTCATACGACCTCCGAATATCAATCCGATTTCACCTATAGCTTCCTCGAGCCTTGGGAATTGATATTCTTCATAATTTACAATTTACCCGACCCTAATTGACCGTCAATTGACACCTTTGCTTGTTTAGGGATTTTATCCCATCTTTCCCGTTTCTTGTCCGATTAATCCTGTATTCGCGAGAGAACGTCCTTATATTATTTTAAGCATGTCTACGTGCCCTAATTGCGTTTAAGCATGCCTTTAATATTTATTATTTACGTTCTTTCATTATTTAACATTTCATTAATATTCTTTAATTGTCGTACCGTAATTTACATGTTTAATTGATTTACTTTCCATATTGCACCTGTAGCATGAGTGATGTTTATATGAATTGCCGTGCGTCGTCTGTTGTTCGTGTCTTGCTTTTGTTATTGTCGGTCTTGTTTTCATCCTCTAGGCCCTGTGTATTACAGGTGGGTCCAACGAGGGAGAAACCTGACTACCGCTTGCTTTCTTACTGCCTTGTCGAGCCAGGTAAGGGTTTAACTTATTTTTAACTGGGGCAAGGACATAGACTATTATAGGTTGCAAAATAAATGACTACCCAGCTTTTATTATTACTTGTTGTACTGCCTTTACTATTCCTTATGTGCTTAGTCAAACCTTTTAATAGCAAAACCAAAATGATTTGAAATGATTTCAACTAGAGATAAGGAAAACCCCTTTTGTTTTAAATGCGAATTTTGGTCTCTCGACCTCGCAAATATAACCTTGTCTCGAATGGTCCCTTTTGGCCTTCCACATCCCGATTCCCCAATTACGAATGGCCCTTTTGGCCACTTAAACTGTCATCGTTTTCAAATGCGAGCTATGAACCGTGTATCGTGTTGGGCCCGGAGTATTTAGGAGGTGAGCCTGGGGACGTGCGTCCAGGGCAGATCCCGATGGATACTCCAATCCGTATCTGCTTAGGTCAGCCAGGAGGTTGACTAACCTGAGTTAGTGCGAGGGTGGCGTTGTAGGCTACGCGCTTCCTAGAAAATTCTGTTAAGGGTGACGTTGTTAACACGCGTTTCCATAAATTCTGAGTGGTCCATGAACCTTGGTGGTGGAGTACTTGCTTGCATGATTTTCAATTGGGAGTTATAAGGAGAGGGCCCGTTCTCGCCGGGACACATTCTTGCATGACTTATTGCATTTCTTGCTTGTCTATCTGATTTACGGCTTTAGTTACGAGTCGAAGCACATTCCGGTTTTCTTCCTTTAGTATACGTATTTCCCTATAAATATATATACAAAACCCGGAAGCGTGGCTCAAACTTGCTAACTGAAGTCTCCTTTATTATTCCATTAATTAGTTGAATTATGAGCCGTGTTTAATTATCGTTCTAACTTACTCATAGCATGTCTTTCGAAACCGTAACGGCCTCGTAACTCAACTAACGCCCTTTCAATTTATCGGCTTGATATTACGTGCAAATATTTTGAAAGATCCGGTTCGTCAACTATTTGTATTTTCAAATAAGCCGATCCTGAGCGTTGCCTTGCGTTATATTATAACTTATATTTCATTATTTATATTCTTTCTCAAAACGGGCAACACTCATCACTTTTGGTTTTAAAAGATAAATGACGAACTATGATCAAAAACCCCCTTACTGAGTATCCTTTATACTCATCCCTGCTATTTTTGGTTCTTGCTTCAGGTAGACAGGTGGCGACGTCACCTATCTTGTCAGTCGGCATCAGCAGGTCTAGATAGGCTCAGTCTTTCTGGTTTGTCTTGTCAGTGGTCCCAACAACTGTCGAGTCTTGTTTATTGTATTTATTTACTTTACGTACTTATGTGCCCATGATGTGGGATAGTTGACGATATCTAGGATTGTGTAGGATAGACTAGTTGAGCCATGGATGGCACTATCTGCTTATGAACATGTGTTGTTATTTTATTGTATCTTGATTATAAATGTTTAATTGTTATTATGTTAGCCTCGTAGGCTTTTATGAAATTTATATGTTTACCTTAATCGCTTCCGCATTTCTCTGCTCTTTTCTAGTTGTTGTTGGGATGGTTGTCGCTGTTGCCGATGGTTATTGCTTGAGTGTCGTTCGCTGGAGTGGGTTTTTGAGTTGAGGCCCCTCGCTGAAGCTCGGGAATCCATTTCGGTGCGGATGTGGCGGTCCTTCTTCAGGGGCGCTACAGTCGTCGTCGCGTCTGTAGAGTTACATTTATTCTTGGGCATATGTAAACTCTTATTCCTGTTCGGCATCTCTTTTATGATACTTGTATTTAGAATGTTCGTACGCTACACTTATGTTATCGGGATTATTATTTTGAACCTGTCATTCCTTACTTTCGGGATTACTATATTGAACCCGTGTAATTAATTATGGTATTTAGTAATTGAATTTCGCTGGCCTCGGTGGGCTTTAATAGTTGTGCAATGATTTATTATTTTTAGTTTGTTTTTGCTTCCGCACTTTAGTTGTCTGTTTCGTCTTTGAAATCCTCCGCCTAGTGATTGAGTAAATGTGGGATGTTTGCCGAGTTTTGATTTGGGGTCTAATTCCATTTCGGTTCCGGGTCAGGACTCGGTGCAGGGCGTGCGTTACCCTTTTGGGGCGCCCGCTGTAGTTGGTATCAGAGCTCTTTGGGTCCAATGGCCTAGGCTCTGAAGCGTCGTGTTTTTTCGTGTCTATCTAGGTCGTACGGCTTAGGAGTATGTGATTTGTGACAATGTGATTATGTGAGTTTAACTTATCGACATGCATATTTGATATTGATTTGCAGAATGCCTCCTCATTGTAAACCGCCTGGTCTACCTACAAGTGTACCGACCCCGGCCCAAATTATGGAGGCCTTAGGGCAGTTTGTGGTTCATGCCCAACAAATGCAGGAAAACCATACTCCCGAGAAGGATATGGACCGATTTCTTAAGCTCAACCCCATGCAGTTTGAGGGTGCTCCAGATGACGCTGTTGCCGAAGCATGGATATCGGCTATGGAACAGAGATTTAGGATTATGGAGTGTTCGGACCCTCGGAGGGTCGAGTTTGTAATTTATTAGATGATCGGAGCGGCACAGGATTGGTGGAAGCGGGTCGAGCAAAGATGGCAGCGTGAGCATATGGCCCCGACTTGCGTTCAGTTCTTGATCGAGTTCCGAGCTAAGTACATTCTGTTGGTCGTCTGTTAGCAGCGTGAGAGAGAGTTTCTGGCTCTCAAGAAGGGTACTTCTTCCGTCGACCAGTACGAGCCTCACTTCTCTCGCCTCATTGTTCATTGCTCGTATATGGTGGACGACGAGCAGAGGAAGACTCGCCAGTTCATTGAGGGGTTGTCCAATGAGATCAGGATGTACATGTTTGGGAACCGACTCCAATACTGCACCGACGCAGTTGAGACGGCCCTTTGTATAGAGTCCGATCTCCGACAGATGAGACTGACTTATGCACCCACCCCCGCAGCCGCCAAGAGTTTCCTTTCTAGTTCGAAGAGGCCATTTCCTCATTCTGGATCCTCTTCTGGGAAGAAGCCATTCAAGACCGCCGCTTAGCCTACTCCTCCCCAACCTCAGGGATTTCCATGACCTGTATGTGGATTCTGTCAGGGCAGCCATTTAGAGGCCAAGTGCTAGAAGAAGAATGGACTTTGCTACGGATGTGGTAGTTCCGAGCACCGAGTGGGGTATGCCCGAAGAAGAGACCGGTACAACAGGGAGCAGTTCAGCCTCAGGCCCATGCCCGTATCTACGCCTTGGAAGGCGATGCTGAGGACGCTGTTGCAAATTCGACCGATGTGGTGGAAGGTACTATATATATATGAATGGCATTCCCATACATGGATTGTATGACTCGGGTGCTTCACACTCATTAGTTGCGCCTGCTGTTTCTTTATCTGTGCTTGTGCCTGTTTCATTGCTTGATTATGTGCTAGTGGTTAGTTCGCCATTGGGATCGAAGGTAGTTGCGAACCGTGCTCTTAAGTGTTGTCCGATTATCATCGAGGGTATCGAATACTCGGCAGATTTGATCGAGTTGCCGATGAAGAAGTATGGGGTTATTCTCGGAATAGATTGGTTGTACGAGCATCGGGTGAAGGTTGATTGTTTCGAGAAGAAACTCATTCTGGGCTCCAATGAAGTGAAGGGTTTTCGATCAGGAGAAGGCCCGTATATCTCGATGATGGAAGCCAAGAAGCTCGTTCAGAATGAAGAAGCTACGTGCTTTATAGCTTACCTTTTCAACCGCCCGAAAGACCAAATGAAGGTCAAAGAAACGCCCGTGGTCAAAGAATTCATTGACGTATTCCCCGAGAATCTGGAGTTCTTGCCACCGGATCGGGATATAGAGCTCGTGATTGACCCAGTTCCGGGAGCTGAGTCCTATTCGAAGTCTCCGTACCGAATGGCTCCTGCCGAGTTGAAAGAATTGAAGAATAAACTCGACGAACTCCTTTCCATTTGATACATCCGTCCTAGTGCCTCGCCTTGGGGTGCTCCAGTCTTGTTTGTGAAGAAGAAGGGCGGTACACTTCGCATGTGTATCGATTATCGAGAGTTGAACAAGATGATAGTGAAGAACAAGTATCCTCTACCGCATATCGAGGAATTGTTCGACTTGCTACAAGGATCGAGGGTTTATTCCAAGCTCGATCTCAAATAAGGATATTACCAACTCCGTATCCGATTAGAGGATATTTCAAAGACAGCTTTCAACACCCGATACGGACATTCCGAGTTCGTGGTCATGCCGCTTGGACTCACGAACGCCCCAACAACTTTTATGGACATGGTGCATAGGATCTTTCGTCCGTACCTCGACAAGTTCATCGTCATCTTTATTGACGACATCTTAGTGTTCTCGAAGTTTGAAGAAGAACACGCAGAACATCTCTGGATAGTGCTCCAAGCTTTGAGAGAGCACCACTTGTTCGCTAAGTTCAGCAAATGCGAATTCTGGATTGACCGAGTAACCTTCCTAGGTCATGTCATATCCGGAACAGAAATCGAGGTAGATCCTTCGAAGATTGAGATAGTGTTGGATTGGGAGAGACCTAAGACTCCAACAGAGATCCGTAGTTTCTTGGGATTAGCGGCATACTACAGACATTTCGTCAAGGATTTCTATAAGCTTGCAAACCCGTTGACAGCACTGACGAAGAAAGAAGCTAAGTTCGAGTGGTCAGCCAAATGCGAGCCAGCTTCCAGGAACTCAAGTAGAGACTGACCACAGCCCCAGTGTTGACCCTGCCCGAGGGTTTTGAAGGATTTGTCGTGTATGCAGACGCGTCACACGAAGGATTAGGTTGTGTGTTAATGCAAAATGGGAGAGTTATAGCTTATGCTTTGAGGAAGCTAAAGCCAGCTCAGGAGAATTATCCCACACACTACCTTGACCTTGCCGCTGTTGTGTTTGCTTTATTGAAATGGCGTCACTATGTAACGCCGCCCCCCCCCCCCCCCCAAATTGAGAGCCACCCACACGGCCTCATGTCACGGCCATGTGGTCAGGCCGTGAGAATGACACTCACGGCCTTGACCGGTTGTGTGGACAGGCCGTGTGAGTTGATTTCCGTCCCACATCGGAATTTCAAATGTAATTCGAAGGGTTTATAAGTTAGAACTCATGTACAATCAATATGGATTAATCCCTTTTGGCAAGTGCTCCTAAGCCAAACTTTAGGGTTGTGCACAGTGGATTCGAAGCTTATACCCGCGCGTCCAACAAGTGCCGTCGTGAGGGTTCTCCTCTCCTTACCCAGGGGTCGTGACAAGTAATTGTAACGCCCCCCCCAAATTGAGAGCCACCCACACGGCCTCATGTCACGGCCATGTGGTGAGGCCGTGAGAATGATGCTCACGGCCATGCAACAGGTTGTGTGGACAGGCCGTGTGAGTTGATTCCCGTCCCACATCGGACGTTCAAATGTAATTCGAAGGGTTTATAAGTTAGAACTCATGTACAATCAATATGGATTAATCCCTTTTGGCAAGTGCTCCTAAGCCAAACTTTAGGGTTGTACACAGTGGATTCGAAGCTTATACCCGCGCGTCCAACGGGCGTCGTCGTGAGGGTTCTCCTCTCCGCGCCCGGGGGTCGTGACAAGTGGTATCAGAGCCAGCCGTCATTCGTGGGACTACATGTTCCACACACGTCATGAGTCATGAGTCACCTCTAAAAGGGGCTCGCTCCGCGTGTAGTAAGGACAGCTTCTCCACTGACGGGGAGCAAGGGGCCTATGTCACGACGTAATGGGGACATTACGCTCCGAAGGAGGGGCGAATTGTAACGCCCCCCCCCCCCCCCCCCCAAATTGAGAGCCACCCACAGGGCCTCATGTCACGGCCATGTGGTGAGGCCGTGAGAATGATGCTCACGGCCTTGCAACAGGTTGTGTGGACAGGCCGTGTGAGTTGATTTCCGTCCCACATCGGAAGTTCAAATGTAATTCGAAGGGTTTATAAGTTAGAACTCATGTATAATCAATATGGATTAATCCCTTTTGGCAAGTGCTCCTAAGCCAAACTTTAGGGTTGTGCACAGTGGATTCGAAGCTTATACCCGCACGTCCAACGGGCGCCGTCGTGAGGGTTCTCCTCTCCGCGCCCGGGGGTCGTGACACACTACCTCTACGGCATCACGTTCGACATCTTCACAGATCACAAGAGCCTCCAGTACTTGTTTACTCAGAAGGAGTTGAATAAACGACAGCGTCGTTGGATGGAGTTGTTTGAGGACTACGATTGCAAGATTCAATACCATACTAGAAAGGCCAATGTTGTAGCCGATGCACTGAGCTGGAAGGCGAGCATCGCCCAGCTAGAGGCTAAGTTAGAGAGAATTCACATCAGTTATCAGGCCCATGTTCACAACATATCAATCCAGTCAGAGTTGTGTCAAAAGATTCGAGATGTTCAGGCTAGTGATGAGTGGGCTCAGAGACATATGGCTCACATCGCTGGTGACCTAGAGACTCAGTTTGGTGTTGATAACTCAGGAATTCTCCATTTCAAGACCCGATTTTGTTTTTCGGAGAGTTTGAGGAGAGAGATACTCGATGAGGCACATAACACACCTTATACATTTCATCCAGGAGGAAGTAAGATGTATCGGGATTTGAAAGAATTGTTCTGGTGGAGAGGAATGAAGAGAGACGTAGCTGACTACGTCAAGAGATGCTCGACTTGCCAGCAAGTCAAAGTGTAACATCAAAGACCGGGAGGCTTGCTTGAGCTACTACCAATTCCTACGTGGAATTTGGAGGGTATTGCCATGGACTTTATGTCCGGTTTACCTAAAGTTAAAGGTGGCTACGATAGCATTTGGGTGATCATCGACCGACTATCCAAGAGTGCTCATTTCCTACCAATCAACATGTTATACAAAGTGGATAAGTTGGTAGAGATTTATCATCGAGAGATTGTCAAGCTTCATGGAATTCCGACTACTATAGTGTCTGATAGATATGCTCAATTTACTTCCCGTTTATGGCAGCAACTTCAAGATCGAATGGGAACGAAGCTGACTTCCAGTACAGCCACACATCCACAGACAGATGGTCAGTCCAAGAGAATGATCAGGTATCTCAGCGATATGCTTCGAGCTTGTGCTTTGGAGTTTTGCAACAATTGACACGACCAACTGCCATTGAACGAGTTTGCCTAGAACAACAGCTATCAATCTTCGATTCAGATGGCACCTTACCAAGCATTGTATGGCAGAAAGTATAGATCCCCGTTGTTTTGGGATCTCAAGGATTGGCGTTGGATGAAAGAGGATAAGGGAAGAGGAACTCCTCTAAAGTTTCTCCAAAATGCCATCGACCGTATTCAGACCATCCGGCAGAGAGTGAAAGCTGCTTAGGATTGACAGAAGAGTATGCCGACACCCGTCACCGACCTTTAGAATTCGAGGTTGGTGAGAAAGTATTCCTTAAAGCTTCTCCTCGAAAGGAATTTACCCGAATTGGGAAAGGAGGAAAATTGAGCCTGAGATTTTTGGGTCCCTATGAGATTCTGGAGAGGATTGGGAATGCCACCTACAGGTTAGACTTGTCGCCGAGCCTAACTAGGATTCACAACATCTTTCATGTTTCCCAACTCTGAAACTACTGCTCGAAGGAAGACCTAATCGAAAAAAAAAAGTCCCCAGGCGCTATGAAATGGGGGGTCTTTCCTTCGCCTATCGGAACCCTTATAGCTAGAGAAAAAACGGCCATCGAAATCCTTCCTATTGAGGAAATTGAACTAGAACCGGATTTGACCTTTGTTTCGAAGCTGGTGAAGATATTGGATAAGAAGACTCAAGCACTACGCAACCGAAAAATTTCGCTTGTTAAAGTTCTTTGGAGAAATCAAACAACCGAATAAGCTACGTGGGAGACCGAAGACAAGATGCGCAAGTTCCACCCGGAGTTATTTGAGTCGAACGAGTAGAATCTGGGGACCAGATTCTCATAAGGAGGGGTGATTGTAGCGCCCCAAAAATCCGAGCTATTATCCGGTAAGCCCGAATCGATTTATTCCGCGATTTATTATATATATTAGTAATTATTATGTGATTTATATGACAATTTCATAAATGAGTGAATTTTTAGTGTTTAAACCATGACATGTCAATGTGCATTTAATTTCATGAACTTTGGCTGTAATTATGTTTTATTTGGACAACATGTACTTTTGAGCTAGTTTTATAAAATTACGAAAATGTCCCTTCGTTTCCCAACCCAAGTCAACTTTTGACTTCGTTTTATAAAATTACGAAAATGCGCCTTCTTTTCCCAACCCAAGTCAAATTTTGACTTAGTCTCCAACTCTCACTCTCTCCCTCATTCACGCCTAGACAAAGAAAAGGAGAAGAAGAAAGGAAAAAAAAAGAGAAAGAGGAGAAAAGAACTTCAATCGATCGCCAAGCCCTCGTTTCACAACCAAATTACGAACCGTGAAAACCTACGTGCTCCTCTCAACATGATCTTCAGGTAGTTACCACATTTTCTTTAATTTCGTTTTGTTTGGGTTGATTTTCAGTAGATTTGATGAATGCTGAGCATGTTAGGGTTTATGTGCATATCTCCCTCGTTTCTTGCTCATTTCGTACAATTCTTAGATGTAAATGTAGCTCTTGATGTGTTTAAGCCATATTTCGAATTTGAGCATGTTTGGATTAGTAGATTTTAAGTTATGGTGATTTTTGTTGATTTCTGCGAAGGTGTGATTTCAAACTATTCTTGCTAAGAATTTTAAGATCATCACGGCCTTGAGTTACGGGGTGTCGAACCTCGTAAGCACCGCACGGTCCTCTGTCACGGCCTGTTAAAAGGCCGTGCGTGTGGCTCAAGCCTCCGGACACGGCCTCAACCCCGTGTGGCAAACCCGTGAGGGTTCCATACTTAGAAAAAAATGGGTTTATCGCCAGAAAAACCACTGGAAGGAACAGTGCGTTTTGCACTGTGGCCCTATCCATGGCTCGTCTTTTCTGAATTCCTTCTTTGCTCATGTATTCTATAATCATGATATAGATAGTAATTGCGTGATTTATGAATTTACCGCATGTTCGTGGCTGTGAATAGTACGTTCGAAGTTTTCGTCGAATTTTCTAACTTTTGCATACGACGTCCGTTTCTTCCGAAACTTGAATGCATACCTCCTTATGGTGTATTAAGCATGTTTGTAACGCCCCCCCAAATTGAGAGCCACCCACACAGCCTCATGTCACGGCCATGTGGTGAGGCCGTGAGAATGATGCTCACGGCCTTGCAACAGGTTGTGTGGACAGGCCGTCTGAGTTGATTTCCGTCCCACATCGGAAATTCAAATGTAATTCGAAGGGTTTATAAGTTAGAACTCATGTACAATCAATATGGATTAATCCCTTTTGGCAAGTGCTTCCTAAGCCAAACTTTAGGGTTGTGCACAGTGGATTCGAAGCTTATACCCGCGCGTCCAACGGGCGCCGTCGTGAGGGTTCTCCTCTCCGCGCCCGGGGGTCGTGACAAGTGGGTATCAGAGCCAACCGTCAGTCGTGGGAATACATGTTCCACACACGTCATGAGTCATGAGTCACCTCTAAAAGGGGTTCCGCTCCGCGTGTAGTAAGGACAGCTTCTCCACTGACGGGGAGCAAGGGGCCTATGTCACGACGTAATGGGGACATTACGCTCCGAAGGAGGGGCGAATTGTAACGCCCCCCCAAATTGAGAGCCACCCACACAGCCTCATGTCACGGCCATGTGGTGAGGCCGTGAGAATGATGCTCACGGCCTTGCAACAGGTTGTGTGGACAGGCCGTGTGAGTTGATTTTCGTCCCACATCGGAAATTCAAATGTAATTCGAAGGGTATATAAGTTAGAACTCATGTACAATCAATATGGATTAATCTCTTTTGGCAAGTGCTTCCTAAGCCAAACTTTAGGGTTGTGCACAGTGGATTCGAAGCTTATACCCGCGCGTCCAACGGGCGCCGTCGTGAGGGTTCTCCTCTCCGCGCCCCGGGGGTCGTGACAATGTTCATGAGATCTCATTGTATTTGAACTTGATTTGCATATCTAAATTCATGAATTTGCTTCGTTTATTGCTAATTTGAACCTAAGTGTTGTATTTGGCCGTTTTATGTGCTCTTATGTGTTTTAATGCTTTCGTATAAGCCGTGCATCGTATTTAGCCTTATTTAGTTGTATCTTTGTCAGCTGTAGATGATACTCACGTGGAGTAGCGCACCAGTCTTGCTTTTGCTCTCTTTTTGATTAGCCAACACGTGAGGCTTTCCATTTCTGACTCTGATACTTATATGTATATATATAATTAAGCCTCTCCCCACATAAGCCTTGATTTATGATTTCTTTTCATACCGTCTCTATGTATTTAGTAAATATTTATACCTATTATGGTTATTCGATTTATCAAAAATATTTTGATATGAAAATTTACTATGTATACTCTTTTGAAACGTTTGCGAAAGAGACATGTAAAACCCTTTTGTTTTCCTAAGGCGAACTTTAGCCTTCGGCCTCGCATATGACATGTCCCGAATGGTCTTTCGACCGACCCGAACATGATTTGAAAAGCGAGTTATGAACTGTATGCATGAATGTTTGGGCCTGGAGTAAGGATGAGAGGACGAAGTCGGTAGACATCGAGTCTACAGCGTAAATCCTCTTGTTCCCTCCACCTTTGGGAGCTCGAGGTGAGGCCGGAGTGGCAGCCCTTTGAGTACCTGAGATTATACTGTTTGTCATGAGTAGTTCGGATTCAGCGGTCCGTCTACATTGGAGGAATAAGGATGGTTTCCTGTTTTATGTTTGGAAATTGGAGTTAAGGGGTTGTCTCGCTGTAGCGCCCCTTTCCGTAGGCGGAGAAAGGACACCATATCCGCACCGAGACGAACTCACAAACGAGGTAGATGTACCCCATTTAAAAATCCATTATGGTGAACGGCAATCAATCAATCAAATACCAGCAACAACATTACGACACCCCAACAACAACAGCATTAAAAAAATGACAGAGTTGCGGAAGCTAAATCAAATTATACAATTAGTCATATAAGCCATTCATGGCAACATAATTCATACATCATTCTCAATAATCATTTAATAAATGCCATCCATGGCTCGTCTAATCTCTCCCACATCAGGGGCACGTAAGTACGGGAAATAAAACATAATACGGAATACATAAATTAAATCAATTCATAAATAAGGACACGACTGTTGTTGGGACACTGACAAGACAAGACATACGAGCCAACATAGACCTGCTGCTGCCGACTGACAAGATAGGTGACAACGCCACCTGTCGACCTGAAGTAAGAATCAAAATAGTGGGGGTGAGTATAAAAGACTCAGTGATGGTAAAGAGGGAACAAGTACGAGCCACGTTTCCGGGTTTGGATTATATATATAAGAAATTACGTTTGCATAATTGAAGAAAATCCGGATCGTGCTTCGACTTGCATACACGACAATAATTAACAGTACGTCAAAGAATAAAAGCGATAAATACAAGCAATTAATATCCCAGCGAGTATGGGCCTGTTCCTCCTTATAACCCCTTCAATTACAATAAACTCCATCACCGGTGTCCGACCCCGAAGCGCGACCCCGGGCGACTGTTAAATTTTAGGAAAATGTGCAACGAATGCAACGCCCACCATCGCTCCCAACCGTGGCTATCAACTCCTGACAGGCCACGATTGACGCTTAATTTTGGGAAAAGCACCTCGGATTACACCCTGGACGCTCGTCCCGGGCCCATTTAAATAACAATACATTATCTTTTTGCTCGCGTTTGAAGAACATTATAAGTTAAGGCCAAAAGGGCATTTAGGCAAGTGTGTGTGACGACAAGGGGGTGACTACAAGTTTCATACATGTCGGGAAACACCAACGTCTTCCCCTAACGACTTCTCTCATAGACCCAACCGAGGTCAAAACGTCATGCTTAAAAGAAAGAGCTTTACTTGCCTTATGAAAACAAAATGATTTAGAGATACTTATAGGTACAAGTTAATATCAAAACATTTATTATAAAATCATGAAAATATAGGTTAAATATTTAATAGATATACAAGAAGGGAAATCAAAGCAAGATGAGCACATAAGGGTAGTTCGCAATAATTTAAAAGAAATTCTTACTCCGTTTAAAAGAGTTTTAATACCCTCACCTGGAAGCACGGGAACGACAAGAAAACCCAAGGTATGCCTTGAAAAGACGGCCTGAAACTAATAGACGACAAGAACCAAATAAGACAAGACACGACAACGACTCACGAAGACTACAACACATGAAAAACCAATAAACGTCATGTAGTAATTAAATTTACAATTAAAATGCAATTAAATCGATTAAACGAAAAGTACGAAATTAACGATGCTAAACATGCTCAATTGAAATTCTAATTGCACATTCATGCATATAATATTATAAAGAAGCACTCATGCGATTTTTGGATTTTTCGGACAACGTTCAAAAATTGGGGAAAAAGCCCTAAACGAAAAAGGCTCGATTCAAGGTCCGAACGAGGTCGGAATTTTGAAAACTTTACAAAATATTCATCCTTGAATCATATGGAAGCTATAGGTGAAAACAGCTCGATTTTAGGGGGTCGTATGCAAAAAGTCAACTTTTATTTTTGGCCCTTTGACCCCATTACCGTGAGCAACTAAGGAAAAAGGCTGAAAATTTGGTTAAGGCATTCGCACGGGCTAACGCACGTCCTTGTGCACGGTCTTGAGCATGCACTCAAGACCGTGCAACTTAAACAACTGCGCACTGGCTTGCGCACCGGGGTGCGCCAGCCGGTGCAGGCTCAAAGTGGTGCACACGGTCTGGTGCACGGTCTTGCCAAGACCGTGCGTTGGACCGTGTGGTTCGTCTTTCAGGTGCAGAAAATGCCATTTTAAGGTTTCTCACGAGGGTTTCGTCCTAAAATCAACTAGGGTGGATTCTGTAGCTAAAATCAACATATAAAATACACACTCATGCATTGTACACATTAATAGCTATCACTTGATCCGAACTACACTAAAAATGGAAAACTCTAACCTACAAATCCATCAAATTATCAATTATTTATTTCAATATAAAAACTAGAAAATCGAAGGATTTAATGGGTGAATCGAAATGGGGAAAGAAGATTACCGGTAGAGAATTGAATGAGGATCGTATATTTGGTCTCGGAATTTCGATTGATCAAGCGACGGATTCGGAACAGGATTTCTCTTTCTCTCCTTCTTCTTCTCCCTTTCTCCTTCTCTTCTCTCCTTCTCTCTCTCGATTTTGAGTTGTGTTCAAGAGTGTGCAAGAGAGTGTGCATAAGGGGGTGTAAGTGTGTTCAAGGTAGTGTGGGTGTGTCCAAGATGGTGCAAAGGTGTTTCAAGGGGGTGTGGGTTCGTTTAGAGATTAGACTAATTTCGAGGGGTGGAAAAGGTAATTATAATTGGTTGAGGATAGGGAATTAAATTAAAATAACTTAAAATTAGCTAACGAAGCTAATCTTTTCATATAAAATTCAACGAAATGTCGAATAATTATTCCGAGAATATATTCTGGAATTTTGGTTTGTTACACTCGCCGAGTCATATGAAATGTTATGTTATGTTTTATGCTAAATCACCAACCAATTACGAAAATCTTTCTTTTATATTGCTTCTTTTAAGTTTGAAAAGTGGTGATTTATTTTCCGTTTTGTAATATACATTATTATTCCCTTCTCACTTAGTCGTTTGACTAACCCCCTCTGTATCACCCTTGGTGTTGGTTTCAGGATACTAGGCGGGATTATTCGTCGTCGTCCCGTCTGTAGAGTTACATTTATTTTTGGGCATATGTAAACTCTTATTCCTATGCGGCATCTCTTTTACGATACTTGTATTTAGAATGTTCGTATGCTACACTTATGTTATCGGGATTATTATTTTGAACCCATCGTTCCTTACTTTCGGGATTACTGTATTGAACCCGTATAATTAATTATGGTATTTAGTAATTGAATTTTGCTGGCCTCGGTGGGCTTTAATAGTTGTGCAATGATTTATTATTTTTGGTTTGTTTTCGCTTCCGCACTTTAGTTGTCTGTTTCGTCTTTGAAATCCCCCGCCTAGTGATTGAGTAAATGTGGACTGTTCCGCTGGGTTTTGATTTGGGGTCGAATTCTATTTCAGTTCCGGGTCATGACTCAGTGCCGGGCATGCGTAACCTGTTTGGGGTGCCCGCTACAGCCGGCTCCTTCCGGCATGAAGCCAAAGGGATCTAATCCCTATATTGGACACACACACACATACATAGATATATATATATATATATATATATTTGCTTGCTTTATTTGTTTACACATTTGGGGAACCACAACGGTTATTTGGTATTAGTGAGAAGACCTAAAAGGGGCGATGGGGGTGATAGGTTGTCTCAACCCTTTCCCCCATCGTAACTTAGCTCCCGAACCCTTCACACAAATCTCTGGACACACACACAAGGACACACGAGCCAATAAAGGTTTCCCTCTCAACCTTAACCGAGTGGGTGGTGACTCTAAACCCCCGAATGGCGAAAACCCACCCTTACTTCGCCATCCAAGAACAACCCAACAACATCACATTCACCCAACCAAAACAAACAGGGACCGACCATCCCGCACTAACGTTGACTGAAAGTCATATGGGATATATTATAATTTAAAATTTTTTCGGTGTTATTAAAAACAGAGCAAACTTTGAGGGGTATGTGTAATTATCCCTATTTTATATTATACTAACAGAGCAAACTTTGAGGGGTGTATGTAATTATACATATTTTATATTATACTAGTCAAAATCACATGCCAAGACACATATATTAATTTATTTACTAGAATAAAATTTAATTTCATAGTTTACTAAGTTATTAATATATGAAATTTTTATAGTTCATTTAATTAATTTTTAAATTTGAGGAATTAAAAAATAGTTCTAGTTTGGTGTAAACTTTTAAAATTACTTATTTTGTGACGACCCGTAATCTCCAGGTTCAGAATTAGAACGTTTACCAAAATTCGGATCGTTTATGGTCCCGACGTATTTCACACTTGCACGTTTTTCGAACTCTTGTATTTAAAGATTTTCATAAATCATCGATTTGGCATTTAAAATCCAAGGCATTAATTAGAATTTTAATTTGCACCGTTTAACCACTAACTAGGGTCAATTTGGTAAATTTACATTTTTGCTCGTTTAATTTAATCTAGTAATTTAATAGTGTACGTTTGACTGGGTTTCAATGTTTTAATAATACATATTTTATCGAGGCTCAAAATATTTTCATAGAACCCCAAAAATCCTTCATTAAATCATATTTTCAAAAATTGCATTTTGGCCCAAAACTATTTACACTTTAGCCCAACCCGACATTAACTTTTCGTAAACTCGTGAATTTTAAGAAAACGAACCTCAATCATTATTAAGCATTTAATTTCGGTCATTTTGACACTAAGTACGCCTTATTCCAACATTTTACACTATTTGCATGCTTTTCGAGAATCGGGTATATTATGTAATTATTGGAAGTTTTGGGGCACAAATGAAAAAATTGGAGAACACCATAGCAGGTAGGCGACGCACGACGTGCGCCATTTCTCTCCAAAATAAGGTTTTTCCGATTCTTCACCGAATCAAGCAAATGATATGTCGAAATCGATCGTTTCGACGAGAAGAGCACGATGGTACCAATATTTCCGGCATTTGGACAACGGTGGAGGCGCGGTGGTGGCGCGAAGGTTGCGCGATGTCAGAACTTTTGGTCGGAGGTTTTCCGACGACTTTCAGGCGGCGGGCAATGGTGGTTCTGGACTGGTTTTTTGAGAGGAATCCAATGGTGGTGGTCCCGCAGCCATCCGACCATCGGTGGCGGAGCAATCGGTGATTTTCAGTTAGAGATGGCATTTTCCGATCTGCCACATCCGGCAGCGGCGACGTTGTGCACCACCCAGCGAAGGTAGCTCTGATCAAGGGGAGTATTTTGGCGGTGGTATCACCTTCATCGGACCACCGACGATGGAGATATGGCGACAGGAAGGGAACGGAGGCTTTGGGAATTTTCCGGTGGCGTGCGGTGGAGATGAGGCTGTGGACCACCATGGTCGTGACCGCCTTGATGAGACGAAGCTTTTGGCGTTGGTCTCGCGCTCAGACATGACCGGCGGTGGAGCGGCGGCGACCCTGTTCCGGCCGGAATCCAGTGACGGACTCTTCATGCAATTTGTGCTCCTCGACGCAACGGTTCCAACGGCGCTGGTATTACTCGAATCCGACTTGTGGTTTACGTTTTATCGCATTTTTTGTATAATTGTGTTAATTGGTAGCTTTTTTATTATAGCTTCTAGCTTTTAGCTTTTCGGAACTATTTTGGCATGAATTATTTGTACTCTAGCTAGTCCTAATTGTTGAATATTGTTGTTGAATGATTGTGTAGTCGAATTGATAGGTTTTGGATCGATTAGGCTAGAGATATGATTTGATTTTAGCTTGTAGCTTTAGAGCTTTTGAGAAAAGCTGTAAGTTGTATATCAATTGTTGACGTGAATGGAATATACATGTTAATGTTTAATTACAATCTTACCCTATGAGTAGCTTATATATTTTCATGTTGCCCCTACTTGCTCTTTCATGTTTAAATGTCGAATGAGTATTTTTAAGCATGTTCATAATTTGGTAGCCGAGTGTCAGTATTTGTTTCCTTGTCGTGTCAGTCATTCATCCTCTCGACCCCGTGTTTTTAGGTGGGATCTCTGAGGGAGAATCATATATGTTGCTTGCTTTATTTTCTCGTTTGCCGAGACAGGTCAGGGTTTAAAACGCTTTCAACTGGGGCAAGGACATAGATATGTAGGTTGCGAAATAACTTATCATCCTATCTTTCTTATTGCTTGCTATTCTTATCTTTACTAATTCCTTATGTGCTTAGTCAAACCATTTGATAGCAAAACCCATACTTACATTATCCAAATGTTTTGAAATCCAAGACAAGTAAAACCCTTTCGTTTTAGTGGTGCTTTGGCCTTGGTCGTGTCTATAAGCAATGTCGTTAGGGGTGCCCGTCAGCATGTCCCGAAGCGTACGGCGCTTATGGTTGCTACTTGGTCACCACACCGCTTGTCTCAAAATGCCAAAATCGTTTTGTTTTCAAAGGCAAGAAAACTCTTTTGTTTTAAATGTGATGCTTTGACTTTGGTAGGGATTATAAGGGAAGTCGTTAGGGATGCCCGTCAGCGCATCCCGAAACGTATGGATCTTTTGATTACTCCTTTGTCGTCACCTTACTTGCCTAAATACCCTTTTATTATTTACTCCTTTGTCGTTCAACTTATTATTTGCTTTAAATGCTTTATTGATTTGGAAAACGCGAGCACATTCATGTCTTCTTGATTTTACAGAGGCCTAATCTGGAGACGAGCGTCTAGGGTGAAGCCCGATGTACTACTCCGCAAAACTAAGTGTCAGTTGTGGTCTATCAGGAGTTGGCAACCATGGTTGGGGCGATGGTGGGTGTTGCATTATTTGCACGCTTTCCTGAAATTCACTATAGTCGAGCCTTGGGTTGCTTCTTCGCTCGACACCGGAGATGGAGTTATAAGGAGGAATAGGCCCATTGTCGCTGGGATAATATTTGTTATTGTTGTTGCTTATTGATTACTTTCCATATTATTGATTTACTGCTTTATTGTTCAAACTACTTAGTTGAATTACGAGCCGTATTTACTTATCATTTCCAACTTATTTATGTCATGCCTTTCGAACTTGTAACGGCCTCGTGACTCAACTAATATCCTCTCAAAATGATCGGCTTGACTTTGTGCAAACATTTTCAAAGGATCCGGTTCATCAACCTTTTGTGTTTTCAAAGTAAGCCGAACCCGAGTGTTGCTTGGTGTTATGTTTTACAACTTATATTGTTATTTATACTCTTTCTCAAAACGAGCAACATTCACTACTTTGGTTTTAAAAGATAAATGACGAACTGCGATCCATACTTATATTATATAACCCCCTTATTGAGTATCCTTTATACTCACCCCTTTTACTTTAGTTCTTCCTTCAGGTAGACAGGCGGCGGTGTCACCTATCTTGTTAGTCGGCAGCAGCAGATCTAGGTTGGCTCATGTATTATTATTTTGTCAGTGTCCCAACAACAGTCGAGTCTTTACTTTCTGAATTGATTTGAATTATTGTATTTAATATTATGATTTACTTTATTTACTTTCTGTACGTACGTGCCCCTGATATGGGATAGTTTAGTTGAGCCGTGGATGGCATTGATCGGGTAATTATTTTAGATTCATTTTACGAATTATGTTGCCATGGATGGCTTTTATGAACTGAATTGTTATTTATGAATTCACTTCTGCATTTATCTGATTGTTGCTGTTGTTGTTGGGGCGTCGTGTTGTTGTTGCCGGAGTTTTGATTGAGCGTCTTCCCGTTCGCTGAAATGAGTTTTCGAGTAGGGTACTCTGTCATGCTTGGGAATTCATTTTGGTGTGGATGTGGCGTTCTTCTTCCTCCTAAGGAGAGGGCCGCTATTGTCAGTGGTATCAGAGTCTAGGTTCCCAAAAGGAACCGAAAGCTCTAGTATCTCGTCTTGTCTTGCTTTCATTGTCTGCATGAGTTGTGTCAGTCCGTGCCGAATTCGTGGTTTGATGAGTGTTTGTCATTTCTTGGTGCCTAAAATTATGAACAATTACGGTTGGCTTAATTAACCAACTGGAGATCCTTTATAAGTTTTTGTACTAATGAAGATGTAACGCGAGTCGATCGTGGAATTCTGTGTTGTGTCTTATTTTGTTTCGGCGTATAAGTCGTGCGGCTTTAGGATTGCGATTTATTTGTTAATATGCCTCGTGTGGTTCCATACTAACCCCATCAAACATGCATATTGAGACTTTGTGATGCGGAGATGATCAAACGCTGTCTTCCTTTGAGATAGGACCCTACAGAAGGATGCTAACTTGGTGGATACATCCTACGAGATTGGTCCTATACTCAGAAGGATTGGTGAAAGGTACGCAACTCATAATAAGCGTTGCATTAGAACATCGCTTGTAACTTATCTTAAATGTGTTGTGCTATTACGTGTAGTCCTTTTACTTCGTGTGAATTTCTCCATGGGTTTTAGCGTTGGTACCGCTTTAACCTATGAGCTCCATTCATAAATGTGGGTAAGCAAGGACAACAATCAGACTTGACAAATAGAACGATACAATAACACAGGGTCGTATTCGGGTGTTGACAAGCTACAAGAGTGATGAGTTCCAACTGTACTACAACAAAGGGAATCTTATACTTCAACCAGCTTTAGAGCATCTTCAGGGTCAACCGAGGGTCGAGGCAGATCGTTCTGATGTGCCATCTTCGAAAATGATGACAGGACAGAACTCATGAAGACTAAATCTACTATGAGTCAAAATCAGACCAAGACACTATCAGACATGAGGAACACTTGGATCAACAGAGTGCTACGGGTGAATTGTTCGACTTTATAGATTTTACTTCTTTTGTTTACCGCAATCAACTCAGAGGTACTAATCGTGGTACGAGGACAGTAAAAGAGAATTATTAGGGGACGATGGTTACCAATTCTAGTACCATTAAGGTAAGGCCAGTTGACAGCAGCTACTTTGAACAGCGAGACAGATGATAACGTGATTTCAGAAGTACATTCGACAATCAGATTCCAAAACAGATTCAGAAGATGAAGAGTTATTTGGGTTTGAAGATCGGGATCGCGATACAGACGTTCCACTTTCGAGGACAGGGCATGGGAACATCTCAGGACTAATCAGATAACCCTGTCAGTAAAAGGTAGCTCGCAGATAGAGTTGTTATCGAACTTGATCGGGCTTGGGAATGTAGTCAGTGTCTCACTACCCCAGAGATACTACCTGACAAGATACGCATTCCATTTTCAGACAGAGCGTGAGAACGGATCATGATCAACAAAAGAACCATATCAGGAAGGTTTCTTATAGATGGAGTCACTACCGAGCTCGACCGAGCTTTGGAATATGATTAGTATCTCACCCCTCTAGAGATACTATCCGACGAGTTACGTGACCTACTTTCGGACAGATTACAGTAGAACTAGAGGTGACAGCAGAAATGAAGTCAGTATGGAATCAGACTATGAGACAGTAAAGGGAACATATCAAAAATCAACAAATGTCACCAGTGCAGACTTGTGAAGGAAATGAAACATCGAAGAACCAAATGGTGAAATGAAGAATGGGTAAAAGGAGTTTGATCCGAGTCAGGCATTGAGCTGGGATAGAGTTCGGAATCAGATACCTTAAATGATTCAACTTCTGATCAGACAGAGCCATCACGAATTTCGAGGAATTCAAACCACATTAGAGAGCGGATGAGCTTGTGTGTTTAATTGCTTTAAACATTTGTTAAGTATTCCATGTGACTTACATGCTTTAACTGCTTTTAATTCTTACTTTCGCTGATTGAATGATTAGTTGCTTAGGCTTTTTATGATCTCTATGTGGATAGTGCATAATTCGATAGCCTCATTATGCGCTATTAGAGAGTGTTAAGGACAAGGAGTTCTTAGCCGACTAGGAGCGATTATATTGCGAGTTCGATATGCGGATCTGATTAGCGTCGACTTTAACAGATCGACCTAGAAGGAGAACACTTCGGAAGCTGGTCGAGTTGAGAACCAAAGTCAGCATGGATGTCAAATTTTCCAGGAATCAAAGGAGTCTGCTTAGGTTCTAAAGACGTTATAAGTTGGGCAGAACAAAAATTTTGGAACCGAAGCCAAAGAGGAATTTGGCAGAGAACGGGTTGAAGTGAGAAGTAGAATCTGAGGACAGATTCTTTTGAAGGAGGGAGTATTGTGACGACCCGCAATCTCCAGGTTCAGAATTAGCGCGTTTACCGAAATTCAGACCGTTTACAGTCCCGAAGTCTTTCACACTTGCACGTTTTTCCAACTATTGCATTTAAAGATTTTCATAAATCATCGATTTGGCATTTAAAACCGAAGGCATTAATTAGAATTTGATTTGCACTGTTTTACCACTAACTAGGGTCAATTTGGTAAATTTACATTTTAGCTCATTTAATTTAATCTAGTAATTTAACAATGTACGTTGGACTGAGTTTCAATGTTTTAACAATGCATATTTTATCGAGGTTCCAAATATTTTCATAGAACTCCAAAAATCCTTCATTAAATCATATTTTCAAGAAATTGCATTTTAGCCCAAAACTATTTACACTTTAGCCCAACCCGACATTGACTTTTCGTAAACTCATGAATTTTAAGAAAACGAACCTCAATCATTATTAAGCATTTAATTTCGGTCATTTTGACGCTAAGTACGCCTTATTCCGACACTTTACACTATTTGTATATTTTTTGAGGAATATGGTATATTATGTAATTATTGGAAGTTTTGGGGTACAAATGAAAAATTGGAGAACACCATAGCAGGTGGGCGACGCAGGACGTGAGCCATTGCTCTCCAAAATGGGGTTTTTCCGATTCTTCACCGAATCAAGCAAATGATATGTCGAAATCGATCGCCTCGACGAGAGGAGCACAATGGTACCAATATTTTTGGCATTTGGACGATGGGGGAGGCGTTGTGGCGGTGCGAAGGTTGTGCGACGTCGGAGCTTTTGGTCGGAGGTTTTTCGGCGAATTTCAGCCGGCGGGCAAGGGTGGTTCTGGACCGATTTTTTGAGAGGAATCCAACGGTGGTGGTCCCGTGGCAATCCGACCACCGGTGGTGGACCAATCGGAAATTTTCAGTCGGAGATGGCATTTTCTGATCTGCCACCTCCGGCGGCGGTGACGCTGTGCACCACCAAGCAACGGTAGCTCTGGTCAAGGGGAGTATTTTGGCGGTGGTCTCACCTTCATCGGACCACCGACGGTGGAGATATGGCAACGGGAAGGCAGCGGCGGCTTTGGGCATTTTTCGGTTGCGTGTGACGGAGATAAGGCGGCGGACCACCATGGTTGTGACCGCCTTGATGAGACGAAGCTTTTGGCGTTGGTGTCGCGCTCAGACATGACCGGCGGTGGAGCAGCGGCGGCGACCCTGTTCAGGCCTGAATCCAGTGATGGACTCTTCATGCATATCATTCTCCTCGACGCAACGGTTCCAACGGCGCTGGTATTACTCGAATCCGACTTGTCGTTTACGTTTTATCGCATTTTTCGTATAATTATGTTAATTGGTAGCTTTTTTATTATAGCTTCTAGCTTTTAGCTTTTTGGACTGTTTTGGCATGAATTATTTGTACTCTAGCTTGTCCTAATTGATGAATATTGTTGTTGAATGATTGTGTAGTCGAATTGATTGGTTTTGGTTCAATTAGGCTAGAGATAGGATTTGATTTTAACTTGTAGCTTTAGAACTTTTGAGAAAAGCTGTAAGTTGTATCTCAATTGTTGATGTGAATGGAATATACATGTTTAATGTTTAATGGTGCTTTGGCCTTGGACGTGTCTATAAGTAATGTCGTTAGGGGTGCCCGTCAGCGCATCCTGAAGCGTATGACGCTTATGGTTGCTATTTGGTCGCCACGCCGCTTGTCTCAAAATGCCAAAACCGTTTTGTTTTCAAAGGCAAGCAAACTCTTTTGTTTTAAATGTGATACTTTGACTTTGGTAGGGATTATAAGGGAAGTGTCATTAGGGGTGCCCGTCAGCGCGTCCCGAAACGTATGGATCTTATTATGGTTTCTCCTTTGTTGTCACCTCACTTGCCTAAATGCCCTTTTAGCAACCAACTTATTATTTGTTTTAAATGCTTTATTGATTTGAAAAACGCGAGCAAATTCATGTCTTCTTGATTTGGGTCCCGGAGTGTTTTACAAAGGCCTAACCTGGACATGAGCGTCTAGGGTCAAGCCCGAGGTACTACTCCGAAAAACTAAGTGTCAGTTGTGGTATGTCAGGAGTTGGTAACCATGGTTGGGGCGATGGTGGGTGTTGCATTCGTTGCACGCTTTCCTGAAATTCACTATAGTCGAGCCTTGGGTCGCTTCTTGGCTTGACACCGGAGATGGAGTTATTTGTATGATTGAGGAGTTATAAGGAGGAATAGGCCCATTCTCGCTGGGATAATATTTGTTATTATTGTTGCTTATTGATTACTGTCCATATTACTGATTTACTGCTTTGTTCAAACTACTTAGTTGAATTACGAGCCTGCTTACTTATCATTTCCAACTTGTTTATGTCATGCCTTTCGAACTTGTAACAGCCTCGTGACTCAACTAATATCCTTTCAAAATGATCGGCTTGACTTTATGTGCAAACGTTTTCAAAGGATCCAGTTCGTCAACTTTTTGTGTTTTCAAAGTAAGCCGAACTCGAGTATTGCTTGGTGTTATGTTTTACAACTTATATTGTTATTTATACTCTTTCTCAAAACGAGCAACATTCACTACTTTGGTTTTAAAAGATAAATGACGAACTGCGATCCATACTTATATTATATAACCCCCTTACTGAGTATCCTTTATACTCACCCCTTCTACTTTGGTTCTTGCTTCAGGTAGATAGGTGGCGGTGTCACCTATCTTGTCAGTAGGTTGGCTCATGTATTATTGTCTTGTCAGTGTCCCAACAATAGTCCAGTCTTTACTTTCTGAATTGATTTGAATTATTGTATTTAATATTATGATTTACTTTATTTACTTTTTGTACTTACGTGCCCCTGATGTGGGATAGTTTAGCTGAGCCGTGGATGGCATTGATTGGGTAATTATTTGAGATTCATTTTATGAATTATGTTGCCATGGATGGCTTTTATGAACTGAACTGTTATTTATGAATTCGCTTCCGCATTTATCTGATTGTTGCTGTTGTTGTTGGGGCGTCGTGTTATTGTTGCCGGAGTTTTGATTGAGCGTCTTGCCGTTCGCTGAAATGAGTTTTCGAGTAGGACACCCTGTCGTGCTCGAGAATTCATTTTGGTGGGGTTGTGGCGTTCTTCTTCCTCCTAAGGAGAGGGGCGCTACATATTTTAATTGAAGAATATTATCATGTTTCTTTTATATTTTTTTATGATTTTATTTTTATAATTAATTTCTTTTTTACTTTGTCATAATATAGTTACAAAAAAATTATTTATAAATATATTGTAAGAGTAAAGATAATATAAACAATATTGAATTTGAATTAGACTTCTAACTAACATATCTATACAAAAAAATTCATTCTTGTGGATAAATATAAAAATAATTAATTATTTTAATTACATGGCAAAATAGAATTCATTGAGACTCTCCACCTAAGCGTACACGTGGATAATGTCAAGTCTTCTGAATTATATAATGTAGATACGACATATTAGTATATTTATTAATAAAAACATAATCAATGGAAGTTTTGGATATTTTAAATTTGACTTAGAAGTCTGATAATTAATAAAGCATCGATATTGTTTCTATTTATGGTAATTACAAACAATCGATCATTTTTTCTTTTACTTCAAAGTTCTATATTGCACAGAATTTCGGCCAAACAAAATTACAAAGAATCAAGCATTTGTTCAAAAAAATTAAAATAACTTTAAAAACTAATTAAATAGGATATATTATTACTTTATCTATGTATATTATAAAAGTATGAGTAGTTTGTCACTTTTCATGTGAAGACAAAAACACCCCTTTAATAACACATATTTTTATTTAAAAAACGTACAAATAGGTAAATCTATAATTATATATATATAAACAATAATAATAATAAATTAATTAATTAATCATACTAGAATTCTAATAGGGATAGGATTCTAAAAAATTTAAATAAATTTTAAATAAAGAATTAAAAAAAAAATGGCAATCTTCCGTCATCTTTTATTTTTGATTAATCAATCTGCCAACTCAAACTTCTCAAACTTGGAATTCAAATCTTCATAAACCAATCCCGGCAACAATTCATAAATAATATATCTCCTTCCCTTGTCCGAAATTGATATACTTATTTATATTCTTTATATGATTTTATAGATATAATGAAATCTTTTATATAAAAAATATATGCATCTTATATATACTTTATTATAATCGACTCTAAAAATAAATGGTCTCTTTAAGGTAAACTGTGTAAAAATTCAAAAAATATTTCGATCAAAAATCAATTATTATAGTCCACTTTTCACTTATGGACTGTTTTCTTAGTAAAAAAGAGGCTAACTAAATTACTGGAACAAATGGCATCTCATGTTTACTTACAAAATTATTTAGTTTAATAATAAAGCATTCATCAGAAAATAATTATAGACATCTTAACTTAATAAACCTATATTATTTTTATTATATTTTATTATTGTATTATAATAGTATATGTATCTTATAAAAATACAAATGACTTTCGAATATCTTGAAACTTTTTTAAAGGACTAAGTAACCTTTCATTAATACTTTTAATAATTATTATCTAATGAATAATTATGTAATTTTATATTAATTCTGAAAATTAGTTAATTGAGTAGAAATAATGTTAATACGAATTAGTAATTATAATGAAAACAACAAATTAAATTATCTGATTGTATCATATATTTTGTGCTTGGTCCACCAAAGCAAAAAGTCCTAATCCGACTAAGAATATAATCCGAAAATAAAGATAAACTTCTATTAAACAAATGAGTCTGATTCCTACTAGAATTTGGACTATGAATACGCCTATATAAAGGATACAACTCTCATTATTCAAGACATATTAAAAATAACTTAGAATTATACATCTAAACTATTGAAGTATTATTTTGACGTATCACTATCCATACATAAAAAAATAAGAATTAAATTGGTGTGTGTTAATAGAAAAGTAAAGAAAACAAGAAAGAGAAAAAATAATGTGTGTGTTAATATAATGTTTGGTGTTTTATCTTTATGTGAATATATATTTGTACTACTTTAATATATTGTAAATAAATGGCAAATAAAAAAAATAAAATTAATTAAAATAGAAAGTAGAAGAAAATATTAAAATAATAAAGGACAAAAATATAAAAGGAGACATAACAGAGATTCAAAAGAGAATAAAAATAATAAATAATTCTACTTATTCAAAAAGCTCCACCATTTGTTTAAAACTTTAAATATCTCATTTTTATTTTTTTTTTTAGTGGGTGGGGGGGGGGGGGGGGGGGGGGGGGGGGGGGAGCAAATAATACATCAATAAAAACAGCTCCAAATAACCTCCAAATAGTCTCGAAAACTCATAAGTCATAATATATTGCATATAAACACTACATATGGATAAGAGGATTTAACTTCTGCTAATAACATCCACAATAGTCATTAAAAGTATATACATACAAAGATCCTATATGATTCATCGATAAATCCCTAGTACAGAAGAGGGCGTTGTTGTATCCCGCGCATCGGGTTTGCCGCGAAACCTATTCGACCCCTCAAAACGTCGCCTTCCAAGTCATCCAAATGTATGATTCCATAATCATCATCGTCATCATAATAGCCAGACAAGCTGTGCAGAACCGAGCGTAGATTCTCTCGGTCATAACTCAACAACAGCTTTTCATAGGGTTCGGGGATCTCCATGTTGAATGCCGGATACAATGGCCGCCCAAGAACACGAACATGATTCACACTGTGGCATTCGTCTTTAAGAGTTAGATACATATATACGTACATATTACATATAAGAGATGTCTTTTAAGTCTCTTGATGAATTATTTAAGTTTTAATAAAAGATTGGACACTACCCCTGAGATTTATTGTAATTACAAATTAATCCCTCTTGTTTTAAAAATTAGAAAAAACCCCTTGAGGATTAATTATTCGTATGAAGTTAGTGAAAATCATGGCAAAACGGGCTTTCACCGGCTTGAAGTATGCTTCAAACTGCATTGACTCATACACCGATAGACAACATGAGTCAATATGCTTCCGAAGGAGTGAACTTTTCCGAAATCTGACAAAGGTCTTGCATTAATAATGAAACCTTAGGGGTGTTTTTGTAAATTCTGAAACGAGGGCGACTAATTTGTAATTAAACTAAACCATAAAGTAGATGTAAATCATTCTAAAAGATTTTCCCACTATATAAGAGACGTTGTTCAAGTCTCTTGATGAATCCTCTCATGAGTTTTTATCAAATTTCGATAATCACAGTATTCATGACTACACCCCGAACAAAAAGAGATAGAATTAAAGAAAACGAAACAAAACAAAAAAAATAAATAAAGAAGAACTACCTTTTTAATGCTTAAAAGATCATGTGATACGGTAATGCATATGTACAACTTACCATATGTAGTATAAGCCATCCGAATCTTGTCTCCGAACCCTGCCCAAAAGCTCAATTTGCACATACCCATCAATGCAAAAGACCGGCTCTGGTAGCTTAAACTGCTGCAAGTAATTTTCCTGTTCGAGGTAATACAGTATAGTGACTTGTTTACTGGACTAGCCAAGAAAATCATAATTTAATTAAGTTCATATCTAGGGAGAAAAAAATTCATGCGGAATTGTCTGAAAATACAAATCTAAGTAAGTAAGCTCATCACCTGAAACATTGGAAACTCCAGTGAAGTGTAGGTCCATACAAACTTGTCGTCAGCCAGCTCCAACAATGTCCCATGTTGTTGGAGCTCGTTTTCAATCTTTCTTGGATCTTTTGGATGTCCGATTCGAATTCTTAGAAATCTTGCTGCGTAAATAGGTCTTCCCATCTGGAAGAAAGCTGGATCGAAGACATATTGCAATAATTATAGCATGAGCATCCTCAGAAAAAGAAAAGAGACTTTCTATTTCTTTATTTCTAATTCCACACAATTTAGATTATGATACTCGTCCATTTTGTATTTGTTAAACTAAAATAGCTAGGGAAAACGACAAAATTGAGAAATTATATATATAAATTACCTTCAAATGGATGTATGTCAATTTCAGTTACGAGACACATATTGGCTCCAAGTTTATATATCAACGTCTCAGGCAAATCGGGATTACGCTCTCCTTTACTTGACCAATACAAAGCTCCTCCAGCAAATCTATCCCTTGGATTCAGAGTATTAGCAATACTTTCTTGTGGATAATTATAAGTGCTAGATGCGCTAATTCCATTTATTTTACAATCTTTTGGACGAACTTTGGATTTTGTTAGAGCGTGTAGAAGAGCAGCATAAACCTCGTGATCCTTCTCAAGATTCTTTGCTTCCTTATCATAGCCCATCTTCACTGAATTTATCAGATCTTCGCTTGTTTTAGCTACTGCAACAACTTTGGAAAGCTGTGGAAACCTTTTCAAGCACATGTTTTTCGCTAGTCCATTTGCTATCACTGAAGGAAGAATTTATCGAAGCAATAATTTTAAACCTTAAATGTGGTTTTATTTATATATGACAGTCTAATACAAAAAGAATTTATCATCCTCGTAGGTCAAATTTATCTGGAAGAACTAAATACTAGATCAAGTTTAGGGGCAAAGTTACGGAGTTAGAATGCACAGTACTAGCATCCACTTCGCTCACAAGAAAAAATAATAAAATAATAAAAACAATGTTTTTTTATATATATTTTAAATAATTCATTCTAGCCCTCCTCAACCCAATTTCAAATGAAAATTCACCATCCCCGATTAAGCCCCAGTTCATCGACACCAACTATTTATGGGAAAAACAAAGGAGAAATTAACACAAAAATTTGAAGACGACATCAATTATTATGACGGAAGATATGAGAATCCGAACATTAATGTTGAATGTTAACATTTTCTGTCTATTAACAACTTCAATTAATGAGATCTAACGACCACGACAATAAAAGACAAAAACAATTTTTTGGGCGTATATGACTATTAGATGCTAAAGATATACCTGTCAAATTAAAGCTCAACAGATTGCGTCACTTATGTATAGTCCACATGTCGCAAATAGTTATTGAGTCAGCAAGAAACAAGAAATGAAGCAATAACATTACTGATCATAACATAAACATGATTCATATCACTCACTAAAATCACGCCAAGTGTGCGACACAGAACTTGCACGAACTACGTCAGCTGGATCATCCAAGCGACTCATAATACACAGGGATACGTCAGTCTCAAGGCATTGCAAGAAATCCATCCGAGTTTCCGCATTTTGGCAATCCATTTTCTGCAAGCAAATTATCAACATTTGGCAGTTTATCTAAATCTATACCAAAAATTAAGTAGCTAATTAACAATTTTAATAGAAATATAGGCAACTACTAGTGATAATCTAACCCCATGATCATTTCCAAAAATAATTTAAATCTCTACTAGTACTAGTACTACTACTAGTAGATAGAATTGCAGTTACTTTCTATAAAAAACAAACACACGATATTTTATAAAATTATGAGAAGAATTTCAGGTAAAATAAAGCATAATACGAACTCCACAACTATGCTAAGAGAAGAAAAAACAAAACCACTCCATTTGTCTGCAAAATTGTGTTTTATATGAAGGTTGAGATACATGGAAAAGGAAAGAAAAATCTTGGAATAGGAAAAAGAATCAAGAAAATACTAATTTCTTGAGCTGCACCAGATTTACAAACTCATCAGAATTTAAAAAATAAATTAAACAAAAGAGCAGAAACCCTAATTAGGAGAACCGCCAAATTCCCAAAATTGAACTACAAGTTCAAGCATGCACACACAGAAATCCCATCAAAACTACCAAAATAGTTATAAAAGTTAACATGCATGAAGAAAAAGCAAGATAATGCGGAAAATATTAATCCAAAATTTCCGTTTCAGACGACTTCAGATGAGTTGCAACAAATCACAAACTAATCAACTTTGGAAGAAAATTAATACCAAAAACAGAAACCCTTCTCAGAGACGCTCATTCTGGATCGAAATAGAATAAAATTATCAAATTCTCATGACGAAATGAACTACAGATTCAATTTCAAACATGCATACACAGAAATCCCATCAAAAAACTTAAGCCCATACCAGAAACGCCTTCCAAGAATTATAAGAAACAAAAATCACATACCAACATACAGACTGCCACATGCAGAAACAGATACATAGAATCATCAAGAAATGATCAAATGGGAAAAAAAAAAATTACCTTTGAAGAGGGAACCCACAAGTATACACGAGGAATATTGTAGAGAGAGAGAAAAGGTGATTGAGATGTGAGTGGAGTATTGTGTGTGAGTTGAAAGTTGAAACTGAAAGACAACGCCTATTTATGTTTCGGTTGCCAACTTTTGTCTCAGTCTTCCAACAATTTTCGTTTACTAGGATGACTGGGGAGAGAATTAAAGGCGAGCTAGCTTTTACGCTTAATTTATGAGGACGTGGGGGAAATATTTTCTGATGATTGTGGTAACTAGCCACCTGGACCTTGATGCGCATAAAATATATAAGGGCGAATTACACATGGGTCCCCGACGTTTGTTTTATTTATATCTAGGTTTAGGAGATTTATTTTATTACAAATTAGTCCATTGACCGAGTCAAAGTCAACATTTCTATTCAAAAAATAAAAAATAAATACAAAAATTTATGAAATAGTCTACATTACCCTTTGGACTACATTGTAAAATTGTCAAACTATAAGGACCTAAATGTAAAATTTCTCGTGGTAGCAGAGCTTGTCGGACCTGGCTTTTCCAGCGACGGCAACGGTGGAGGCTGGCCGGTTCTAGACCGTTTTTTCACGACGAGTCCAATGGTGGTGGTGTCGTGGCCATCTGATCAGTCACGGCGGCGCTACGACCGATTTTCAGCAGCGACGGCGAAGTTGTCTAGCGACGATTCCGGCAACTTCACGGTCGCGCACCACCCGGAAATTTAAGCTCTCGACGAGAGGAGTCGTTTGGCGGTAGTCTCACCCTCTGATTCGACCGGACGACGGAGATACAGCAGTTTGAAGGTGGCGCGGCGGAGGGTTACGGCGGAGGTGGTGGTCCGGCCACCATTTTGGACGGACTTTACACCTTTTTCAACCTCCTCAATATGGGTAAGCTATATTTGAAGTCGATTTCGAATTTCATTGAATGAATCGTCGTTAATTTCGAATTGAAATTTCTAGGGTTTTAGGGTAAAATTCGAAAATTGGAATTGAAATTAAATCCGGTATGGCTGTCGAATGGGAAAACGGACTTAGGGAATATGACGGGCTCGACGAGAGGATCGTCTTGGTATAAGGTGTCGACCACCTGGGTGGTGGCTCCGGCGACGGTGGCGGTGGCGAGAAATTTTACATTTAGGTCCTTATAGTTTGACAATTTTACAATGTAGTACAAAGGGTAATGTAGTCATTTCATAATTTTTTTTATTTATTTTTAGTTTTTAGTACAAAGGGTAATATAAATGTTAACTTTGACTCGGTCAATTGACTAATTTGTAATAAAATGAATCTCCTGGACCTAGTTGTAAATAGAGCAAACGTCGAGGACTCATGTGTAATTCGCCCAATGTATAATCTAGGGCACAGATTACATATAATTATCTTAGGGCACATTTGGATGGATAGATTTGGGTGCGGTGAATTTGAATTCCATTGTTCAAATTCATTTTTTTCATTTGGTAAAATTTGTAAATCAATAGAATTGAAATCCATTTTTAAGTCCAACGGATTTCAAGCTTAATATTCAATGGATTTGAAATTACCTCTAATCCCTGGTCACTTCAAATCCACTCCTCTTATTTCACTCTATTTTTTTTTCTCTACTTGTGTTTTGTCTATATAATTTTTATTTTTAATTTTTTCAATATTATTTTTCTCTCTCCCCATTTTCTCTCTCCAAAAAAATTCTCTCTGTCTCTCCATTTTCGTTCTCTCTCCTCACTGTCTCTCTCCATATTTTTTTTCTCTCTCCCAGCCTATGTTGCATGGACACGGACACGGGGACACGGACACGACACGACACGGACACGGCGACATGGATTTTTTAAAAATTTTTGGACACGACACGACTGACTAATATAAATTTTAATAAAAATATAAATGTTCATATATAATATATGTACAAATATTAATTAAAAAATAAATTTATCACAATATAATATAGTTATTAGTAAAATTTAAATATACGAATTGATTATTATGTTAAAAGAATATTATAATTGGTATATTATAATATTGTGAGAATCAATTAAAAATAATGAAAAAATAAATTTAAATTAATTTAATACACCGTTTCATTCATTTAAAATTTTTAATTTTTTTTCAAATAAATTTTGACCCTTTTAAATAAAAAAATTAAAATAAATAAAGAAATTGAGTTTGCTGTGTCGGACACTTCCCTCAGCCGTTTCGGACACTCCCCCAGCCGTGTCCGACACCGTGTCCTAATTTTTTTTTTCCGGACACTTTTTGCCTTGTCGGACCCGTGTCCGTATCCGACACGTGTCGGACACTGCACGGCAAATTTTTTGCCGTGTCCGTGCTTTGTAGCTCCCAGCATTCTCTCTCCAATTTTTTCTCTCTCCTAGCTTTCTCTCTCTCTTCACTATCTCTCTCCAATTTATCTCTCTTTCTCTTTCTCTCACTCTCTCTCCCAGCTTTATTATTTTTTTTTCTTTTGTCTCTCTCTCCCCACTCTTTCTCTCTCTCCCTCATTCTCTCTCTACTTTTTATCTCTTCTTTTACTCTCTCTCTATATATTTATCAAATTAACCAACTAATAAAGCTTTTATTAATAGGATAAAAACGCATTTACTAATTATTACAATATAAATAATTCTACAAAATATATATATATATATATATATATATATATATATATATATATATATATATGTATAAAACTTGCAGATTCATAAAATATATTGCAATAATTTTATTCCTAATTATTAGTCTTTATGAATTAAATAAAAATATTAGAATATAAATTTTAGTTAAAAATAAAATTAGATGAAAAGATTTGAAATGCATTGTCAAATATTGTGTATCCAAACGAAGGAGTTCAAAGTTTATTGTAACGGCACGTTCCAAAATACGGTGTGACGCGACATCCCGCACCAAGTTACAGCCCATGACGAGAATAGAGGTCCGACTACGGACCGTAACCTAGCGAACGACAACACAACTTCTAGGCGGATATTTGGAATTTGCCAACAAATGCGGAAGCGAAAAGCAAAAACAAATAAAACATATCCCACTCAGGGAGCTAGTAAACAATAAATTCAAAACGCAGTTATAAAGCCCACTGAGGCCAGCGAAAACAATAATCATAAATAACGAGCCATCAAGGCCAAGAATATGAATCTATATCTTTAACTGAATTCTCAAATGAATACAGGTGACAATATGAAATAAGACTACAAGGCTAAAGAATGCAGAACTCAACTATGACTCGACTTCCGCCTAGTAATCAAAACCTAAAACAAAATATGGGAAGCAACGGGGGTTAGTCAAAGCGACTAAGCGAGGGGGCTATAATACATATATATTAATAAAAGCAGAATAAAGATTCACCATTTTTAAATGAGAAGAAAGCAACCGAAAATAAAGGTTTTGGATAATTTGGTGAATCGAATAACGATTGCAATAATAATTAAAAGGTCGGCGAGACGAGCACTTACCTCCAACTTTGCAAATGATAAATAATGAAATACCACCTTATGCCTACCGTGTAAATTAGAAGGAGTGCTAATCTGACTAACTACACAATACTCTGTGCAATGGTTAATACCAAATACACCTTCGGCGGAGGACAAGTCTAAGCGACAAGATCCCGTCCGGCGCAGGTACTCAAAAGGGCTGCCACTCCGGCCACACCCCGAGCTCCCAGCTATTTTGGAAATTAGAGCATTGAGATCCACCGTAGACCCGCAATCTATCCGGCTTCACTCCGTACCCTAACATCCGGGCCCAATAATTTAACTGTGGCACAAAGGCCAAAATGATACTCGCATTTTCAAAAGATTTGTGTGGTCAAAGGAGCCGATTAACAAGTCCAAATTTTGCCTCTTTTCGAGCTAAACGGCTCTCAAAGAGTTATTATATAATAATTTTGATATCAAAATATTTTTCTCGAACTCATTAAGATAATACGGTTTTCAAATAGCTAATATGCATAATATAAGTTGGGGAAGAAAACATTAAAAGCATAAAAATAAGGCTTCAGGTTTATATTGAATATCTATATATAGGTAAGGAAACCGAACTCGGAAAAGAAACCCCACCTGCATAACGATGCAAAAGAGAAGAGGAAGGACCAACTACTACTCGGGAGGAATAGCACCTGAAAATGCGGTCATGACATAACCACATAAGACGACAAGACGACGCACGGCTTAAGTTACAATATTAAAGCACTTATGGAAGCCACAAACGAGCAAATAAGCAAATATACCAAATTCTCAATTAAAACAAATGAAGTATTGAATTAAGAAACGAGATTCATGCTTATACAAATTAACTATATTTAGAGCATGTATACCCTATTTGATACAAGTAATAGGATATAAGCATATCACTCATGTTTCATGTAATCGACAAGTAGACACGCGATGTCTAAAAGTAATTATTTGATCACTTAGCATAATGGGACAATCAAGGGTAAAAACGGTAATTTAATATGCAAGGCATAGGATTACGAATAAACGAATAACATTTAATCAACTACACAATAACTAAACATAGGTATCACTCAGGCGTAAAAGTGTAACTTCACGTCATTCATGTACAATTCATTTAAATCCACAAATTAAATACAACTTATAGCTTTTCACAAAAGCTCAAAAGCTACAAGCTAAGGTTAAGTCCTAATTCTAGTATAATTGAACCAATACCAACTATTCTAGATATGCAATCATACAACATTGATGTTTAATAATTACAAATACGTTTCAAGTTGATATACAAGTAATTAAGGCCTAATTGGTTCGAAAAGCTAAAAGCTATCGCAACAAGTCGAAGCTATCAATTATTTATACGAAAAATGCAATAAATGATAAACCGTAGAGTAATACCAGCACCGTTAGAACTGTTCGTCGAGGCGGACGTTGCAATTGAAGACACCTTCGCCGGATTCTGATCGGAGTAGTGCTGTCGCCAGTCAGCCGCTGATTGCCGCCATCGGACCTCCAGCAGAACGCCTCCGATGGTCAAACCCATATACCAAAATGTTCCTCTTTTCGAGCCCGTCACTTCCCTTAAAACAGTTTCTCAATCGGACCATCCATCATGATTTTATTCAACTCCAAAGCTCCAATGAACCCTAAAATCCAAGGTTCACAATTAACGAAAATCCGAGCAACGAATACAGAAATGGACTTCAAAATCGGCTTACCCATGTCGAGGAGGTCAGGAATAGTGTACTAGTCACCGGCGAGGGTTGCCGAAAAACCAGCGCCACCACAGCTCCGCCCTAGCTCCGCCACGCCACCTTCCCGACGCCATAACTCCGTCGTCGGTGATCGGATGGAGGCGAGGCGACCACCATTGGACTGTTCTCATCAAGAGTTATCTTCGCCAGGTGGTCTGCGGCCGTGAAGTTGCCAAATCCGCCAGACCACCGCCCTTCTCCATCGAGCCTGAAAATCACTGTTCCGCTGCCCATGATGGTCGGATGGTCATGGGACTACTACTGTTTGCTTCCTCTTGAAAAACTAGTCCAGAATCACCCTTTGTCCGCCAT